>CATIWC010001145.1:0-336938 GCA_948472305.1 Vicia faba
ACCCGACGCGTTACAGACTGGAGACTCTGCTGGGGAATTATCTTAAATATGGGGTTACCTTAGGGCTAGATCAACTTTAACTTGTTTTCATTGTTTGATTTGTTTGCTTTATATTATTGTTCCTTGTTTGGGTTTGCTTTAATCCTTTACTCGGATTTGGGGCACCTTTTTTAGGTAAGTAGCAATAAGTTATGGAAACTGTGCGGGGTATCAGACACGGTCTAAGCAATAGCTACGTTAGTGTGACATATTTATTGGTACCCGGTAGCTCTTGAGTAGTTAAGGAGAATACGGGGCCGCTGTGTGGTGTCATGAAGCACTAACTGACTTTAGAACCTTACTTGACCAACTTGGCCATTAGGAAGTAGTGAGGTAGCCGACTTTGGTGCAGTCTGAAGTTGGTTGATACTCGATACTACACTCATTGAGATCGGACTTTTAGGATATTGCGGTCGCCATTAAAGAGGCTTACGCTGAAACAATGCCCGATGAAGAAAGATCAGTGATATTGAGATCCCTTAGAACCTGGTTACTATTACTAGGACAGGTTGAGCCAACTAAACTTCAAGAGGGTACTTACCTACAAACTCCATGCAAGCCTAAACCTAAGGACTTGTCTGCTTTGTGTGTATATGACTATTTGTACATAACAACTTGCTTACTTTGCATACTTGTACATAACATCATGACATTATACCATAAAATTTTCAATAACCTTTTCAAGGATCTCGAGGGCCTATGATGCAGGGTCACATTGAATCAGACGTCTATCAAGGGTCAAGTGGATTTATTTTCCTCTAACCAAACACCGTCAAAGATCAAAGCACAACAACTTGAGTCAAGGGCTATGACCCACTTGACATGGTGAGCTTGATGCTCGAGGAAGGACATCCACCGGTACGAGGTTCTTCAATCCAAGTTGTAGTTAAAGTTTAACTCCTAACATCTTCTTGTGTTTACCCCTCGAGATCCTTGAAAACATGCATCCATATACCATGCATCATTTCATGATAGGTTTCTCCCACGCAGGCCTCCTTATCTTCCTACTGTTTATTTCAGTAAGATGAATATGGAACAAACCGTGAAGGATCTCCAAGCACAAAATGCTCAATTCCAATAAATGTTCCTGACTTTGGCTAAAGGGCAAGAGGACTTGAAGACTCTCTTTCTCAAGAACAAGAAGAAAAAGACAAAGAAGTCAGCGGGCGTCCTGAATTTGGGAAGAAGACCTAGAGGACCAGTCAAGGGAACTATAGATCTCTCAACTCCATCAAATGAGGGGAATAATCATGAAGAAGATAACAGCCCGGGGACTGATAAAGATGAAGCTGACTACTCTAACAAACAATATCCTCCCGCTGATGATAAATACAAACAGTTGGAGGATCTCCTCAATGCTATGGAGATTCAGCATATACTTGGCTTGGACTTTGGAGAGTTAGGGTTGGTTTCCGAAGTGGTCATCCCACCAAAGTTAAAAATCCCTACCTTTGCCACGTATGATGGGGTCTCTTGTCCTAAGATGCATCTGAGATCTTATGTCCGCAAGATTCAGCCTCACACTGCTAATCGAAAGCTATGGGTCCATTTCTTGCAAGAGATTCTGGATGGCACTCAGTTAGAATGGTTCTATCAGTTAGTAGGAACCGACATTCACACCTGGGAGGACTTGGCTGCTGCTTTCTACAAGCAATACCAATACAACGCTGATCTTGCACCAACTCGTGTGCAATTACAAAATATGACCATGTGTTCCAATGAGGATTTCAAAGAGTATACCTTAAAATGGAGAGACTTGGTAGGAAGAGTGCGGCCACCCTTAACTGATAGGGAGCTGATTGACATCTTTATAGGAACCTTGATGAGACCTTTCTTTAATCACCTAATCGGAAGCTCCTTGGTCGGGTTCACCGCGCTAATATTGACAGGCGAAAGGGTCGAAGCTGGAATCAAAAGCGGAAAGATCCAAGGAGCTACATCCTCTGATGCTCAGAAAATTCCATACAATGGGAAGAAAGAGTCTAATGTTGTTTACGGCCAAATAGGTCATAACAAGAGCAACCGAGACCAACATGTGGAGGAAGTCCTGATCTCCGGTCCTACATCAGTGCACCAACGTCAACAGGGGAATCAGCGTAAGGAGGTCGTGCCTAAAAGATAATTCACTAAGATCAACATGCCACTGGCTCAAGTGCTACAACACATGTCGAAGGCAGAGCTGATTACGTTAAAGGCTCCTCTCCGAAATCCCAATACTTCTGCTCCTACTTATCATCCCAATGAAAGGTGTGCATACCATTATGATAGTCCTGGACACGACACGATCAACTGTTGGGCTCTGAAGAATAAGATCCAAGACATGATTGATGCCAAGGAAATTTATTTTGACCCTCCAGAGGATCCTAACATGATAACTGCTCCTATGCCAAATCATTGAGAGCGTCATGTTCATTTTGAATTTTCAATTGTAATCTCTTTTTTTGTTCAAACATTTATCTATTAATTTCGACTTTGTTTCATTAATGCATTGTATATGTTTGTCTTGAATTAATCTATTATTTTTCATTATATTTAAACTATGATTTTTACTCCCTTTATGATATTTAACGTTTGTTTTAAAAGTTGCAAGCCTTTAGAGGGAGGATAACGAAAACAATGCCTTAATCTCATACAGTATGCTTTAGGACAGACCTTGCTGACGATGTACAGGCGTTCTTTCAATTCCTAAACACTGGAGTTATAAGGAGGATAATCCCTAGTCAACCCCTTCGAGCCAAAGAAGAAAAAGTTTTCTTTTTTACACAAATCGAAACCTTTAATCAAAACCTGGGGCAGGGTAGTCTCTCAGTTAATTCAAACTCACGTTCAGTCGTAAACTTTCACTTCATACACAATGAATGACATCACAAACATTCCTTCTGAACCAAAATATGGTGATGGTTTCATATCAAATAGGCAGTCATTATCCCTCAAAAGAAAATCCCACTAAGTCAAGACCTACGAAGGAGACTTAAGGAAAACTAGGGCATCCCGCTGACTGTAATCTCAAAAACAAGAATAGTCGGGAAAAATCAGGGATAATAAATAAAAAAAAGGGTCACTACAAATCATCAACAACATGGAAAATATGGAAAAAAATGACTGCCTTCCAACAAACTTAACTTGTCTGAACCATTACTAAAACGCCATTCCAGACTCAATTGGAGTTCAAACGCACAATTAACTTAGTTTAGGACTGGAGAACATCACAAAGAACGGGCGGGTACAATTACACTTTGAGCCTTATCCTTTGTTTCTTAAATCGTGAACCTAGACCATGATACAACCTTTCAAAGTCCTAATTGAAGCATGGGTTAGTTTGAAAGCATACTGTTACAAAAAGGTATCCTGACTCCTGTAAGGCTTACTCTAAATCCTGATTTAAATTCACATACTTGCAAAATTCTTTTATCTTCTAAAATGCATTTTCAAAAGTTCAAGACAAGCATAAACTTTGAATTATTTTGAATACTGTTGTTTGCATATGGCTAATTGTTTGACAACAGAGAAATTCACACGACGAATATTCAGCAAATGAAAGCTCTCTCAATAAACAGAATCACTTCAAATGGAAAGACGGTTCCAATAACAAATCTCTCATAATCAAGGGGCACGGCATGACCATTGTCCAACACATATGGGGCAGTCAAGTCGAGATTCAAAGAATCTCTCAAAGAATTGTTGAATAACCAGGGGCAAATCTCCATCTGAGTCACTCAAGTGGCAATGTTATGTTGATCATGGGTTTGAACAATATCCACTATGAAGACTTCCGGTACCATAAAATTGCTTGTCTGTACAAATAGTATCAGATGGTGTCAGTATCATATGGTGTAAGTATCAAGTCTTCGGATCCTCCCATGACAGTTCTTATAAAATTCTGAGACTTGACCAAAGATCTTGGGTACCACCAATTTGTTAGTCTATGCCAGTAGTATCAGATGGTGTCAGTATCAGGTCTTCAGTTTGTTCCACAACAGTATTAGAAAATATCTCTAGGAAGTTCAGAGCTACCGGAAATGTGATCAAAATCTCAAGCGTCGAGGTGCACCAGATTAACTCTAGGGGAAAATATGCTCCCACATATAAAAGGTCATGTGCGACCAAGCAAACATTTTCTGGCATTACTACAACACTTACTACTATGGACAGTGACAAATCCCCACAATGTACCCTTCATAAGGTGATCCCCAGTGAAGTCGTCAGAGTCACAAGGCTATTCCCGACAAGTGCAGAAGCGTCCTTAATCAAAAGTGGGGAATCCTCCTGCCGATGACATAGTCAAACTCACCAGCGAACAAAGGAGTTATGATCTTCTCCCAACAAACGCATACATCACACTAGTTCCCAAACAGAGGGTGATTGCCAAAAGTTTACCATCTTCTTATATATAGTTCAGACACAATCTACATGAAAATTCATCCTGATACTCATTTCAGATTCTCTTGCAAATACAATACGGATATGATCCAGACAAAGATCAATTCTGATACTTATTCAAATGCATCTTCTTAGATACAATTCAGACACAATCTACATGCAGATTCATTCTGATACTCATTTTAGATTCTCTTACAAATACAATACGGATACTGTTGTATCCCAAAATTTTCCCTCTCATTTTACTCAACACATGCCCATTGAGATCCTCAACTTGCTCAAGGATGCCCAAGAGTTGACCAGACAAACTCTCTCCAAAGGCAATGTACCTCAAACTAGGGTTTCCATTTTAATCAAGGTGGGTGAACTCCAAAGACCTCATATACTCTCCATGGTCCTAATATGTTCTCAATACCCTCCATGTCAAGTTTCAAGCCTTGCACAAGAAGTTTGCTCAGTCAACTGCTCAGATGCTTGAGAATCGACTGTACTAGGTCAAAAGTCAACCGTGGCCCACATACAGTCAAACTTCAAGATTTTTGGTCAACATAAATATTTTGAAGTTATATCCATAATTTGATCAATGGTTTATCATGATTCCTCAAGGAATGCCCTAAATTCATCAAGACCCAAAAGTTTCTAAATTAGGGTTTCTTAGGAAAAGTCAACCAAAATTTGACCAAGCATAACTTCCTCATGCTTTATCAGAAATTTTCCATCCAAGGCTCATTTTGAAGAGGATGCAATTCCCTAAAATTCATATTCATCCCACCAGTTTAAAATATGCACTCATCAAAAGATATGGATTTCCACATTATAGGTCCTTTTGAAAAGTCAACAAAAACACTTTTTGGGTCAAAGCTTCTTACATGAACATGGAAGACCCAATTGAGATGAGACTAAAAGGGTTGTTTAGGGGACATCTTAATATTTCTAAAAAGTCCAAGAACACCTTTCTAGGGTTAAAATTGGAAGAGATATGCCTTGTCAAAGTTGACCATTTTTAAAAAATTGCCAAAAATCAAATATGCTCAAAATTGCATTTTTTGCCAAATGGGCCTAACTTTTTATGCTTGCACCTCACTCATAACATGGTCCACGACCCAAATATATACACCACACACTATTTTCTACATTTTTCATTTTATTTTGATTTTTATTAATTAAAAATTGAATTAAATCAAATAAATGACAAATAATAGCAAATATTTGTTTTGATATGATTTTTGGATAGGATCGCAAGCTAATTATGCTGGCATATGAGAATCAAATCGAATCAAGGTTGATTTGCACAAGAATGGCATGATTAGGCCTAATTTGGAAAGATATCATACAAGATGAAAATCAAATCAAATCTTCAAAAATTGCAAACATGCTAGATGTTGTACCCTAAAATTTTCCCTCCCATGTTTCTCAATACATTTCATGTGAGCTCCTCAAATTGCTCAAGAAAGTCCAAGGGTTGACCAGACAAACTCTCTCCTAAGGCAGTCTACCTCAAATTAGGGTTTCAGTTTGCATCAAGATGTTTGAGTCCAAAGGATCCCAAATTCTCACCATTGTCCTAATATGTTACCAAGGTCATCCATTTCAAGTTTCAAGCCTTGCAGAGGAAGTTTGCTCAATCAATTGCTCAAAGGCCTGAAAATCGACTGTGCTAGGGCAAAAGTCAATTGTGGCCCACATACAGTCAAACTTCAAGATTTTTGGTCAACATACTCATTTTGAAGTATTATTCATCATTTGATCAAGGGTTGATCATGATTCCTCAAGGATTGCTCACAATTCATCAAAACCGAAAAGTTGCTAAATTAGGGTTTTGTAGGAAAAGTCAACTCAAATTTGACCAAACATAAATTTCTCATAATTTATCAAAAATGACTCATCCAAAGCTCATTTTGAATAGGATGGAATTCCCTACAATTCATCTTCAGCTCCCAAGATCAAAATATGCACTCACAAGAAGATATAAGTTTGGACATTATAGGTCATTTTGAAAAGTCAACAAAAACACCTTTTTTGTCAAAGCTTCATATATGAACATGGAAGACTCAATTGAGATGAGACCAAAAGGGTTGCTTATAGGACATCCTAAGATTTCTAAAAAGTCCAAGAACACATCTCTAGGGTCAAAATTGAAGAATTTGTGCATTGGCAAAGTTGACCTTTTTTGCAAAATTGCCAAAAGTCAAAAGTGGCCAAAATTGCAATTTTTGTCAAATGGGCCCAACCTTTTGTGCTTGCATTGAGTTTGTAACATGAACCACGATCCATGATCCTTCACACTTGTATTTATTTTATTTTTGTCATTTATTTGAATTTTATTTCAATTAAATCAAATAAAATCAAAATAAAATCATGAAAAATATCAAAACTAATCAAAGCTTGAGATTTTTATTTTTGTGCATGCTTACCATGTGCCTCCAATCAATCAGCCACAAGATCCATCTTATCCAGATCTAACGTTTCTCACAAGGAGGTCCATGATGCACCCTAGTCAAGCCAATGCACAGGATCTGGAAAGTCAACGTGGACCAAAGATTATTGGGATCAGAATTATTATTGACACCCCCTCCATTGCTACTAAACCAGGCCCATATCTCTTTTATTTTATATTTTTTCTTTTATTTATTTATTTTGTTTAAATTATTTTCTAATCATAAATTAAATTCTTTTTTTTACAAAATCATAAAATCAATTTCATCAAATTAGAATTTAGTCTTTTTATTTAATTTAATTTAATAATTAGTTTAATTAAATTTGAGGGTAATTTTAACCTTTTTGTAAATAACTTAAAATAAAATTAGAAAATTAGGGTTTTGTTTGATTTAATTTTTATCTTCTTTTCTTAAAATAATAAAAATGCCAAAATAGGTCTAATTAATTATTTTTCTTAATTTAAATTAATTAGTAACTAGGTTTGTATTTATTTAATTAAAACCTTATTTTTTCTCAAAAATAATCAAAAACAACAAAAAATGATTTTTCTTTCAATTAGGTTTAGACGGGGTCAAAACCCTAATTTTTTTCTCGTTCTCGATTCATCGCACGCGTTTATTATTTTTTGCAAATATTAATGTAACTGCTCACATGATGTAATAGTTTAATTAGGATTTTTCTTTTATTTATCGTTTTACGGGTTTTTGGCTATGTAATTAATCCCCCTCCCCGAAGCCTTGTAATAGCGTAGTTTTCTTTATCGCATTTTAATTTTTGCAAATATTAACTGTTAGATGTATGATAATAGGATTGCATGACAAGAACGTATGTTAATTTTAAAATGGTTAGCAAACCCTAAATGTGCAAAGATAATAACTGAAATTAAATCAGTCGCACATGCGCACTCCTAGGGTATACTCTCACTTTGGTTGCCTTCGGTAAACGATCATTAAGTATATGGTATCTTAGTGGTCGCCCTCTTGTCTAAACAAAGATCAAATGTCCCGTTCGGAATTCTTGCCTCGAAAATGTTAACTCGGAATGGTTGCCTCGGAAATGTTGCCTCGAATATGATCTTAAGACACTAGGGTTATTACTAAGACGTCCTAACATTTCTTTAGTGATCGTACGTCCCTTTCGAATTGACCCTTACCACTCCAACGACGGTGCTTCCTATTTCTCAAATAAGTAGGATAGCGCTGTCTAAGGGAAACAAGAACAGAAACATTCTTTTTTTGAGTAGGTAGATGCTAGTAGGTATTTGCTCAAAATCAAGCTTTTTTCACACTTACACTTTTCCAAACAAAGTTTTCAAAAACACTTCGTAACACTCTTGAGGACTGATACAAGGGTTAAAACGAAGTAAAACAAAAACTTTTCAAAACACACAAACACGGAAGGAATTTTTCTGTGCTTTTTTTCCTTTCCAGTTGGATAATATAAAAGTCAGTGGCGACTCTTGCTTACCGCGACATTTTGCAAACACAGACGCGAAACGCAAACAAGCATTTTCCTAAAAACAGTATGGTTCTGCCCCCGTATCACAGAACTGGCGACTCTACTGGGGACTCAATAAGTGGGGTATACCTTAGGATCAGTTCATCATAAATTGCTTCTCTTGTCTGTTTTGGTTGCTTTACTATTAAAGGGTTTTGTATCGGGAGTTACTATAGATCCTAACCCGAATCTGGGGGACACCTTTTAGGTAAGTAACAATAAACTGTGAGGGAACTGTATGGCATAGACCGATACGGTTGAAGCAGTAGCTACGTTGATGTGGCACATTGGTTGGTACCGGTATCCCTTGTGGATAAACGAGGAGAATACGAGGATACTATGTGTGTCGTTAAGAATCAACTGACCTTAGAACCCATAATAGACCAACTTGGCCATTAGGAAGTAGTGAGATAGCCGGCCTCGGTGTAAAGCTGAGAATTGGTTGATACTCGATACTACACTCATTGAGACCATACTCTCGAGATAGTTCCGGCCGCAAGAAAAGATTGCGTGAGCTGAAACCATGACCTATGGAGGATGGTCAGTGATATTGAGAACCTCTAGAACCCGGTTACTATTATTAGGACAGGTTGAAACCAACTAAACTTCAAGAGGGTAATACCTAGACCCCATGCAAGCCTTAAATTTAAGGGCTTTTGTGTGACTTGTTTGCCTTTACCATGCCTGTTATCTGCTATACCTGTTGTGTGTTTTATCATGACATCATGCATCATAACATAGCATGCATACTTCATTATACTAACCATTTACCGAGGGGATTTATCTTTGTTCTGTTTTGCATATTATGGCTTCCATGCGCAGAAACACCATTCGAGTTAACTTTGTGCAAATACCTGCTCAACTCAAAGAGTTAGTCTTAAAGGCTTATGATACTTCTTCATTCATTAGAAGACATGGTCATCTTCTTAGCTTGGTTATCTTAAGGTTTGATGAGCAGATGATGAGTGTGTTTTTCCAGTTCTTTGATCCGGTGCATCATTGCTTCACCTTCTTGGATTATCAGCTAATTCCTACTTTGGAAGAGTTTTCTTACTTACTGGGCATATCCATCCTTGAGAAGACACCCTTCACAGGTTTGGAAGAGACTCCTAGACCAGAAGACATTGCTTCAGCTTTGCATCTGACACAGGCTGATGTAGTATCCAACTGGGAGACACGAAGCAGGGATGAAGGTTACTTAGCCAAGTTTCTGATAGATCAAGCTCAACTATTCTGGGACAACTTAGATTTTCAGGCTTTTGAAGACATCTTGGATCTCCTTATCTACGGTTTGGTTCTCTTCCTGAACCCGGATTCCTTTATATATGTGAATGCGGTTAAGATCTTCCTGTCTCGCAATCCTGTGCCTACTCTTCTGGGTGACATCTTGCATGCCCTCTACACTCGTATTGTGCGAAGAAGAGGGACCCTCATGTGTTGCATTCCCTTGCTTGCGAGGTGGTTTATTTCGTACCTCCCCAAGTCTGTGTTGAAGAATGAGGAAGGTTTAGGGTGGTCTTACAGAATAATGTCCCTTGCCCATACAGACATTCTTTGGAGTTATAAGGCTATGGAAAGCACTTCTGTCATTGATAGATGTGGGGGATACCCTAATGTCCCGTTGCTTGGAATCATAGGGGGAATAACCTACAGTCTTTGTTAGCTTTACGACAATTCGGCCGGGCTCGGAGAGACAGTCCTCATGAGCTACTTCTTTCGGATATTGCCTTTGACTACAAGGAGGACATTGACGAGCATCGCCAAAGGTTTATACGAGCTTGGGGCATGGTGAACAGGTTTGACCCTCAAGAGCTAGGACCAAGGACCTCTCTCCCTATGCAGCCTTACCTCCAGGGGGTCCGAGCTCGAGCCCAGAAGCTTGGGATGCCTTATGAAGCCGTGTTGCCAGTGATTGTGGAGCTCACCAATGAAGAGGGCATTCCTTATACGACCCTTTATCCCTACATGCCCACTGATCTAGGGGCATTGAAGAGATCCTGGATTCAGCTGAAAGAGGAGAGGGATACCTACCGGGAAAAGTACCATGAGCAAGAAAGGAAGATCTTGAAGCTCACCAGGCAACTCGAGAATGAAAGAACGACCAATGACTATGTCAGCACGAAGGGGAAGCATCCATGGGATTTCTGATTTTTGCTTTTTCTAGTTTAGATTTTTTTTCATTTGCTTCTTTGTAACGCCTCAAAGGCATTGTTGAACCTTTTTACAAGTTTAATCTAATAAAGTTTGTTTATTTTTTGGTTTGCAAATTTAAATCTCCCAAAGTCTTTGAAATCATTACATATGCATCCTATTATCATGCACACCATTACAGGTACCATTACAGGTTTCTTATCTTCTTCGCTGTTTATTTCAGCAGAAATGTCTTCCGATCAAGCTATCAAATATCTTCAGGCACAAAATGCCCAGTTCGAAGAGATGTTCTTGAGCTTGGCTAAAGGGCAAGAGGACTTGAAAGCTCTCATTATGAAAGAGAAAGAGAAGAAGAAGAAGGTCGTTCTGCTGAGTATGGGCAAAAGGTTTGGGGATAGGTTGAAACAACAAGCTGATCTGTCCTTTTCATCCAAAGGAGGGGAGGACGAAGAAGAAGAAAAGGGCCCCAGTCCTGCAGTTTCTTATAATGATACCGATTATGATGAGGAACAATATCCTCCTGCTGAGGATAGGTACAAGCAACTTGAAGACCGTATGAGTGCTATGGAGTGTCAGAAGATCCCTGGTTTGGATTTCGAAGATTTGGGACTGGCATCTGGGGTTGTGATCCCTCATAAGTTCAAAGCTTTGGTTTTCGCCAAGTACGATGGAGCATCCTGTCCAAAACTCCATCTCTGCTCGTACGTCAGAAAAATCCAACCTTACACTGCTGATAGAAATTTGTGGGTGCATTTCTTTCAAGATAGTCTGTCAGGGACTCAGCTTGAATGGTTTTATCAATTGGAAGGAGCTAATGTCCAAAACTGGGAGGACCTTGCTGCTGCTTTTTACAAGTAGTATCAGTATAACGCCGACCTTGCTCCCACTCGTACTCAGCTTCAGGGTATGTCTATGGGTGCAAGTGAAGGTTTTAAGGACTATGCTTAGAAGTGGAGAGATTTGGATGGAAGAGTCCAACCACCTTTGTCTGACAGGGAGTTGGTTGATATGTTTCTAGGGACGTTGTCTGGTCCATTTTTCAATCATCTGATCGACAGTTCGTCATCTGGGTTTACTGAGTTGATCCTGACTGGGGAGAGAGTAGAAGCGGGTATCCGAAGTGGTATGATACAGAAAGGTACTTCATCAAGTGCAGAAAAGAAGCCTTTCACTGGTAAGAAAGAAGCTAGTGCAGTCTACGGCTCGAGGAGCCAAAGCAGACCTGAACACAATCAAGCGGTGAATGCAGTAATGATATCAAGACCCACAGTTGCTCTACAATGCAACAATCAGCAAAGGGTGGAGAGACCATAAAGACAGTTTACTCTGATCAATATGACCTTGTCTCAAATTCTACCATAATTATTGAAGACCAACCTGGTAACTCTGAGGGAAGCCCCAAAGAATCCCAACACCACATCTCCGCTATATAACCCGAATGCCCGCTGCGCCTGTCACTCTGATGGCCCGGGTCATGATACAAACAATTGTCGGGCCTTGAAGAATAAGGTGCAAGATTTGATCGAAGCCAAAGAGATTGACTTTGACGCTCCGGAAAATCCCAACGTCATAACTGCACCCTGAAGAAGAGAAAAACACAAGAAGGGGGGTTGAATTGTTAAAACTTGAAATCAAATGCAGTGAACACGTTATTTTTATCCTGGTTCGTTTGATCTCAAACTACTCCAGTCCACCCGTCAAGGTGATTTCGTCTCTCTCCAACGGGGTCTTAATCCACTATATTCAACTGAATATTACAACCGCTTTAACAACTGCTAAAGCCTTCTTGAGTCTAAACCACAAACCGGTTTCTCAAGGAAATTCTTTCTTACAGATAAATGAACAAAAAGTGTGTTGAATGTTTTCTACAAAACTATTTATCACAACTGTGATACTACACAAATTAAGCTTAAGAGAACTGGAATGCTAAAATAATAGAATAAGTATTTTGAGAGCTTTAGCAAACTGTGAATGAGGATGATGATGATTGCTTTGTGCGTGTAAAAAGTTGTAGAGCATTAGCCAATCCATTCCTCATTTGCTTGTTTATATAGCATTGGAAATGATACGTTGGAGTCAGTTATTCCGTTTCAATGCCAATAACATTATTTCCACATTGAGAAGATCTTGTCTTGTAATAAAGCCGTTGGCCATAAAGTGTCTTGAATGCACAGTACCGTTGCCAATTAAGCGTGTTCTGGCTTTGGCTTATTCTGACGCTGCTAGGTGCTGATGAATGTTGTGGTCTAGATCAGAGTTAGATTGTTACGTGCAAATCTGTTCATCAAGCTTCAGCGTAAGCACGTGCTTTGATCTTCTAATTCCGGTATCTGATATAACATCTTCTGATGCTGATGTTGATATATCATCTTCTGATGCTGATGATGATATTCTCATGCTGATACTCATCAGAGTTTCTGTAAAACAAAATATAATTTTTAGGCAGCATATATGTCTTACATGAAGTATACAATTTATATAATCTTGCATTTTGTTATCATCAAAACTTTAACTTAGGGTAGTAGATTCAAACTTTGTTCAAACAATCTCCCCCTTTTTGATGATGACAAAAACTAGATTTTTTCAATTGAAAATTAACGAGAAGAGTATCAGAGATAACCAAATAAATTGTATCAGAATTAAATAGGCAGTTATCACAGATAAGAAGATAAGGGATAGAGGGGTATCGGAGTTAAGATTGGAAAGACTCCCCCTGAATTTATTACTTCCCTTTAATTCCATGAGTTCTTTAGGATCAGATCTTTCTTTGACTTTCTTTGAGCATCAGAACATCAGAGCTTCAGTGAATTAGAGTCCATCAGACTCTTGTACCTGTAAGCTATGCAAAACAAAAACATTCAAGTATATCAGAGTGTTAGAATGTTTGAGACTTCTGTCTCAGTAAACCGTTATTGAAAAATATCTCAGTCTTTCTCCCCATTTTTGTCAGCAATCAAAAAGTGCACATAAATGAAGAAGTGAAAAATAAATGAAATTACGAGAATCAGTGCAGAAAAACGCTTGTATTCAATTCAGAGCCAGAAAATAGTACATATGATATGAAAAGAAAAACATTGAAAAATAGCAAGAAATAAAATCTAAGGAGCAGGAGGAAGGCGTGAAAACAGAGCCTCAAGCATGTTCTTAATCTGATCAGTGGTTTCCTTATGCTGATTAACAACGCTTGCCACTGCATCAATTTTTCTATCCTGAACAGCCATCCTTTACTTCATCCTCTGATCATTCTCATCCATTCTTGCTTGCAGACGAAGATCATTCTGCTTCAGCTCTTCAAGAGTCTGCCTGTCCAAGGAAGCTTGAGAGATGTCAGAGTCAGGGTGTTTCTGAGAGCTTTATGGAATGTCTTCTTCTTGACTCACATCTTCTACTGGTTGAACTGCTGAAGCTGGACGCTTTTCAGACCATGGCTCACTATCCAGATGTAGAACTTCATCCTTCAGCAGCTGACTTAGGACAGGTCCTTCAACTTCTTTCAGCAGATTGCTGAAGTTCTGTTGAGCCTGATTATAGTTTATGTCTTGCATCTTGAAGGTTTCCGCTCGTACCCATCCTCTGAAGTGAGTCCAGAGTTGGTCTGAAGCAGCAGGATCAATCATTCCCGGACAAACCTGCTTTAGAGAAGCAATCCAATTCTGCATGTTTGTTTCAAAATTCAAGATACTAGAACCAACATCTGGCAGTTTGGGTTTGGGAATGGCTGTTTTATTTATGATGGCAGCAAAACGGTCAAGGACTGTGAGATCGATGAAGGTTTTGCTGTGATCTGCTGTATTTTGCTTAGGAGAGGGAATGGGAGAATCAGAGATGATTATTGGGGTGTGTGGAGTGTTAGGAGGGTTAGTTTCTGGTGAGGATGGCATTTGAGGCATAGTGATAATGGTGCCGCCAGGAAATTGTACGGCTAGGGGTCGTGGTTTAGATGATTCAGGTGATTGATGTTCAGGGGATGGAGGTTCAGAGTGTTGAGACTCAGAGTGTTGAGACTCAGAGTGTGGGGATGATGGTTGAGGTGAAGGTGGATTTTCTGGTTGTGGTTGAGGAATTTCTGGTTCTGGTGATTTTGGTTCTTCTGGAATTGGTGAGAGTGTATATTCTGGTTGAGGAGAATGGGGTGTTTCTGGTTGTGGTGAATGGGGAATTTCTGGTTCAATGTTTGGATTTTCAGAGTGGGGAGCGCAAGAACGTTGATCAATTTCAGAGTGAATTTTATCAAGTTCTGATTCTGTTGATGTTGTGGGTTTTGGATTAAGAGGTTTGGTGCGGGATCTCCTGAGAGTTAGTGACTCAGAAGGGTCAGATTCTGGTTCGGTATCATCAATGGTGGGAATTGGGAGTTCATATGAAGCTGGGGTTAGAATCAATGTTGGAGAAGCAGATGAATTTAAAACATTTACAGAAGATAGATTACCTCTCTTCTTTGGTGTCAGCTGGGATGGTCCTTCTGAAGCAGCCTTTCTTTTCTTCGTCTTCCTTAAAACAACCTCTGGTAATTGCTGGTGCAGATCTTTAATGTTCAGATCAGGATCTGTCCCATCAGCTTTGCATGCGTCCAAGTATCTGAGAACTGTAACTGGCTTGGAGTCAATCTCAGAAAATATGGGAAATTCGCTCAGAGGGACTCTTCTGCTGGTGATGTCAGCAAGAGGAGTGACTCTGGGTTCCTTTCTGATATTCTCTGTCAGTTTCATCTTTTTCAGATTCTTGGCGTTCAGCTGCTTGCCAACTGCTGGTTCCAAAGTGCTTATTTCCTGTGCCTCTGTCAGATGTTCTATCAGCCTATTCTCAGTTAGAATATCTGATATTAATCTGCCAAAGGGTATCCAATCCCTTTTCGTCCTTTCTTCTTCTCTTGTCTCCTTGACGCTGGTCTTCAGATGATTGAATAGCAGATGAGCAAGGTTGATCTTGGTCTTCTTTGCAATAAAATACAGCAGAAATTGCTGATCTATGTTGATGTAGTCTGGAGAGCTTGTGGGCTTCCTATGGTTGAAACAGCCCAAGATGATCTTTGCCCAGATTCTGTGCTGGTCCTTCAAATCTCTAATCTTGCTGGATGGAACCCCATGTGAGAAAATATTTCTAGCAACAATGGTAGTGTTTCCAGCTCTTTCTGCCATGTCAATGCAGCGGATGCCACCACCGCTGTACCCAATCAGTCTAGCAATGTGATCTTAAGTAATCACAATTTTCTTGCCCATTATATAAGACGTAACCTGATGTGTTGATGAAGTTGCATGAATCCAGAATTCTTTGACCAATACGGGGAACGTTGGCCCCACCAACCTATCAAAGTATCTCTCCCATCCTTGTGCCCTAATTTCTTCAGTCAAATCGAGACCATTTTCTTTCAAACTGTTGAAATCGACAATCAGTTCAGACAGAACTTCCAAGTTCTTCACCGGTGTGAGTAGAGTTCTGAAGGGAATCTGGTACTGTTCAGAAGAAGCAACATGCTGGGAACCTGCAGAAACAGAGCTAGAGGACGCCATTTTCACAAAAGGGTTTTTTGAGAAAAAGCTTGAAAAAGGGTTTTCTTTGAGAGAGATGAACACACAGTAAAAATGCAGAGAAATTGATGAATGTAAGAGGCGGTAAAAAATTAATGAATGAGGTTAAAGCATTTAAATAGATTCCAAAAGAAGTTTTGAAAACGTAAACGGTTTTTAAGAGAGAGAATTAACTCATGATTACACGCATTTAATGTTTGCTGATATTGGGGGATTTGAGAAAGATATTCGGAACGGTTACCAACGACGTGTGTCTCAATGCATCCAATCAGCACTTCGCTTGTTCAGAGGCGTGCACGCGTGTTCTGCCTCAGGAATTAGCTGATGGCTGGATGACACTTGTTTGATTTCGTGAACAGCGCATCTATCCTTGAACTGAAACGCTCAGATCTTTAAGAATAGAAGCTGATACAATCTACATGTCTAAGATTCTGAAGGAAGATTGATCAGAAGTTCACAGAGAGATTAAACAAATTCTGAAGGTTAACATATATAATTAAAACATTTTCAATCTGGGCAGAGCTTCATGCTGAGATGTTTTAGAATGAAGTTGAACCTGTCTTCAGAAAGTGGTTTAGTGAAGATATCAGCCCATTGATGGTCTGTATCAATAAATTTTAAGTTCAAAATTCCTTTATGAATATAGTCCTTAATGAAATGATGTTTTATTTCTATATGCTTAGCCCTAGAATGCAAAATTGGATTTTTACTTAAGCAAATTGCAGAAGTATTGTCATAGAGTATAGGGATGTTACTCTCAAAAATCTGGAAGTCTTCAAGCTGACTTTTCATCCAGAGCATTTGTGTGCTGCATCCTGCTGCTGCTATGTACTCAACTTCTGCTGTTGATAGCGCAATTGTGGATTTCCTTTTGCTGGACTAAGAGATCAGATTTTCTCCCAGAAACTGGCAGCTTCCAGAAGTACTTTTACGCTCTACTCTGTCTCCAGCAAAGTCAACATCGCAGTAACCTACTAAGCTGTAATCACTAGATTTTCTATAAAATAAGCCCATATTAGTAGTACCTTTCAGATACTTGAAAATTCGCTTAACAGCTGTTAAGTGAGATTCTCTAGGATCTGATTGAAATCTTGCTCAAATACATACGCTGAATAAAATATCAGGCCTTGAAGCCATCAGATAAAGGAGAGAACCAATCATACCTCTGTAGACCTTCTGTTCTACCTTTTTGCTTACCTCTTCTCTTTCTAGAATGTTCGTGGGATGCATTGGAATCTTCGATAACTTACATTCTGAGAGATCAAATTTCTTCAGAAGTTCTCTGACATATTTGCTCTGATGAATGTAAGTTCCCTCTGGGTTTTGATTGATCTGAATTCCCAGAAAGAATTTCAGTTCCCCCATGAGGCTCATCTCAAATTCTGCCTGCATACACTTAGCAAATTTTCTTCCAATAGAAGGATTAGTAGATCCAAAAATAATATCGTCAACATAAATCTGACAAACTAAGATGTCATTCTTAACTGACTTACAGAATAAGGTAGTGTCCACCTTCCCTCTGGTGAATTCTTTTTCTAACAGAAAGTTACTTAGTCTTTCATACCAAGCTCTTGGATCTTGTTTCAGACCATATAGTGACTTCTTTAGTTTGAAAACATATTCTGGATTTTTTGTACTTTCAAAACCAGGGGGTTGGTGCACATAAACCTCTTCTTCTATATATCCATTTAAGAATGCACTCTTGACATCCATCTGATACAGAGTGATGCCTTTATTAACAGCAAATGAAATTAAAAGTCTGATAAATTCTAACCTGGCGACTGGGGCAAAGGTTTCTATATAGTCTATCCCCTCTTGCTGACTATAACCTTGTGCTACCAGTCGTGCTTTGTTTCTGATGACTTCACCTTGTTCGTTCAGTTTGTTTCTGAACACCCATTTTGTTCCAATGACATTGAATCCTTTTGGTCTGGGAACAAGATCCCATACGTCATTTCTGGTGAATTGGTTCATCTCTTCTTGCATTGCTAGAATCCAGTCGTTGTCCAGAAGTGCTTCATCAATAGAAGAAGGTTCAATCAGAGAAACAAGTCCCATGAGGGATTCTTCAGAGTTTCTGAAGCTGACTCTTGTTCTGATTGGATCTTCCTTTCTTCCTAAGATAGTTTCTTCTGGGTGATCCAAGCTGCTTCTGGGTAGTCTTTTCTGAGGTTGGTCAATAGATGTTGCTGGATTGCTCGCAGTGCCTCTTTCTAATGCTGAAGGAGTGTCTTGATTAAGAGCTTCTGATGACTTGTCTTCAGAACCTGTAAATTCAATTTCCATACATGCAAAGACTTCATTCTGCTTTGACTTTTCAGAGTCAAGCTTATCATCAAAACGAACACTGATTGATTCTTCCACAATCTGTGTTTCTGTATTGTATACTCTGTACCCTCTTGATCGTTCATAGTATCCTAACATAATACACTTTTGTGCTTTAGAGTCAAACTTATTCAAATAATTTTTTGTATTTAAAATAAAACAAGTACATCCAAAAGGATGAAAATATGAAATGTTGGGCTTTCTGTTCTTCCACAATTCATATGGAGTCTTTTCCAGAATAGGTCTTATAGAGATTCTATTCTGAATGTAGCACGCTGTGTTTATTGCCTCTGCCCAGAAGATCTTAGCAACGTTTGTCTCATTGATCATGGTTCTGGCCATTTCTTGCAATGTTCTGTTCTTTCGTTCTACAACTCCATTTTGCTGGGGAGTTCTAGGACAAGATAAATCATGCAGAATGCCTTTGTCATTAAAGAATGACTCAAAATCTTTGTTTTCAAACTCTCCACCATGATCACTTATGACTTTAACGATTCTAAGATCCTTTTCATTCTGAACTTGGTTACAGAAGGTGACAAACACAGAGTATGACTCGTCCTTGTGTCTTAAGAACTTTACCCATGTCCATCTGCTATAGTCATCTACGATTACTAACCCATACTTCTTGCCACTGACTGAAGCAGTTTTAACTGGTCCAAATAAGTCAATGTGCAGAAGTTCTAATGGCTTAGAGGTAGAAACAACATTTTTAGATTTGAAAGAAGGTTTTGCAAACTTGCCTTTATGACATGCTTCACACAGAGCATCTGAATTGAACTTCAGATTAGGAAGTCCTCTGACCAGATTGAGTTTGTTAATCTGAGATATTCTTCTCATACTAACATGCCCCAATCTTTTGTGCCAGATCCATTGCTCGTTGTTAACAGACAGAAGACACTTTACGTTCTGACTTTTTAGTTCAGAAAGTTTGATTTTATAAATGTTGTTTTTCCTCTTTCCATTAAACAAGATAGTCCCATCTTTCTAACTAACAGCTTTACATGATTTTTGATTAAAGATTATATCATAACCGTTATCACTTAATTGACTTATGGATAACAGATTATGCATTAATCCATCTACTAGCAGAACATTATTTATAGAGGGAAGATTTCCATTACCTACTGTTCCAGAGCCAATGATCTTTCCCCTCTGATTGCCTCCAAAGCCCACGTGGCCTCCAGGCTTAAGTTCCAGGCTTTGGAACATATGCCTTCTTCCCGTCATGTGTCGTGAGCAGCCAGAGTCCAGGTACCATGACTGGTGTTTCTGATTCGCTGCTAAAGATGTATGCAACATGTATTATTTTATCCTTAGGTACCCATATTTTCTTGGGTCCTGATTTGTTAGCTTTACCAAAACTCTGGTTGAATTTTGGTTTCACAAAATAATTACTACTAGTGTATTTAATATCATGTGTGTGGCCGTACACAAAATGCGAATTCAGAGGAGTGCGTTTAATAATTAAATCCATGGCATTCTTAGGTGTAGGTACCTTACCTTGGTATCCTATTCCCTTTCTGTCGTTTCTGCTAACTCCATAGATCATTGAAGCCATTTTGCTTCTATCTATTCTTTTAGCAAGGAACTTCTGAAAGCTGTGATCATACTTCTTGATGATCTCATCAGCGCTGCTGGGAGTTTCAGAAATTGTTTCCTTCTGAGAGTTTTGTAAAAGATTTTCTAATTTTGAAACTTTATCTTTCAACTCAGAATTTTCCAATTTAAGACTCTCAGTTTTATCAGAGTCAGACTCAAGATTCCTTTTCAGGTTTCTGAATTTAACTCTGATTTGCTGGTATCTTTCCAGAATTTCGTTAAGGCTTTCAGCAAGTTCAGCCTTAGTAAAATTAATTGCAAAGTCAGGAAATACCTCTTCGGTGTCTGATTTAGAGTCTGATTCAGAAGCTTCACTGTCTTCTGATATGTTGTCCATGAGAGCTATGTTTGCTCTCTCATCATCTGATTCTAAGTCAGCTTCAGACGAGTCAGAGTCATCCCATGTAGCCATGAGACTTTTCTTCTTTTCTCTTCCAAACTTCTTTTTGGGCTTTTCCCTTTGAAGCTTTGGAAAATCACTCTTGTAATGTCCTTGCTCGTTGCATTCATAGCAAGTGATGTCCTTGGTGTTTGGTTTTCTGCTTCCTAAGGAGCCTTCAGATCTTCTGTATCCAGAGGAAGAGTCTGACTTTCTGTATCTGGAAGAGGACTCATTCTGATCAGGTCTTTTGGGATTCTTGAACTTCCTTTGCCTCGGCTTCCATAGTTGGTTCACTCTTCTGGAGAGGAGGGAAAGTTCGTCTTCTTCTGATGAGGACCCATCAGATGTTTCTTCAACAGCCTGCAAAACTTTAGATTCATATTTTCTGTTAGATTTTAACGCCAAAGGCTTACCTTGCTTCTGAGGTTCATCAGCTTCTAGCTCTATCTCGTGACTTCTGAGGGAGCTGATAAGTTCCTCCAGAGATATTTTGTTGAGATCTTTAGCTAGCTTCAGCGCTGTAACCATTGGCCTCCACTGTTTTGGCAGACTTCTGATGATCTTCTTGACATGATCAGCAGTTGAGTATCCTTTGTCCAGAACTTTGAGACCAGCCACCAGAATTTGGAATCTTGAGAACATTGTTTCAATGGATTCACTTTCTTCCATTTTGAATGCCTCATACTTCTGAATGAGCGCAAGAGCTTTAGTTTCTTTGACCTGAATATTGCCTTCATGCGTCATTCTGAGTGAATCAAACATGCTCTTTGATGTGTCTCTGTTAGAAATCTTTTCATATTCAGCGTAAGAGATGGCGCTGAGAAGAATGGTTCTGGCCTTGTGGTGATTTTTGAAGTCACGCTTTTGTTGATCAGACATTGCTTTCCTGTCAATCTTCTGACCGCTTGCATTCACTGGGTGCATGTATCCATCTGTCACCATGTCCCACAGATCAACATCATGTGCCAGAATGAAGCTTTCAATTCTGTCTTTCCAGTAATCAAAATTCTCTCCATCAAAGACTGGAGGTTTGCCGCTGAATCTGTCTCTATCTTCATTGTTGTCATTGCTGCTGTGTTGATATGTTCCTGCCATTGTGTTTTTCTGATGCTGGATCTTGTACTGACACGGTTAAGTGTTTTAGCTCAGAACCAGGCGCTCTGATACCAATTGAAGAAGAGAAAAACACAATAAGGGGGGTTGAATTGTTAAAACTTGAAATCAAATGCAGTGAACACGTTATTTTTATCCTGGTTCGTTTGATCTCAAACTACCCCAGTCCACCCGTCAAGGTGATTTCGCCTCTCTCCAACGGGGTCTTAATCCACTATATTCAACTGAATATTACAACCGCTTTAACAACTGCTAAAGCCTTCTTGAGTCTAAACCACAAACCGGTTTCTCAAGGAAATTCTTTCTTACAGATAAATGAACAAAAAGTGTGTTGAATGTTTTCTACAAAACTATTTATCACAACTGTGATACTACACAAATTAAGCTTAAGAGAACTGGAATGCTAAAACAATAGAATAAGTATTTTGAGAGCTTTAGCAAACTGTGAATGAGGATGATGATGATTGCTTTGTGCGTGTAAAAAGTTGTAGAGCATTAGCCAATCCATTCCTCATTTGCTTGTTTATATAGCATTAGAAATGATACGTTGGAGTCAGTTATTCCGTTTCAATGCCAATAACATTCTTTCCATATTGAGAAGATCTTGTCTTGTAATAAAGCCGTTGGCCATAAAGTGTCTTGAATGCACAGTACCGTTGCCAATTATGCGTGTTCTGGCTTTGGCTTATTCTGACGCTGCTAGGTGCTGATGAATGTTGTGGTCTAGATCAGAGTTAGATTGTTACGCGCAGATCTGTTCATCAAGCTTCAGCGTAAGCACGTGCTTTGATCTTCTGATTCTGGTATCTGATATAACATCTTCTGATGCTGATGTTGATATATCATCTTCTGATGCTGATGATGATATTCTCATGCTGATACTCATCAGAGTTTCTGTAAAACAAAATATAATTTTTAGGCAGCATATATGTCTTACATGAAGTATACAATTTATATAATCTTGCATTTTGTTATCATCAAAACTTTAACTTAGGGTAGTAGATTCAAACTTTGTTCTAACACACCCATGCCCAAGCATGGCTCGGGAATCAATGCTATTGAGGTTGTCTCCGCCACAGAAGATGCTGATGATGAGAACCCGGATATCGACAGCTGGATCTACCCAACAATCGATGGTGTATTTAACAACTGGACAGCGAAAGACTTCATACCCGTTTCTTTTATTACACAATAATTGACTTTTGTTTTGAGATTTGTAACAGACAGTTTGAAACTTTACGGCTCGGTGCCTTGCCCGAGGCACCCTGGCTTTGTTTGTGAGGGCTTATTATTTGTCATTTTCATATATCATCAATAAAGCATTGGACGTTTTCTTGCATTACAAATTTTACGCTCCTTGTTTTTTCTTTTTCATATCTCACTTTATCAAAAAACAACTATTGTCTTACACACACTCACATATCATAATGCAGATCCACATCCACTCTGGATCCCATTGATAACAACTCTGCTACTGCCAGTTATGACTTTGAAAATCCGATCAACCAAGCCAAGGACGAAGGTGAGGATGTTTATGAAGTGCTTGGGGAACTTGCTAGACTATTACTACAGGAAGAGAGGGCCATACATCATCATGAAGAGCCAGTGGAATCAGTGAATTTAGGTACAAAGGAAGACAGGAAAGAGGTCAAGATAGGTGTGAATCTGGAGCCTAGTGTCAAATAACGGTTGATACAGATGCTACGCGACTATGTTGAGATCTTCGCCTGGTCCTATGAAGATATGCCTGGTTTAGACACTGATATAGTGGTACACCGCCTTCCAACTAAAGAAGACTGCCCTCCAGTAAAACAGAAGGTTCGCCGTATGCACCCAGAGATGTCTGAGAAAATCAAAGCCGAGGTCATGAAACAGTTTGACACCGGATTTCTAGCTGTTACTTCTTATCCATAGTGGGTCGCCAACGTTGTTCCAGTGCCCAAGAAGGATGGTAATGTGCGGATGTGTGTGGACTATAGAGATCTGAATAGGGTAATCCCCAAGGATGATTTCCCACTCCCTCACATCGATGTTCTGGTCGACAACACCGTGCAGCATAAGGTCTTCTCCTTCATGGATGGTTTTTCGGGTTACAATCAGATTAAGATGGCTCCCTAGGACATGGAGAAGACAACCTTCGTTATGCAGTGGGGAACCTTTTGCTACAAGGTCATGCCGTTCGGATTGAAGAATGCTGGGGCAACGTATCAGTGCGCCATGGTTACTTTGTTCCACGACATGATTCACCATGAGATTGAGGTTTACGTTGATGACATGATCGCAAGGTCCCAGACTGAAGAAGAACACATTGACCATCTCCAGAAACTGTTCGACAGGTTGAAGATGTACAAGCTGAGGTTAAACCCGAACAAGTGCACCTTCGGGGTAAGGTCTGGTAAGCTGCTGGGTTTCGTTGTTAGTGATAAAGGTATTCAGGTGGATCCCGCAAAGGTGAAGGCCATGCAGGAGATGCCGGCTTCCGGAACATAAAAAGAAGTTATAGGCTTTTTGGGACGTCTGAACTACATCGCCTGGTTCATTTCACATCTGATAGCTACTTGTGAGCCAATCTTCAAGCTGCCGAAGAAAGATCAAGTGGTAAAATGGAATGATGAATGTCAGAACGCTTTCGAATGGATCAAGGAATATCTTCAAGAGCCACCTATTTTGATGCCTCCAGTGGAAGGAAGACCTTTGATCCTATACTTGACAATGCTGGATAATTCAATGGGGTGCGTGCTAGGGAAGCATGACGAGTCTGGCCGAAAAGAGCATGATATTTACTAACTTAGCAAAAAGTTTACCGACCGTGAGACCCGATACTCGTTGCTCGAGAAAACTTACTGCGCTTTGGCATGGGCTGCTCGTCAGCTAAGACAGTATATGCTGACTCACACTACCTTATTGATATCAAAGATGGACCCAATCAAGTATAACTTCGAAAAACCTGCCTTGTCCGGAAGAATAGCAAGATGGCAGATGATCTTAAATGAGTATGACATCCAATACACAACCCAAAAAGAAATCAAGGGGAGTGTGTTGGCGGATCATTTGGCACATCGGGCCATGAATGATTACCAATCCATGAATTTTGAGTTCCCGGATGAGAACATTATGTTGGTGACCGACTATGAAGAACCTGGACCAGATGAAGGACCTGAGGAAGGATCCCGATGGTCTATGTATTTTGATGGAGCTTCAAACGTGTTGGGTAATGGCATTGGCGCTGTGATTATATCTCCTGAGGGCTGTCATACTCTGTTCACCACCCGATTATGTTTTAACTGCACCAACAATATGGCAGAGTATGAAGCATGTATCCTAGGTCTTCGAGATGCTATCGACCTAAGGATTAAGTTCTTAAGTGTATTCGGAGATTCTGCTCCAGTGATCAGTCAGATCAAAGGCGAGTGGGATACGAAGCACCCAAATCTTATTCCTTACAAGGAGTATGTACTGACATTGCTCCCACATTTTGAGGAGATAACCTTTAAACATTTCCCCAGAGAGGAGAATCAGTTAGCGGACGCGCTAGCTACCATGTCTTCTATGTTCAAGGTCAGGTGGGACAATGAGGCTCCCCAGATTAACATTGAGAGGTTGGACGAACCCGCACATTGCTGTGACATTGAACTGAAGAGGTAGCAGATAAACCCTGGTTCCACGAGGTAAAGAGGTATCTTGAGGCTCAAGAGTACCCCGAGGGTGCATCTGTTAATGATAAGAAGTTTCTGAGAAGGTTCGCTACGAAGTTCTTTATTAGCAATGGGATCCTTTACAAGCGTAACCAGGATTCAACCTTACTGCGATATGTGGACAAGAGCGAGGCAGAAAGGATTATGGCAGAGTTACATGAAGGTATCTTCGGAACTCATTCCAGTGGACATACCATGGAAAAGAAAACCCTACGGGCGGGATATTATTGGTCCACTATGGAAGCTGATTGTTATCATCACTCTTAGACCTGTGATAAGTGTCAAGTCTATGCTGATAAGGTGCATGTACCTCAAGTTCCTCTGAACGTCTTGACAGCTCCTTGGCTTTTTGCAATGTGGGGCATCGATATGATTGGCGAGATCAGACCTACTGCGTCCAACGGGCATCGTTTCATTCTGGTGGCTATTGATTACTTTACGAAGTGGGTTGAAGCAACTTCTTTTTCTACAGTAACCAAGAATGTCGTGGCACGGTTCATCCGACAAAACTTGATCTGCCGATATGGTGTACCAGAGAGGATCATTACGGATAACAGTACAAATCTCAACAATACAATGATCATCGAGCTCTGCAAACAGTTTAAGATACAACATCGCAACTCTTCTCCTTACCGACCGAAGATGAATGGGGATGTTGAAGCGGCTAATAAGAACATCAAGAAGATTGTGCAGAAGATGACGGTGACCTACAAATATTGGCACAAGATGTTACCATTTGCTCTTCATGGGTACCGTGCCTCAGCGCGGACGTCAACTGAGGCAACCCCCTACTCTTTGGTGTATGGTATGGAGGTATTCTTACCCATTGAAGTCCAAATACCCTCTCTTCAGATTATGAAGGATGCAGGTTTGAGCGAGGACGATTGGATCTAGACCCGGCTTGATCAGCTGAATTTAATCAATGAAAAGAGACTTACTGCTATTTGTCATGGTAAGACGTATCAAAAGCGAATGATCAAGGCTTTTAACAAGAAAGTTAGACGACAAGAATATCAAGTCGGGGATCTAGTGATCAAACGCATCATACTGCCGCAAGGTGATCCCAGGGGAAAATGGACCCCTACGTACGAAGGGCCATTTGTGGTTAAGAACATCTTCTCAAGAGGAGCTATAGTTCTAACCACCATGGATGGTAACGACCTTCCTCACCCCGTCAATGCACACATAGTGAAGAAATACTGCGCATGATCAAAGACCCGCTAGGTCGATTGGCCTAGGAAAAAATAAGGGCTTCCTGGTGAACCAAAAGGGTTCGGGCAAAAGTAAGGGATGAAAATGAAAAAATTGTACACCCGGCAAGTCGAAAACTTGAATAGGCGGCTTGGGAAAAAAAGGGTATCCCGGTGGACTGAAAACACGAAAGGGCGGTCCAGGCAAAAATTAGGGATCAAAGCGTAACACTATGTCTCATTGGATCATCTTGCAACCAGACTTCGGTATTGACTATCAAGCTCGGACGACGCTGATCAATTTGATCTACCTTCAACCAAGTAGCGAAGTGATGAGACACTCGAAGATATAGAGGCAATAGCAGAGTTGGAACCCAGTGGGATTGTTCACATGGCTGTTTTTCTTTGTTTTTCACAAATTGTATAATTTCTGTCTTTAGGCGGCGTTTCTTACTAGGACGTCAGCCTCTTGTACAAAAATGCCTATTATGGGCAAACTTCAAGAATCAATACAATTCATTTTCGCCAAGAAATTTCAAAATGGTTTTTCTTTTTCATTTTTGTTTTGCAAGAACGTCCAATGGTTCATTTTTTATATATGCATTTGAAAATAATTGTTGCTCATAAATGTTTACATGCGAAACAAAATACGATTGCTGGTAATTTCAGGAACAGGGGCAAATAGAAGCGTCCAAACCTTACAGTTGCTCTACCCACCAGGTACATGGACAGAGCCAGCCTGAGAATATGACTAAAGGTACATACACTCCCCTGCAGATTAAAAGGTGTCTAAAAACATTGGTGTTGATTCTCCCCAAGCAGAGTTTATCTATCACCAGCAACAGAAGATTATCCCCAGCGGAGTTTATTTCTTCCACAGACAGAAATTCAATCCCCGACAGAGCTCATTATCACCAGCAACGGTAATTCATCCCAAGCCGAGGTTATTTCTCCAAATCAGCAGATCTTCTGGAAGAGTATATCTCTTCCCCATAGAGTCATTTTCTCGCTAGTTTATTCTCCATCCGAGTTATTATCCCGCCAATTTATTCTCAAATCATCTTCGGTCGTTACCTCCATCAAGAACTAAGAACTCAATTCCTTGCAATCTCCAGCAGCAGTCCGAGATTTATTTTCCCCAACTAGAGAATATCATAAAAACATTGCATATCCATACATCATGGAATACGCATATACATCATGCAACACAATCTCATTTATTTTGAGAACATCTTTACTCGATACATATCATGCATCATGACATTACATGCGACTAACTCTTTACCTTTCAGGGAAAGATGCAATCAAATTCTCACAAGTTTTCTCTGGTTCAGTCAAATCGATGCTAAGATTTCTATTCCAGATCAAGCTATAAAGCCCGGATCCGACTGGATAATATCTTGATTTCTCCAAAACACCATGAAGCCTAGAATCGACCAGATAATGGTTTATCTTAAATTCAAGCTATGAAGCCCGGAAATCGACCGGAAAATAGTTGAATCCCAAACAAATTATTGTGAAGCCTGGAGAATGACCAGATAGCAATACAAGATACCGTGAAGCCTGGAATCGACCAGATAGTGGTTTATCTTAAATTTAAGCTATGAAGCCCGGATTTGTCCGGATAATAGTTTAATCCCCAGCAAGTAACTGTGAAGCCTGGATTACGACCAGATAGCAGTACAAAGACACCATGAAGCCTAGTGTGATCGGTGGAAATAGAACTGACTGTTTAAAGCTGGTTTCGCGAAATGTCGCGGAAGCAAGAGTCGCCACCGTCTTTTATTTTCTCCAACATGGAAAGGACAAAAGCACAGCAAAATTCCTTCTTTGAGAATGTTTCTCGGTTCGGGAGGTAGATTTATAGAAAGGGAAGGTGTTAGCACCCTTTCTATCTGTGGTTATCCACGAGATCTTAGGTACTTGCTCTTATGTTTTAAAAATTTGTTTGCTTTTCAAGTGTGTGTGGGTTTTGAAAAAGTTTCGTTTGAAAAATTTCTAAGTAATTCTTGTATCTGTCCTCAAGAGTGTATGAAGTGTTTGTTTGAAAACTTCTTGAAAGTGTAGGTGCGAAAAGTGTTTTTATTTGTTTGAAAAGAGCAAGTACCCAGGAGTCATCTACCTACCCTAAGGGATTAAGCTGTGTAAGAGTCCTTTAGACAGTACTATCCCACTATTGAGAAGTAAGTAGCACCGTCGTTGCAGTTATTTGGGTCAATTCGATTATATGGGACATGTGGTCACCAAAGCAATAGTAGGACACCTTAGCGGTAACCCTAATGTCCTAGATCCTTTTTATCTGAGGCAACCGTTTCGAGGCAACTGGATCTTTAGACAGGAGGGCGACCTCTAAAACACCCTATACTTGACGACCACGTTCGAGGCAACCAGTGAGGCGTACCCTAGGAGTGGCAGGTGCATGTGTTGTTTCAATTTATGTTTATCTTTGAACATGCATTTGTGAACTACGGATTGATTTTATTTGTCATACATTCTTTCATGCTTTTTTAACAGGTAAGATGCGGAAAATAAATTGCGAAAAAGGTAAATCTACGCTATTACAAGGCGCGGGTCTATACATCGCCAAAAACAAAAACCCGTTTGGATAAATGCGAGAAAATTAAAAGAAAGAAATAAAGGAGGTCCTATTTAACTATTACATCTCGGAAACAGATACATAAATAATGATCAAAAGGAATTAAAGCGCGAAAGAATCGAATCGGGACGTCCTTAGGGTTTTGACCCTTTTTTTGAGAAAAGAGTTGAAATTGTCCTTTGCATTTAATTAAATATTAAAACCTAATTTACTAATTAATTATTTAATTAAAAGAAAAAATGTTTTTTTTTTGAGTTTTTAATGAAAATAAAAATAAAAGGAAATTAAAAGTCAAGAAAACCCTAGTTCTAAGTTGATTTTATTTATTGTGAAAAAGATTAAGATAGTCCTAATTAAACAACTAAATTAATTATAATTTATTTACAAAAATAATTATTAATAGTGAAAATAATAAATAATAATAATAAACAATGTTTTAAGTTTCTGATTTTTTATATGAAAAATATTTAATTTATGAATTAATAATAATAATTAATAATGATTAATGAAAATTAGTAAAAAGAAAATAAAAGGAAAATTGAAAGAACCAGGGGGGTTGATGGACCCAATTAGGAGGTTTTGCTGGAAACTTTAGGCCCATTAAGAAGCAAGCCTGTTTGACTTTTGGAATTGTCCACGCTGGCTTGACTGGGGAGCATGGTGGTCATCCATCCCATGGCCATTAGATTGATCTCTGAGGCCACTTGGCGCATGATCGTTTGATGCACATGGTGGAAAGCCTTTGTGAAAACTGCACCTGATTACATTATGAAAAATAATACAAGGAATTTGGGTGGACCTGGGAATCGAACCCAGGTCCCAATGATCATTTGCCAGCACGTCCTTCCACTGAGCCATTGTGTTGCATTTGTTAGTATAGTGGACAATAAAAATAATATATGAAAACAACTCATATGCTGGAAATTAATAAAACACGCACGTTATATTTGAATGAGCCAACCATATATCAACACGCAATCATCTTCTTCGCGTTTCCTGTAAAATAAAAGTCAGATAGAGGGGGTTTTTAACCCCCACAACCTGCAAGTGTCAAAAATAGCGAATAGCTCCATGGTTAATATAAATAGGGCGCGAGGGTTGGGTTTGATTCGTCTTGGCCAGGCGGTTTCAACCATGGGCGTTAGAAGGTTCAATTTTTCGTGTGCTGGAAACCCCCAAATTGAAAGCTTTGAAAACCTAGAATTCGTCCATGGTAATTTTCGTTTCAGGGCGCCATAATGCAATTCAATCACACTAATATCTTCGTATGAGTCCTATGAACACAAAGCAATCTACAAAAGAGGTTAAATATGCATGAATAATGATATGCAATTATGGAAAAAAGCTTCAAACCGTAAAACTGTTTGTGGAGATTTCTTGAACTTTGGCACGCGAATTTGATTGCAATAGGTTCCTTATACCTCCAGCAATGTATTGGAATCACTCTAAGGCTTTGAATTGGTCTGAAATATGAAAAACAATTTTTGGTTTTCTTTGAATTTTTTGGAATTTGGCTATGGTTCTTGACAGCAGCTTGCACGTTCACAGCATTAGGGTTAGCTTTAGCATATGTAGTAGGATGGAATTAGGGTAAAACTTTGTCCAAAAATCCATGGCTTTAATGATTTCAATATTTGATTTCAATCAAATCTTTTTCAACCTTTTTGATTGATAAAACTTGCCAAACATGGAGATTTTTGTCTCTTTAATTGATGCACGAAATTGCCAGCTTGCCCTGAGTATATTTGCTTCACAAAAGATTTGAAAAAACATATCTTGGTATTTTCCTACATTTAAATGAATTAAATGAATTAATAATCAATTAAAAATCCAAATAATTAATAAAAATAAGAAAATAAATCAATTTAATCTAAATGGGTCGTGCATAGGCTTTGGATAAAGTTTCAAGAAGGAATTTGAGGCCCATTAGCAAAAATGAGGTGTTTTGGGCAAAGTTGACTTTTGCAAATTCCCAAAATTTTCCCAACTTCTCCAATGCATATCTTGCTCAATTTTGAAGCTATAAACATGTTCTTGGACATTTTGGAAAGGTCTTGAAGTCCTCTAACCAATTACTTTGGTCCCATGTCATTTGGATTTACCAATCTAAAGTTATGGTCTTTGACTTAAAGTGCATTTTTGTTGACTTTTGAATTTGACCTATAATGTAGAAATTGATAACTTTTTGTGAGAGAATTTCTTGGACTTGGAATGTGAAGATGAGTTGTAGGAAATGTCATACCCTTCAAAATGAGCATTGGATGGGATTTTTCTGATGAACCATGAAAAAGTTATGCCTTGGTCAAGGTACAATTGACTTTTCTGCTGTCCAAAAATAGAAACTTTTGCATCCTTGATGATTTTTGAGCCATGCTTGTGGAATCATGATCAAGACTTGATCAAATGATGATTGTGGCTTCAAAATAAGATGTTGACCAAAATTTTTGACTTTGACTGCAAAATGACCATTTTACCCCTGCAATTGATTGTGAAGCAAATGAGCTTTTGACTGTGCAATTTGATGCTGTGAGCCTTGAGACTTGACATGTAGATGCTTGACAATGTGTATAGGAATATGAGACTTGATTGGACCATTGAAAACCTCAAATTCTTTGCAAGAACCAAAACCCTAAATTTGACTGGCTTAGGAGGATGTTTGACTGTGCAACCCTTGAGTAGTCTTGAACCAATTGAGGATGATTCTTGACAAACCTTGAAGAATATGGGAGGGCAAATTTTGGGGTACAACACCAAGTATCGATCAGATAGTGGTATATCACAAACACAAGCGGTGAACTTCAGAGATCGACCGGAAAACAGCTTAACAAGGTATTGTGAAGCTTGGATTACGACCAAATAGCAGTACAGGACACCATGAAGCCTGGATTCGACCAGATAATGGTATAAGACATCGTGAAGCTTGGATTACGACCGGATAGCGGTAAAAGACACTGAAGCCTGGGACTACGGCCAGATAACAGTAAGGGACACTGTGAAGCTTGGATTTCGACCAAATAGCAGTCTACCCGGCCAGTTACTATGAAGCCCGGAAATCGACCGGATATTAGTAGGCCTTAAAATCAAATGGAAGCCCGGATGCGACTGGATAACCACTTGATTTCTTCTGAAGCCTGGAACGCGACCAGATAAGAAGTAAGAAGTTGCGAAGCATAGATTACGACCAGATAGCGGCAAAAGAAACTGAAGCCTGGAATCGACCAGATAACAGTATAAGACACTGCGAAGCTTGGATTTCGACCAAATAACAGTTTACCTGGACAATTACTAAGAAGCCCGGAATCAATCGGATATTAGTGCGCCTTAAATTCAAGTTGAAGCCCGGATGCGATCGGATAACAACTTAATTCCTTCTAAAGCCTAGAGTACGACCAGATACGAATTGAGAGATTGCGAAGCTTGGAGAACGACCAGATAGCAATCGATCTTATCACTATGAAGCCTGGATTACGACCAGATAGTAGTTCATTTTCACCTCTTCGACCAAGAGATGATTCCCCATTAGAATAACGGACGACCGAAGCTCCTAAAATTCAACTTTTACCAAAACAAGAGACCAGCATTCCCTAGTGAAGTCCTCCTCAATAATAGATACACAAGCTCTCGCAAAGGAATCTCTTATGCGATCGAAACTCCTCCAGATGGCATCTTTAAGCCCATCCTCCGTCATCATTCTCCAAATGGAATCTATAAGCCCATTCCTGACATCACAAGACAAGTACCACTTCATGCGAGTGCAAATTTCTGGGCACTCTAGTGTTCAATCATCTTCCACCTTCGGATCACGAAAGGCAGACAAGCCAATCTACATCCTCAGGTTTAAGAAGATTGAACAGGGGCAGCTGTTGTACCCCAATATTTGCTCTCCCATGTTTCTCAATACATTTCAAGTGAGGTCCTCAAATTGCTCAAGAAAGTCCAAGGGTTGACAAGACAAACTCTCTCCTAAGGCAGTCTACCTCAAATTAGGGTTTCAGTTTGCATCAAGATACTTGAGTCCAAAGGATCCAAAATGCTCACCATTGTCCTATTATGTTCCCAAGGTCATCCATGTCAAGTTTCAAGCCTTGCAGAGGAAGTTTGCACAGTCAATTGCTCAAAGGCCTGAAAATCGATTGTGCTAGGGCAAAAATCAACTGTGGCCCTCATACAGTCAAACTTCAAGATTTTTGGTCAACATACTCATTTTTAAGTATTATTCATCATTTGATCAAGGGTTGATCATGCTTCCTCAAGCATTGCTCACAATTCATCAAAACCCAAAAGTTGCTAAATTAGGGTTTTGTAGGAAAAGTCAACTCAACTTTGACCAAGCATACCTTTCTCATACTTTATCAAAAATGACCCATCCAAAGATCATTTTGAAGAGGATGGAATTACATACAATTAATCTTCATCTCCTAAGATCAAAATATTCACTCACAAGAAGATATAAATTTGGACATTATAGGTCATTTTGAAAAGTCAACAAAAACACCTTTTTTGTCAAAGATTCATACATGAACATGGAAGACTCAATTGAGATGAGAACAAACGGGTTACTTAGAGGACATCCTAAGATTTCTAAAAAGTCCAAGAACACATCTCTGTAAGTTTAAGAATGCGCCTAAGAGGGGGGGGGGGGGTGAATTAGGTGGTGGTCGATTTTTGACTTATTTTATACTTTTTGGTTTTGATTTAGTGCTTTGAAAACTGTAAAGTGCAGAAAGTAAAGAGACACAGAGATTTATCCTGGTTCCTTTCACACCCCGGAAGTACGTCCAGTCCCCTTGCAAACACGCAAGAGATTTCACTATTTTGTTAGAACTTTTACAAGACTCTTCCTAGTCTTATCAACTAAAGAACCTAACAAATACCAAGAACACCCTCTTGGATTTCCAATAAGTCTCTTGAGAACAATCCTCTCAAAAGATACCTCTTGTTTCCAACAATGGACAACAAGGAACACAAGTAATCTAATAATTAATTCCAACAATCCTGTAAATAAGTTACACTTTGTATAATTTTATGAAGTATGATTTCTTGAAAGATGTTGATCACATATAGTGACTTCTTTGAAGTTTCTTCTTTCTTCTCTTGTAGGCAATTCAAACTGTAACACAATGGTTAGAAAATGCTCAAAGATTTTTGTTCTTTATATGTGTGAAAGTGCATAAAATCTTTGTTCTTAAAAGTTAAGAAATATGAAGTTTGAATATTTTACAAAGTTCAGAATTATTGCATAAGAGAAGAGTTGTTTATGATTTGAAAGATTTTGTATTTAAAGTAATCAAGATACCTTTCCAAATGGACACTTTTCTGTTTGAAAAACTTGAGAGGATGCAATGTATGACCATGCATCTATTGGATAAAATGTGTGAAGGATATCTTGAAACCAGTTCAGATTTTTCAAAAGTTACAATGTGTAAATCGATTAACATAAGATGTAAATCGATTGCACTGGTTTGTAACGTTCATGTTTTCAAAAAATTTGAAGTGTAAATCGATTAGCATGTTGTGTAAATCGATTTACAAGAGTTAAAAATTCACATTGTTCTGTGATCAATCGATTTACACTTCATGTAAATCGATTGCTGGCAGAGATAATCAGTTTTTGAAAAAGCATGTGTAAATCGATTTACACAAGATGTTAATCGATTTACAGCAGAGAAAAACTTAGAATTTGTTTTGAAATTTAAGTGAAGTGTTGTGGAAGGTGTGTATATCATTTTTGAGCATTTCTAATCAATGTAGTTCAAATGAGAATTGATATACTTGATTGCTTTCCATGATCCTTGAAGCTTTGAGTGAATGATGCTTTTAAGCTACTTCCACTTCTTTTCCTTCTTGCCATAGTGCTTGTTTGTCTTTCATCAAACTAGCTTGTTTGTCTTTCATTAAAACTAAAGTTGAGTTAAGGCTTGAGATTACATTCTCCCCATTTTTGATGATGACAAACCATCTTTCTTTATGAGTTGTTCAGAGTTGGAGCAAAAAGAGTTTTCTCCCCCTATGGAGAAAAAGTTTTGAAACCTTGCCCTGTAAAGACAATTGAAACAAACAACCATAAAGTGCTATCACATCCTTCTCCCCCTTTGACATTATCAAAAAGAAGGGAAAGATGTAACATAAAATGATAACAGAATGAAACATATATGAACATGAACGAAAACAAAAAATACACAAAAAAATGCTTCTGATTCTGTGGTAAATCGATTTGCCCCTTGGTTAAATCGATTTACACAGAGAATTTTTATGAAAAATAATTTTCGTTCAGTGGTAAATCGATTTACATACTGTGTAAATCGATTTACACAAAAGATTTTATTAAAGAAATTTTTGCTTCAGTGGTAAATCGATTTACACATCAAGTAAATCAATTTACTTAAAGAAAAAATTTTAAAAACAGTATTTTTAACATTTGAAACATTGTCTAAACCCATATATATGTACAGTAAAGTATAGTTAAGGATATAGTGCACCTTATATATCTTGTTCATCGAGGATTCCGAGTTCACGACGAATTTTGAAGAATGCATCCTTTGCAAGTGGTTTTGTGAAGATGTCCACGAGTTGATTTTGAGTGTCCACGAAAGTGATCTCTATATCTCCTTTGAGTACATGATCTCGGATGAAATGATGTCTGATGTCAATGTGTTTTGTCTGGGAATGCATAACTAGATTTTTCGTAATGTTGATCGCGCTTGTGTTATCACATCGAAGCGGAATGCATCCAAGGTTTACTCCATAGTCAAGTAACTGTTGTTTTAGCCAAAGAATTTGAGCGCATCCACTTCCAGCCGCAATGTATTCTGCTTCGGTAGTGCTGAGAGCGACGCTTGCTTGCTTTTTGCATGACCATGAAACCAAGGCATTTCCGAGAATGTGACATGTTCCACTTGTGCTTTTGCGATCAGTTTTACAACCTGCATAGTCAGCATCAGAATAACCAACTAGATTGCACATACTACCTTTTGGATACCATAATCCGACGTTGGTTGTTCCTTTGAGATATTTTATTATGCTCTTGACTGCTGCAAGGTGAGACTCTTTAGGATTGGCTTGATATCTTGCACATAGGCAAACGCTGAACATGATGTTAGGTCTACTTGTTGTTAAATAGAGGAGTGAGACAATCATTCCATGATACTTAGTTATGTCAATAGAATTCCCTGATTCATCTGGATCAAGATAGGTGTCGGATCCCATAGGAATTTCACTTTCTTTGCTGCTTTCCATCTCAAACTTCTTTATAAGGTCTTTGCAATATTTTGATTGGTTTACGAAGATACCATGTTTGAGTTGCTTAATTTGAAGACCGAGAAAGAAATTCAATCTTCCCATCATAGACATCTCAAACTCTCCTTGCATCATAGATGAAAATTCCTTGCACATATTTTGGTTAGTTGAACCGAAAACAATATCATCTACATAGATTTGTACAAGTAGAGTATGATGATTAACATTTTTTATGAAGAGAGTGGTATCAACTTTAACCTTTACAAACCCTTTTTCAGATAGGAATGCGCTTAGTCTATCATACCATGCCCTTGGTGCTTGCTTCATCCCATAGAGAGCTTTCTTCAATTTGAAGACATGATTAGGATGTTTGAAATCTTCAAATCCGGGAGGTTGCTTTACATAGACTTCTTCATTTATGAATCCGTTGAGAAATGCGCTTTTTACATCCATTTGAAAAAGTTCAAAATCCAAAGAGCATGCATATGCAAGTAATAATCTTATTGCTTCCAAACGTGCTACCGGAGCAAAAGTTTCTTCAAAATCAATTCCTTCCTCTTGGTTGTATCCTTGAGCAACTAGTCTTGCCTTGTTTCGAGTGATTATTCCATTTTCATCCATCTTGTTTTTGAAAACCCATTTGGTTCCAATGATACGTTTATTTTCTAGATTAGGAACAAGTTCCCAAACGTCGTTCCGTTCGAATTGGTTTAGCTCCTCTTGCATGGCAAGGATCCATTGATCATCTTCTAGTGCTTGATCCACTTTAGTAGGTTCAACTTGAGATACAAACGCCATATTTAAGCATGCATCCTTAAGATTTAGTCGAGTAGATACCCCTTTGCTAATATCTCCAATTATGTTGTCAATTGGATTATCACGATGAGTTTTCCATTCTTGAGGAAGATCATCATCATTTTCATTTTGATGTGAAAGTTCATGTGTTTGTTCCGGGTTGACAATTTTGCCATCTCCGCAAGAATTCTCATGAGATAGATCTATAGAATCATCATCATCACAAATAACAACTTCCTCCTTGGAGGTGTTAGATTCATCAAAAGAAACATGCATTGATTCTTCTATAGTTAAAGTTCTTTTATTGTAAATTCTAAAAGCTTTGCTAGAAAGGGAGTAACCAAGAAAAATACCTTCATCCGATTTTTCATCGAACTTACCTAGATTGTCTTTGTCGTTGTTAAGGACAAAACATTTGCACCCGAAAATGTGAAAGTGAGAGATATTTGGTTTTCTTCCCTTGAAAATCTCATATGGAGTTTTCTTTAGTATAGGTCTTATGATCACGCGATTGCTTACATAAAATGCCGTGCTTACCGCATCCGCCCAAAAATATTTAGGCAAACTTGAGTCACTTAGCATGGTTCTAGCAAGCTCCACAAAAGACCTATTTTTCCTTTCAACTACTCCATTTTATTGTGGAGTTCTCAGTGCTGAAAAATTGTGGAAGATCCCATTTTCTTCACAAAATTCTTCAAATAGACTGTTTTGGAACTCTCCACCATGATCACTTCGGATTGATGTTATCTTTAATGACTTCTCATTTTGAACTTGTTTTGCATATCTCTTGAATGCCTTGAATGCGTCATTTTTGTGCACTAAAAACAAAGTCCAAGTAAAACGAGAAAAATCATCTACAATAACTAAAGCATAAATGTTACCTCCGAAGCTTCTTGTTCTAGATGGACCAAAAAGATCCATGTGCAACAATTGAAGTGGCCTTGTTGTTGAAACCATATTCTTTGGTTTGAAAGTTGATTTGGTCTGTTTTCCCTTTTGGCATGCACTACATAATTTGTCTTTGATGAACTTCATCTTTGGTAGACCAATAACTAAGTCATGCTTAACCAATTTGTTCAAATTCTCCATGTGTATATGAGCAATCCTCTTGTGCCATAACCAAGCGTCATTGTTGATTACCATAAGACATTGTACCTTCATAGACAAATCATATAGAGTAATCATAAAAATATTGTTAGATTTTATACCTTTGAGTTTTACCTCATTGGTTGCCTCATCCATAATAAGGCATTCTTCTTTGTTGAATTTGATTTTGAACCCTCTATCGCAAAGTTGACTTATGCTAAGAAGGTTGTGCTTTAATCCTTCAACATAGAGAACATCCTCAATTTGAATGGATGGAGGTGTGCCAACTATTCCAAAGCCAAGAATCTTTCCTTTGGTGTTGTCTCCATAGGTGACATACCCTTTGGCTTTATGTACTAGATATGAAAATTGGTGTACATCTCCTGTCATATGCTTTGAACATCCACTGTCAAGATACCAAAGATTTGATGTGGATTTCAAGCATACCTACAAAAACAAATTATTTCTTGTTAGGTACCTAAGTGGCCTTGGGTCCTTCATAGTTAGTTCCCTTTTTCACCCATGCATAGTGTCCACTAGCCATACTGAAATTTCTAATATAGCATGCATTGGGTGTGTGTCCAATAATACCACAGTAAAAACAGTTTGGAACAAATTTGCTCTTGTATCTAGGAATTTGTTTTCTTTTAGATACATTAGCCTTTTTCTTTTGATGATTATGAACAACTTGCTTCTTTTCTACTTTCTTGGGATTGGAACTATTACTAGCCTTTACAAAAACAGTGGGATTGTTACTTGGTTTCTTAGAATTCACATAACCAAGACCTCTTTTATCATTTGGATAACGTTGTTGGCTTAGTAATCCTTCCAATCCTATTTGTCCTTTTTCATATCGTTCAATGACTCTTTTCAATTGAACAATTTGAAAGACATTTGATTCACACTTGGAGCATGCAAAGTTTTCCTTTTCTTTTATAAAATTATGTTTTTGAAGATCAAAAAATTTAGTCATGGTGTCAATTTTTTCTAGACAAATTAGAAGTTCTTTTTCTTGGTTTGACACCTTTTTGTATAAACTTTTGCATTCTTTCAAGAGTTCATCAATTGCACCTTGAACATCATCATCAAAAAGATTAAATTCATTACTAACCTCTTCTTCGTCGTCGGAGTGATGTGATGCCATTAAGGCTAAGTTTGCACATTCGTCGCTTTCCGATTCCGATGTACTACTCATATCATTATCTTCCCATGCTATGTAGGCTTTCTTTTGTTTTGAGTCCTTTCCTTTGAATCTGTTTTTCTTTGGGAGATTTGGACAGTTTGGCTTGATATGTCCTTGATTTCCACATTCATAACATGAGACCTCTTGTGTTGATGTGGAGGCTTCTCTTTTCTTGAAGTGCTTTCTCTTATGTGCATGAGATCCGCCTTTGTCATTTCTGCCAAAAAAACTTCCCAAGTCTTTTAACAAGAAGCATGAAATTTTTATCTTCTTCCGGATTGTCTTCTTTTACAACTTACTTTGAATCAATTTTTAAAGCAATGTTTTTGGACTTCTTTTCTAGATTCTCATGTTTTTCAAGTCTACCGAGTTCCGTTTCGTATTCTTGAAGTTTTCCAAATAATGTAGCGGAAGTCATTGCAGAGAGACTCTTCTTTTCCGAGATTGTCGTTACCTTTGGTTGCCATTCCCTAGTCAATGATCTAAGGACTTTCAAGTTGAGTTCATCATTTGTCAAGGTTTTACCAAGATCACTTAAGTGATTTGTCAAATGCACAAATCTCTTTTGTAAGTCAAGAATGGATTCTCCGGGCTGCATTCGAAATAGTTCGTATTCTTGACTTAGGGTATTTAGCCTTGATCTTTTTACTTCAGCCGTTCCTTCATGAGTTTGTACCAAGGTATCCCATATTTCCTTTGCTGTTCTGCATGTCGAGACACGGAAAAATTCGTCCATACTAAGTGCACCTTGAAGTAGGTTTATTGCCTTTTTGTCATAGAGAACTTTCTTTTTATCATCGTCTTCCCATGCAGTTTTAGGCTTTGAATAGCCAACGCCATTGATTACCGTTACCGGGATAAATGGACCATTTTCAACAGCATCCCATACTTCCTCTCCTTGTGCTTCTAAATGCGCCTTCATGCGTATTTTCCAGAAGTCAAAATATTCACCACAGAATAGAGGAGGCTTGTTGTTACTACCACCATCTCTAAAAACGGGTTGATGATTTGCGGAAGCTATTCTGGATCTCTAGGAGCAGGTTACCTATAACCTGCTCTGATACCAATTGTAAGTTTAAGAATGCGCCTAAGAGGGGGGGTGAATTAGGTGGTGGTCGATTTTTGACTTATTTTATACTTTCTGGTTTTGATTTAGTGCTTTGAAAACTGTAAAGTGCAGAAATTAAAGAGACACGGAGATTTATCCTGGTTCCTTTCACACCCCGGAAGTACGTCCAGTCCCCTTGCAAACACGCAAGAGATTTCACTATTTTGTTAGAACTTTTACAAGACTCTTCCTAGTCTTATCAACTAAAGAACCTAACAAATACCAAGAACACCCTCTTGGATTTCCAATAAGTCTCTTGAGAACAATCCTCTCAAAAGATACTTCTTGTTTCCAACAATGGACAACAAGGAACACACGTAATCTAATACTTAATTCCAACAATCCTGGAAATAAGTTACACTTTGTATATTTTTATGAAGTATGATTTCTTGAAAGATGTTGATCACATAGAGTGACTTCTTTGAAGTTTCTTCTTTCTTCTCTTGTAGGAAATTCAAACTGTAACATAATGGTTAGAAAATGCTCAAAGATTTCTGTTCTTTATATGTGTGAAAGTGCAGAAAATATTTGTTCTTAAAAGTTAAGAAATATGAAGTTTGAATATTTTACAAAGTTCAGAATTATTGCATAAGAGAAGAGTTGTTTATGATTTGAAAGATTTTGTATTTAAAGTAATCAAGATACCTTTCCAAATGGACACTTTTCTGTTTGAAAAACTTGAGAGGATGCAATGTATGACCATGCATCTATTGGAGAAAAGGTGTGAAGGATATCTTGAAACCAGTTCAGATTTTTCAAAAGTTACAATGTGTAAATCGATTAACATAAGATGTAAATCGATTGCACGGGTTTGTAACGTTCATGTTTTCAAAAAATTTGAAGTGTAAATCGATTAGCATGTTGTGTAAATCGATTTACAAGAGTTAAAAATTCACATTGTTCTGTGATCAATCGATTTACACTTCATGTAAATCGATTGCTGGCAGAGACAATCAGTTTTTGAAAAAGCATGTGTAAATCGATTTACACAAGATGTTAATCGATTTACAGCAGAGAAAAACTTAGAATTTGTTTTGAAATTTAAGTGAAGTGTTGTGGCAAGTGTGTATATCATTTTTGAGAATTTCTAATCAATGTAGTTCAAATGAGAATTGATATACTTGATTTCTTGCCATGATCCTTGAAGCTTTGAGTGAATGATGCTTTTAAGCTACTTCCACTTCTTTTCCTTCTTGCCATAGTGCTTGTTTGTCTTTCATCAAACTAGCTTGTTTGTCTTTCATCAAAACTAAAGTTGAGTTGAGGCTTGAGATTACAATCTCTAGGGTCAAAATTGAAGAAGTTGTGCATTGGCAAAGTTGACCTTTTTTGCAAAATTGCCAAAAGTCAAAAGTGGCCAAAATTGCAATTTTTGTCAAATAGGCCCAACCTTTTGTGCTTGCATTGAGTTTGTAACATGACCCAAGACCCATGATCCTTCCCACTTGTCTTTATTTTATTTTTGTCAATTATTTGAATTTTATTTCAATTAATTCAAATAAAATCAAAATAAAATCATGAAAAATATCAAAAATAATCAAAGCTTGAGATTTTGTGCATGTTTAGGTCTCTTATATAGCTGGGAAGAGAATCAAATCGTGCAAGGCTCATTTGAACACAAAAAGATTGAGTTTTGCTTGATTTAGAAAGATTTTCATAAGAATCAAATCATAATTCAATCATCTTAATTGAAAAAGATTTGAAGCAAATTTGTAACCCTAATCCATTCAAGGGTACATATAGAACATTGGCAGACCAAAAGCAAGGGGTTGGAGGCGTGAGAAGTCAGAACTGAATTAAAAAAGAATCACTCAAAAGTGTTGTTCGAGTTATTAGTTAGAGGAAGGTTCAAGGAGATTTAAAGCAACCAATCCACTCCTGGACCTCCTCTGAAGCGATTCCAATTGTTTGCCAGCCCTCCCAAGCCCAGAAATGGGACGTATAGTCATCACAATTTGGTATATTTTTCAAATTCGATTATCCAAATCCTTGCGTCTTTATCATGTTTAAATGGTGCATTTGTGATTCTTACCATGTTTTGAAACTAATTGCATTATTTGATTGTATTTTTGGAATCCATACGCATAGCCACCATTTTTAGGGTTTCTGGGATCATTTTGGGGTTTTGTTATACAGGAGAAATTGGACGTTGATATTGGTACCTTGATACTCGTGAGGTTGAAACGAGTTGATTGGTGCCATTGATTTTCATTTATCATGCACGTTCAGGATTTGGGAACGGACAGGGGCTATACCTACGTTTGGCACTGTAGGTAAAAGTCCTAAAATCTAAAACGACCGACATGGGTAGACGATGACTGCGTGACAACACACCATTCGTCTGTTTGAATTTTGGCACGTTTGTTTGATATCTGGCGTTGTTTTCATTATATTATTATTATTTCATATACTAACAAATAAATCCAAGTGGCCCAGTGGTAGCCAGGGAAGGCGTTAAGGCTTTGCAGGCATGAGGTCAGGGGTTCGACCCCTGCCTCTAACATTTTCCATTTTCTCAATTTCTCTTTACAGATCCTGTACCCCACGCGTCCTGAAGCTTACCATGTGCCTCCAATCAGTCAGCCACAAGATCCATCTCTATCCAGATCTAGCATTTCTCACAAGGAGGTCCAAGATGCACCCTAGTCAAGCTAATGCACAGGATCTGGAAAGTCTACGTGGGCCAAGGATTATTGGGCTCAGAATTGTTATTGACACCCCCTCCATTGCTACTAAACCAGGCCCATCTCTTTTTTCTTTTATATTTTTTTCTTTTATTTATTTATTTTGTTTAAATTATTTTCTAATCATAAATTAAATTCTTTTTTTTACAAAATCATAAAATCAATTTCATCAAATTAGAATTTAGGCTTTTTATTTTATTTAATTTAATAATTAGTTTAATTTAATTTTAGGGTAATTTTAACCATTTTTGTAAATAACTTAAAATAAAATTAGAAAATTAGGGTTTTGTTTGATTTAATTTTTATCTTCTTTTGTTAAAATAATAAAAATGCCAAAATAGGTCAAATTAATTATTTTTCTTAATTTAAATTAATTAGTAACTAGGTTTGTATTTATTTAATTAAAACCTTATTTTTTCTCAAAAATAATCAAAAATAACAAAAGATGATTTTTCTTTCAATTAGGTTTAGACGGGGTGAAAACCCTAATTTTTCTCGTTCTCGATTCATCGCACGCGTTTATTATTTTTTTAAAATATTAATGTAACTGCTCACAGGATGTAATAGTTTAATTAGGATTTTTCTTTTATTTATCGTTTTACGGGTTTTTGGCTATGTAATTAATCCCCCTCCCCGAAGCCTTGTAATAGCGTAGTTTTCTTTCTCGCATTTTAATTTTCGCAAATATTAACTGTTAGATGTATGATAATAGGATTGCATGACAAGAATGTATCTTAATTTTAAAATGGTTAGCAAACCCTAAATGTGCAAAGATAATAACTGAAATCAAATCACTCGCACATGCGCACTCCTAGGGTATACTCTCACTTCAGTTGCCTTTGGTAAACGATCATTAAGTATATGGTGTCTTAGTGGTCGCCCTCTTGTCTAAACAAGGATCAAATGTCCCATTCGGAAATGTTGCCTCGTAAATGTTACCTCGGAAAGGTTGCCTCAGAAATGTTGCCTCGAATATGATCTTAAGACACTAGGGTTATTACTAAGACGTCCTAACATTGCTTTAGTGATCGTACGTCCCTTTCGAATTGACCCTTACCACTCCAACGACGGTGCTTCCTATTTCTCAAATAAGTAGGATAGCGCTGTCTAAGGGAAACAAGAACAGAAACATTCTTTTTTCGAGTAGGTAGATGCTAGTAGGTATTTGCTCAAAATCAAGCTTTTTTCACACTTACACTTTTCCAAACAAAGTTTTCAAAAACACTTCGTAACACTCTTGAGGACTGATACAAGGGTTAAAATAAAGTAAAACAACAACATTTCAAAACACACAAACACGGAAGTAATTTTTAAAATGATGAGCAAGTACCTAAGAGCCCGTAGAAAACTACGGATAGAAAGGGTGCTAATACCTTCCCTTTCTATAATCTACTCCCCGTACTCAAAATCTCGAAAAAGGAATTTTTCTGTGATTTTTTTCCTTTCCAGTTGAATAAAATAAAAGTCGGTGGCGACTCTTGCTTACCGCGACATTTTGCGAAAACAAATGCAAAACGCAAACCAACATTTTCCTAAAAAACAGTCCGGTTCTGCCACTGTATCACAGAACTGGCGACTCTGTTGGGGAATCAATAAGTGGGGTATACCTTAGGATTAGTTCATCATAAATTGCTTCTCTTGTCTGTTTTGGTTGCTTTACTATTAAAGGGTTTTGTATCGGGAGTTACTATAGATCCTAACCTGGATCTGGGGGACACCATTTAGGTAAGTAGCAATAAACTGTGAGGTAACTGTACAGCGTAAACTGATACGGTTGAAGCAATAGCTACGTTGATGTGGCACATTGGTTGGTAACGGTATCCCTTATGGAGAAATAAGGAGAATACAGGGTTGCTATGTGTGTCGTTAAGCATCAACTGACCTTAGAACCCATAATAGACCAACTTGGCCATTAGGAAGTAGTGAGATAGCCGGCCTCGGTGTAAAGCTTAGAACTGGTTGATACTCGATATTACACTCATTAAGACCATACTCTCGAGATAGTTCCGGCCGCAAGAAAAGATTATGTGAGCTGAAACCATGACCGATGGAGGATGGTCAGTGATATTGAGAACCTCTAGAACCCGGTTACTATTATTAGGACAGGTTGAAACCAACTGAACTTCAAGAGGGTAATACCTAGACCCCATGCAAGCCTTAAATTTAAGGGCTTTTGTGTGACTTGTTTGCCTTTACCATGCCTGTTATCTGCTATACCTGTTGTGTGTTTTATCATGACATCATGCATCATAACATAGCATGCATACTTCATTATACTAACCATTTCAAAGACCGAGGGGATTTATCTTTGTTCTGTTTTGCAGATTATGGCTTCCATGCGCAGAAACACCATTCGAGTTAACTTTGTGCAAATACCTGCTCAACTCAAAGAGTTAGTCTTAAAGGTTTCTGATACTTCTTCATTCATTAGAAGACATGGTCAACTTCTTAGCTTGGTTACCTCAAAGTTTGATGAGCAGATGATGAGTGTGCTTTTCCAGTTCTTCGTCCTCTAGCCCCGAAAGATCTCAAATGACCCATTCGGATGTTGCCTAGGAAAAAAGATCTTTAAGGCTTTAGGATAATTACTAACCCCTCCTAACATTGCTTTTGTGACCGTATCTGTCCCTTTGAACGTCCTTTAAAACTCCAACGATGGTGCTACCTATTCCTAAATAATGGGATAACACTGTCTAAAGGAAAACGAACAGTCTTTTTCGAGTAGGTAGATAGTTCCTAGGTACTTGCTCAAACGAACAAATTTCACACCAACACTTTTCAAACAATTTTCAAAACAACTTCGTCACACCCTTGAGGACCGATACAAGGGTTATCACGAAGTAAACTTTTTTTCAAAAAAACATAAACACACGAAAGCAATTTCAAAAAATGAGCAAGTACCTAAGAGCCCGTGGAAAACCATAGATAGAAAGGGTGTTAACACCTTCCCTTTCTATAATCTACCCCCCATACTCAGAAACATCTCGAAAAAGGTTTTTTCTGTTCTTTTTCCTTTTCCTTAGTTGGATGAAATAAAAGTCGGTGGCAACTCTTGCTTACCGTGACATTTTGCAAACGAAAAACGCAAAATGCAAACCAGTATTAACAGTTGGTTCTTCCACCGTATCACAGAACTGGTGACTCTGCTGGGGAAGATAATAAAGTGGGGTATACCTTAGGATCTAGGTCATTTTGAAATTTTCTTTCTTGTTTGTTTGCTTTATTCTTAAAGGGTTTGTTTGGGTTACTATAGATCCTACACCCGGATCTGGGGGAACTTTTTAGGTAAATAGCAATAGATCGTGGAGACTGTACGGCGTAGACCGATATGGTTTAAGCGATGGCTTTGTTGGTGTGGAACTTTGGTTGGTACGGTATCCTTCATGGGGAAACGAGGAGAATACGGGGCCGTTGCATGGTGTTGTGAAGCACTAACGGACCTTAGAATCTTAGTTGAACAAACTTGGCCATTAGAAAGTAGTGAGATAGCCGGCCTCGGTATGGAGCTGAGGATTGGTTGATACTCGATGCTACACTCATTGAGATCGGACTTTCGGGATATTTCGGCCGCAAGAAAAGATTGCTTGAGCTGAGACAATGCCAGATAAAGGATGGTCAGTGATATTGAGATCCCTTAGAACCCGGTTACTTTTTAAGATAGATTTGAAACCAACTAAACTTAAAGAGGGTATGAACTTTAACCTCATGCAAGCCTTAAACCTAAGAACTTGGTGTGATTTGTATGTGTTTGCTATGCATGTGGTTTATCATGACATCATGCATCATAACATAACATCCATTCTTATTGCACTAACCATTTCAAGGACCAAGGGTATTTATCTTTGTTCTGTTTTGTAGATCATGGCTTCCGTTCGTAGAAACACCATTTGAATCAGCTTTGTGAAGATACCTTCCCAACTCAAAGAGTTAGTATCAAAGGTTTCCGAAACTTCTGCATTCACTAAGAGACATGGTCGACTTCTCAACCTGGTTACTTCAAACTTTAATGAAAAGATGATGAGTGTACTCTTTCAGTTCTTTGATCCCAAGCACCACTGCTTCACCTTCCCAGACTATCAGTTGGTGCCTACCATGGAATAATTCTCTCACATGTTTGATATACCCATCCTTGAACAGTTGCCTTTCACAGGTCTGGAAGAAGTTCCTAAGCCAGAAGTCATTTCCTCGGCTTTGTATCAGAAACGGGCCGACATGGTATTTAATTGGGAAACGAGAAGCGGAGTCAAGGGTTTTCTAGCCAAGTTTTTGATAGACAAGGCCCATCTATTTTTGGATGATATGGATTTTAAGGATTTTGAGGAGGTCTTGGCTTTTCTGATCTATGGGTTGGTACTATTCCCTAATGCAGACTCATTCATAGATGTGAATGCTATCAAGATTTTTCTCTCTCGCAACCCTGTGCCTACCTTGCTCGGAGATATTTTGCACACTCTCCATACTCGTACCATGAAGAGAAGAGGGGTTCTTATGTGTTGCATGCCATTGCTATCGAGGTGGTTTATTTCTCACCTCCCTAAGTCCATACTGAAGAATGAAGAAGGTTTGGGTTGGTCACAAAGGATAATGTCACTCACTCACATGGATATTCTCTGGTGTTCCCGAGCTATGGAAAACACTGCTATTATTAACCGCTGCGGGGAGTACCCTAATGTCCCATTATTTGGCATCAGAGGGGGTATAACCTACAATCCTTGTTTACCTCTGCGACAATTTGGTTACGCTCGAAGAGATGGTCCCCATGATTTACTTATCGAGGGCATTGTATTCAACTATGAGGATGATGTTCAAGAGTATCGCTGGAGGTTCATACGAGCTTGGGGCATGGTAAACAGATCTGGCGCCAGGGCTTTGGGGCCAAAGGCTTCCATTCCTATGGAACCTTACCTCCAATGGGTACGAGCTCGCGCTCAGAAGCTTATGATGCCCTATATAGACATTTTACCAGTGATTATAGAACCCACTACTGAAGGGGGTATTCCTTAAATGGTTCTCTATCCTGATATGCCCACTGATCTTGGAGAATTACAGAGGTCTTGGATTCAGTTGAAGAAGGAGCGGGATACTTATAGGGATCAGTTCTATGCCCAGGAGAGGAAGGTTTTAGAACTCACAAAGAAGCTCCATGAGGAAAAAGGACTCAATGTTTATCTCGGCACAAAGAGGAATCATCCATGGGAATTTTGATTTCTTTTCTAGTTTTAGATTTGTTTTTAATTGTAACGCCTAAAAGGCATTTGAACTTTGAATTCATCTCATAAAATATTTGTTTTATTTTGGTTTGCAAATTTAAATTTCCCCAAAGTCTTTGAAATCATTGCATGCGCATCCCATTCATAGCATTGCATGTACAGGTACCATTACAGGTTTCTCATCTTCTTCGCTGTTTATTTCAGCAGAAATGTCTTCCGAACAAAGCATCAAGGATCTTCAAGCACAAAACGCCCAGTTCCAGCAAATGTTCATAAATCTGGCAAATGGGCAGGAGGATCTGAAAGCCCTCATCCTGAAAGAGAGAAAGCAAAATAAGAAGGTTGCCGGTATTATGAATATGGGCAGAAGGTTTAGAGGGCCGTCGAAGCGATAAGTCGATCTGACCTCTTCATCCAAAGAATGGGAGAATCAAGAAGAAGAGACAAGAGAGAAGGATCCCAGTCCTGCAGTTTCTGACAATGATACCGATTATAATGATGAGAAATATCCTCCTGCTGAGGATAGATAGAAGCAGTTGGAAGATCGCTTGAGTGCCATGGAAGTCCAGAGGATACCTGGGCTGGATTTCAAAGAATTGGAATTGGTATCGAGAGTGGTCATCTCGCAGAAGTTCAAAGCTCCAATTTTTACAAAGTATGATGGGGTGTCCTGCCCAAAACTCCATCTCCGCTCTTATGTAAGAAAGATTTGAAATTCCAGGTATGTCACAGACTCAGGATGTCTAATGGAATGTTAAGACATCTGATCTGACATTAAGAGCTGTACAAGTAGAATAGGCTGTACTTTTGATATCTGTTCTACAATAGTCACTGAACTATCATACCAGAACCTGCAACACCTTTTGACAAACGCAGGTTCTGATTTACTGAACTTCAAAGCAGTTAAGGTTAATCATATACATTGAGGTCATGAGGAATGCTGTGACATCAAACAAATAACCAATGCAGAAAGTAAACAACACACAGAATTGTTCACCCAGTTCGGTTCAACCAACCTACATCTGGAGGCTTCCAAGCCAGGGATAAAGTTCACTATTAGTAGTATCAATTCAAAGACCCTACAGCCAACACACTCGTTGACAGCCTTCTCACTTAATCACTACCCAATGACACTTTTACCTAAGATCCAATCCTAGATATGAGACCCCTCTCACTCCCCCTCAATCACCGCAGTGATAACTTTCTACAGTACATAAACTGTTCAGAAGATACACTTCCATTACACATCTTGATCATGCTTAAAAGCTTCAATCAAGTACAATGCATACATCCTCTAACCTACAGGTTTCAAGGAGTATGGTGACCATCCCACAGCCCGGGTGGTTCACAACAAAACTAGCCCTAAATAATTACATCTTGTCAATACACGGCCTGCTTAAATTAGGTTACAATACTTCTATTTATAACCCTTTTTACCCAACTGGATTTGGGCCTTCATATGACAGCAATGCAGCTTTAACGACCTGCATAAAGTAAGCAGAAAACTTCTGCTGTAAGTTAGGTCTTCAATCGAGCTTTTCTCCTTATCCTTAGCTTCTGATTGAATCTTCTAGGGCTCCACATATGCCTTCAATTTTCGCTACTTGTTATGCATTCTATTTGGCAGAATATTCTGCATAACTTCAGGAACAGAACTGCATCAGACTTGACAGTTCAGTAGCTTGATGTCTGGTATGATGTTATGACATCTCTTGAGACATGTTGTTCCAGATGTTGATTCAACACAACATGTTTAGGTATTTACAATAGGATTTTCAGGCTGTTCCTATTGTACATTATATTACATTATTGTTGTTACTATTTGTTTTACAAGAAATGAGCCAATCCTAAACGAAGGCACTTACAATCTCCCCCTTTGGCAAATTTTGGCTAAAACAAATACAGCAATAAAAATAAAAGTGTAACCACACTAACCATCCAGGACCTCTTGAAGCACAGGAGGAAGAGGATGCACCTCATTCCCTTTTAAACCACGAACCATTTCTTGTCACTGGTGGTGGAAAAAGAGGACCGTGGGAGATAAACTATCCTTTCAGAGGCATCAGAGAACCTTTAAGGAGTGACCAGAATATCTCCTTTGTAACTCAGAACACAGGTCACAACTGTGGTCATAACTCAGATCACAAGTCACAAAGAAATTCACGCCATTTGAATTTCTGCTGAATTTGTGACAAGTCTTTGTGATCAAAATTTTGAGTAGCTGCTGCAACGAGGACAATGTCAAACCGTAACAGTACTCCTTTACTCCTTTCTCCCCCTTTTTGGCCAAAAATTGACAAAGACGGCCCTCACAAAACCAGATCCAAGAACAGTTTTCCCAGATCCGTACAAACCCCATGATGGTTGTGAGAGAAAAGAATGTGTGACAGGAGGTTATATAAGGAGATAACAGGTTCAAGAAGATGGCAATATAAAATCTTGGTCAAGGATACCTGTTAAAGTTGTTGCATGTTTCAGACTGACTGTGCATGAAATTTAGACGCTTTTGTTTGTTTCTGCCAAAAGAACCAGTCCTAATACATGCATAAGTTTAGGTCAAAGCAATTCCTGAATAAAATCAGCCTTTGACCGACTTTTAAGGTTGAAGATTCTTTTGGGAAACAGAATACCAAATATAGCTCCTGAATAGCTACAATTACGTGGCGAAGTTATTTTCCACGTATTCTTCTTGATTTCTCCAAGGTTGCAATGTCGTTGGTAATGTCATGACACTTACTTAGACATTCTTCAACAACAGCAGCCTTCTTTTTACTTCTCTTAGTTAGGCACAGAGAAGGACACTTTAAACATCCAGTAGCAAGAGACTAGTAGCATTAAGCATGGCCATCAATCATGCTTTCTTAAGTGTTGCTGAGATCCACCACATTTACTTTCTACCTTCTTCCAGACAACAAAATGAGGAAGGAGGGGATAAACCAGAAGACTCCAAAATGCTTCACAAGACATCACAGATTAGTTCTAATACACAAAATTTAGATGCCACTTCAAGAACCTCTTGAACATATGCTGAATATATCAGATTTCTGATTTACTTCTTCTGATCTTCCATTCACTAGTAGTTGCTAGAGCTAGAGAGGTCTTTACCACAGAAGCATTTCTGATTTGCCAGACCAAGTTGTTATTGATAAGATCTGAATCTTCCAAATTGCTCCAAGAACAATTCTTCAATCTCCTGATGTTGAGACATTATTCATGACTTCACTTAGAAGTTCACAATGTCATATTATCAGAACACATAAACATCAGCATACCACCGTCCTCTTCTGACTTCTGATCTTCAGATTAAGTCCAACAATACACATACAAAGTCTCCCTTCAATGTATATTGTAATTGGGGAAAGTGCAACACTCAGTGACTCCCCTTGTTAATGCCAATCAAAACCGTAGCGTGGAAGCCAGTAGCACTAGCTCTGAGGTGGTAACTTCAAGCACCCTGAACTAGTCTTAGAACAGTAAGGACATCTCTGATTCATGACTCTCTGGATGGCTGAGAAATCATGTAGCCATAGTCTGAAACCAACCTCCAACCTCCTTAGTGTGCTTACAAGCTTTACTAAGATTCAGACTTTCTAGAAGGATTATCCTTTGATCATGTCATCCTTCTGTATAATATATTTACTAGTAGTTGCTAATACTAGTAAATTCTTCAGACCACAACAGTAGTTATGCATTGTTAAGCATACTACTTTTAAACACAAGTAGAATATACTTATTCCAAACCAACAATAGAACTGCCACACTAGAATGTTAAGATTCACAGTCCCAAGTCTCTGCCACAGACTTCTAACAATAATGATGTTACAGCATGAACCTATCTGCTTGGGTTCTGAAGTTAACATCCAGGGGATTGATGCCCTTTTATATTCCCCATAAGAAAGGTATGATTTTCATCTTCAGCAATAATTACTCACCAGAATACTCTTAGAGAGAAATAAACTCTCTACCAAGTTCTGAAAAATAGGTTCAGAATACAGCCTTGCATGCATATTATACAAACACTTAGTCTCCCATCAAAGTGCTTATATATATCTTTATGCAAGATCCTAATGAACACTTAGTCTCCCGTCAAAGTATTCATTATTAGTTAGATTATGCCATCTTCTCAGGGTAGGATAATTATTCTAACAATCTTCTGCTCCATGCATGAAGAACCAACTGGTCCGTACAAGCTTCCTTTGCTGAAGAGGCCCTTCGTTTGAGATGATGTTGCAACATCAGATCTGACATTGATCTCAACCATATGAGCCTGGCTTATACTATGGTTTATGATCAGACCCACAACAACCACATAAATGAACTTCAAGTAAAAAGAGGATCTTCTCAGGAACCCATGATCTTTTGAAGATAACTCCTCCTTGCTACATACAACTAACAAGTTCATCCTAGGTGATGGGGATGACTTGTCAAAGTGCAGATATCCACCATTTGACTTTGGTCCAGGATGTCAAGACATTTTGTACGACATGTCTTCCAAGATCTTTAGGTTAAGGACTCCCCCTGATCTATTCCTATCCTCCTTGGAAATCACTAAGATCATGAGAAATAAACTCAAGCATCTTATAGAACAAGGTAAGATGAGCTCCCTTTCACATCCGCTTGATCATACTACTCCCTCTGAACAAAATGTTATCCAACTTCCCTCTTTATGGATACAGTGTTGAGCTCTTTACTTTAGACACATAGTAAGTACTCTTTATTTGGAATTTGCCACAGGTTTCAAATTAAGAGTCCTTAGTTTGCTTGCTGTACAAGTTTCAGGTTGCCACATTCTGTAACTTGTACTAGAAGAAACTTCATTATCAATCATGAGGATGTTCACTAAATCTGGAACTTATCTGTCTTTCCTCAACAACTGATGTCTTCAACAGTTGTGATGTTGTACATCCTTTATCATCACAAGCTTTAGAACTTTTGATTCTGATTTCCACATATTTATCACATAAAGATTCTGCTTCCATCATTTATTCAGTTAGAATTATCTAATCACACTAGAGGATCCTGACTGATTACTTCTTCATGCTTGCTAAGCATATTTACTTGGCTGAAGACACAGAAATGATGTTCCATCATCCATCACATGAGGGGAAACCTGGAAATCACAGCTTTAAAGTCCTTTTAAGTGCATTTAGCTCAGCACATATACTCCCTTAAACTCACAACTGGAGTAGTTGACCTGTTGATCGTGTCCTGATCAATTATTTTAAAACAGATGTCTCCTCTTCCAGATCAGGAGTAGGTTCCAAACATATGTACTCACATTACATGTGTTTAGCACCCAGAACATCTGTTCTTCAACTGGCAGTTGCATCATCAGTTCCATCTCCTTGGAACACATCATCCTTGATAATCTTCAAGTTCTTCAAGCAGCTTGCAGATGTATATGAGAATCATTGATCAATTAATACTCATCAACACTAATAATAAAAGCCTTTATGAGTGGACTTGAGGAAATCTCAAGTATCTTTGACATTCTGTTGAAAATAATAACCCTAGAGTTCTTCTTTCACTTCAGGGGTTGTATCAGAAGCTATGCAGCGGAACAGCAGTACTTCACCAGAACTTATGCAGTGCTTACTCCATATAGCAAGAATGACACATAAGGATTGAAAATAAATCAATCCTACAAGTTGTTTGCTTCTTCACCAAGCAACTTTCTAGACCCAACTCTACAGCCCTGTTAAAAGAAAGCTTTATAAACACACATGATGCCTTATCAATATCTTCACTCCCGCATGAAGGTTTTGATAATATTCTTCTCTGTGCTGAATACAGGTTGAACAATGCACTCCAAAATCTTCACTCCCGCACGAGGTCTTTGAATTTGTTCAAACACTTTCATCTTCCTTCAACATAGCTGACCTAGTTTCTCCCAAATTGGTCCATCCTCCACTCCTAGGGACCAAACAATATGAGCACTACTGGTTCAAACAATATTCTACCTTGTACACAACCGGAAAGTATCCCCCATGGATCTCATCCAGAGACAGACAGGATGCCTGCTCTGATACCAATTGAAATTCCAGGTATGTCACAGACTCAGGATGTCTAATGGAATGTTAAGACATCTGATCTGACATTAAGAGCTGTACAAGTAGAATAGGTTGTACTTTTGATATCTGTTCTACAATAGTCACTGAACTATCATACCAGAACCTGCAACACCTTTTGACAAACGCAGGTTCTGATTTACTGAACTTCAAAGCAGTTAAGGTTAATCATATACATTGAGGTCATGAGGAATGTTGTGACATCAAACAAATAACCAATGCAGAAAGTAAACAACACACAGAATTGTTCACCCAGTTCGGTTCAACCAACCTACATCTGGAGGCTTCCAAGCCAGGGATAAAGTTCACTATTAGTAGTATCAATTCAAAGACTCTACAGCCAACACACTCGTTGACAGCCTTCTCACTTAATCACTACCCAATGACACTTTTACCTAAGATCCAATCCTAGATATGAGACCCCTCTCACTCCCCCTCAATCACCGCAGTGATAACTTTCTACAGTACATAAACTGTTCAGAAGATACACTTCCATTACACATCTTGATCATGCTTAAAAGCTTCAATCAAGTACAATGCATACATCCTCTAACCTACAGGTTTCAAGGAGTATGGTGACCATCCCACAGCCCGGGTGGTTCACAACAAAACTAGCCCTAAATAATTACATCTTGTCAATACACGGCCTGCTTAAATTAGGTTACAATACTTCTATTTATAACCCTTTTTACCCAACTGGATTTGGGCCTTCATATGACAGCAATGCAGCTTTAACGACCTGCATAAAGTAAGCAGAAAACTTCTGCTGTAAGTTAGGTCTTCAATCGAGCTTTTCTCCTTATCCTTAGCTTCTGATTGAATCTTCTAGGGCTCCACATATGCCTTCAATTTTCGCTACTTGTTATGCATTCTATTTGGCAGAATATTCTGCATAACTTCAGGAACAGAACTGCATCAGACTTGACAGTTCAGTAGCTTGATGTCTGGTATGATGTTATGACATCTCTTGAGACATGTTGTTCCAGATGTTGATTCAACACAACATGTTTAGGTATTTACAATAGGATTTTTAGGCTGTTCCTATTGTACATTATATTACATTATTGTTGTTACTATTTGTTTTACAAGAAATGAGCCAATCCTAAACGAAGGCACTTACAAGATTCAACCCCACACCGCTGATAGAAATTTGTGGGTTCATTTCTTTCAAGATAGTCTATCAGGGACTCAGCTTGAATGGTTCTACCAATTGGAGAGAGCCAATGTACCAAATTGGGAAGATCTAGCTGCTGCTTTCTATAAGCAGTATCAATACAACGCCGAACTTGCTCCTACACGTACTCAACTTTAGAGTATGTCTATGGGGGCAAGTGAAGTATTTAAAGACTATGAACAGAAATGGAGAGACTTGGATGGAAGAGTTCAACCCCCGTTGTCTAATAGGGAGTTGGTTGATATGTTTCTGAGGATGCTATCTGATCCATTCTTTAATCATTTGATCAGCAGCTCGTCAGCTGGTTTCACCGAGCTGATTCTGACTAGAAAGAGAGTAGAGGCTGGGATTCAGAGCGGTAAAATATAGAAGGATGCCTCTTCGAGTTTAGTAAAGAAGCCTTTTACTAGTAAGAAAGAAGCCAGTGCCATCTACAACCCGAGGGGCCAAAACAGAGCTGAACATCATCAGACAGTAAGTGTCGTAATGATACCTAGGCCTACAGTCGCTCCATAATACAACAATCAACAAAGGGTGGAAAGACCACAACGATAGTTTACCCGAATCAATATGACATTGGCTGAAGTTCTACCTCATCTGCTGAGATCCAACTTGGCAACCTTGAAAGAGGCTCCCAAGAATCCAAATACCACATCTCCCCGATATAATCCAAATGCTAGGTGTGCCTATTATTCTGAGAGTCCTGGCCACGATACCAATGACTGTTGGGCTCTAAGAAATAAGGTACAAGATCTGATCGAAGCCAAGGAAATTGAGTCTGATGCTACCGAAAAGCCCAATGTCATAACTGCGCCCATGCCTAAGCACGGTCGTGGAGTTAATGTTGTTGATACCGACTTGTTTGTAACCTTGGTGGATGAAGTTTCTACTCCTCTCATGACTGTGAAGAAGAATTTGCTGATGGGAGGTTTATTTTCGAGTTATGGTGAAGGTTGCCACATGTGTTCATTTCTACCTTCTGGTTACCATTTGCTGAAGTCAGGTGTTCAACGCCTGATGGACAGCAAAGAAATTTTGTTCGAAAAAACTTTGGTTCCTGTTGTAGCATCTAAACACATTGCCATTATAACCATTTCCGCCAATCCTTCCAAGGTCTCCTCGAGAAGACTTGTTAGGATTACATATGCTCCAAGAATCGCTCTGCTAATAATCACTGTTCCTGGTCATGCCCCGTATGTCTTAGACAAAGTTGTCCCTTGGCATTATGGTGCCGATGTGTACTATCATGGCACTAAACAAGATTTGAAAAATGAAGAGGCTGATCTTAATATTGGTAACATTGTCGGAACCAACAAGGTTACCCGAAGTGGAACGTTCTTCTCTCCCGAGATTTCCCCTAATACTATCAACATGCCTATTGTCATTCCATCTGCTGTTCCTGTTGGTACATCAACTACGACTCCTGTTCATACTCCAGTTATTACCCCTGTCGGCCGTTCATTTGATACCCGTGGCAAAGAAGTTATAAGTGAGCCTACCCGGACGGAGGCGCCTAGAAAAATTGTTGTGGAAGCCTCTAAGCAAGAGATAGAGGAAATATTGAAAATAATTAAAAAGAGCGACTACAATATGGTCGAGCAGTTGGGCAAACCCCCTCAAAAATATCCATGTTATCCCTGCTGTTATGCTCCGAGGCCCATGCGAAGGCTTTGATTGCATTCCTCAAAACTGCATGTGCCCCAAGAGACTTCAGTTGATCAATTTAAAGATTGCGTGGCCATCCTGACTGCTGACAATGGGCTGGGTTTTTCAGATGCAGACTTGACACCAAAGGGAAGGAAGCATAATGATGCTCTACATGTCTCGATTAAATGCAAGGGCACCACTATGGCTCATGTGTTGGTAGATATTGGGTCTTCGCTGAATGTTCTGCCCAAGAAGGCATTGGACCGGTTGGATTGCGAAGGTTTGACTTTAAAACCTAGTAACATTGTGGTAAGGGCTTTTGACGGGTTGAAAAAAATGGTGCACAGGGAGGTGGACATCCATGTCAAAGTGGGTTCTCAGACCTTTTGGTCCACCTTCTATGTGATGGACATCAGGCCGTTGTATTCTTGTTTGTTGGGTTGTCCTTGGATCTATGAGGCTGGGGCAGTTACTTCCACACTACACTAAATGCTGAAGTATCTGGTAAAAGGGAAGATTGTCACTGTGCGGGGTGAGGAGGAGTATATGGTGAGCCACCTCAATTCCTTCCGGTACATAGAGATGGACAGGGAATTCATAGAAACTCCTTGTCAGAACTTCGAAGAGGTCCCTCAGATCTTAGCATCGACTGAAACTACTACCAGCAGCAAACCTCCTCTGAAGATGGCTTCTCTCAAGGACGCCAGGGCCGTGGTAGAAGAAGGGGCTCAAAGGGCTGTTCTACGCACTCAGGCTGGAGGACCTCCCCTACACATCAGTAATCGGGGAATTAATGCCATTGAGGACAACGAGGAAGACTCAGACATCGATAGTTGGATCTACCCAACTACCAACAGTGGACCGAGTAACTTGACGGCTAGGGACTTTATACCAGTTTCTTTTATTTCGTAGTAATTTTCTTACTTGTTTTGAGATTTGTAATAAACAATTTAAAACTTTACGGCCTTGTGCCTTGCCCAAGGCACATTGGTTTTGCTTGTGAGGGCTATTATTTGTCATTTCATATATCATTAATAAAGCATTGGACGTTTCTTGCATACAAATTTTGCGATCTTTGTTCTTTCTTTTCTATTTTCACTTTATCAAAACAATTATTCTCATACACACACTCACGTATCATAATTCAGATCCATATCCACTCTAGATCCCATTGATAACAGCTCTGCTATTTCCAGTTATGACTTCAAAAATCCGATCAACCAAGCCGAAGACGAAGGTAAGGATGATTGTGAGGTTCCTGGAGAACTTGCTAGACTATTACAACAGGAAGAAAGGTCCATACAGCCTCATGAAGAGCCGATTGAGATAGTGAACTTGGGTACTGAGGAAGATAGAAAAGAGGTTAAAATAGGTGAAAATCTAGAGCTTAGCGTCAAACAGAGGTTGATACAGATGTTGCACGACTATGTTGAGATCTTCACCTGGTCCTATGAAGACATGCCTGGTTTGGACACTAATATTGTGGTACACCGCCTGCCGACTAAAGAAGAGTGTCCTCCGGTTAAATAGAAGTTTCGTCGTATGTGCCCTGAAATGTCAGAGAGGATCAAGGCAGAGGTCATGAAGCAGTTTGACGCAGGATTCTTAGCTGTCACTTCTTATCCACAGTGGGTTGCCAACATCGTTCTGGTACCTAAGAAGGACGGTAAGGTACAAATGTGTGTAGATTACAGAGATCTGAACATGGAAAGCCCTAGGATGACTTCCCTCTTCCTCACATTGATGTTCTGGTCGACAACACCGTGCAACACAAAATCTTCTCCTTCATGGACGATTTCTCTGGCTACAACCAGATCAAGATGGCTCCTGAAGACATGGAGAAGACGACCTTCATCACACAGTGAGGCACCTTCTGTTACAAAGTGATTCCTTTTGGGTTGAAGAATGTTGGGGCAACTTATCAGCGCACCATGGTCACTTTTTTCCATGATATGATTCACCACGAGATCCAAGTCTATGTTGATGACATGATAGCCATGTCTCAGACCGAGGAAGAGCACCTTGATCATCTACAAAAGTTGTTCGACAGGTTTAGGATATATAAGATGAGGTTGAATCTGAACAAGTGTACCTTTGGGGTAAGGTCTGGTAAACTTCTGGGTTTCATTGTCAGCGACAAAGTCATCCAAGTAGATCCTACAAAGGTAAAGGCTATACAAGAAATTCCAGCTCCCCATACAGAGAAGGAATTTAGAGGTTTCTTGGGACGCCTGAATTATATCGCCAGGTTCATCTCACATATGACTGCTACATATGAGCCAAACTTCAAGCTTCTGAAAAAAGATCAAGTTGTAAAGTGGAATGATGAATGCCAGACCGCTTTCGAAAGAATCAAGGAATACCTTCAAGAACCACCAATTCTGATGCCTCCAGTTGAAGGAAGACCTTTGATATTGTACTTGATAGTGATAGACAATTTAATGGGTGTGTGTGTTGGGGTAGCATGACGATTCTGGTCGAAAAGAGAACGCAATATACTACCTTAGCAAAAAGTTTACCGACTGTGAGACAATATACTCACTGCTCGAGAAAACTTGTTGCACTTTGGCATGGGCTGCTCGCCGACTGAGACAGTATATGCTAACTCACACTACCTTGTTGATATCGAAGATGGATCCGATCAAGTACATTTTCGAGAAACCTGCCCTCTCCGGAAGAATAGCAAGATGGAAGATGATCTTAACCGAATACGACATCCAATACACAACCCAAAAAGCAATCAAGGGAAGTGTATTGGCTAATCATTTATCTCATCAGGCCGTGGATGACTACCAGTCCATGAATTTTGAGTTCCCGGATGAGAATATTATGTTGGTGACTGACTATGAAGAACCTGGATCAGATGAAGGACCTGAGGAGGGAGCCCGATGGTCTATGTATTTTGTTGGAGCCTCAAACACACTGGGTAACAACATTGGCGTTGTAATCATATCTCCCGAGGGCTGTCATACTCCGTTCACTTCCGGATTATGTTTCAACTGCACCAACAACATGGCGGAGTATGAAGCATGCATCATGGGTCTTAGGGATGCTATTGACCTAAGGATCAGGTTCTTGAATGTATTCGGGGATTCCACTTTGATAATAAGTCATATCAAAGGCGAGTGGGATACGAAGCACCCGAACCTTATTCTCTATAAAGAGTATGTACTGACACTTCTCCCACACTTTGGGGAAGTAACTTTTGAACATTTCCCACGAGAGGAGAACCAGTTAGCGAACACGCTAGTGTTGTACCCTATTTTTTACCCCTAAGATTCCTCTATCATATCATACCTTAGTTGTGTATTTTGTATATTTGTTGTTGACTAACTTCTAATCAAAATACAAAAAAATATTTGTCTTTGTCTTTTTATATTTTTGTTTTGTAGGTACCAAGTCGAAGCATCTGACAAATAAGGATTTCTGATATTATTTTCCTAAAATATCTATTTGCAAAAGAAAAATTAACAAAAATTCATTTTTTCACTGATGCAATCGATTGCTCTTAGAGTGCAATTGATTGCATATAGTGCATTTTGCGCCATTTTTGAAGAAAAAAAATACATTGTGCAAATCGATTTGCACTATAGTGCAATCGATTGCACAGCGTGAAAATTTGGAAAAATCAGCAATTTTAAGATTGTCAAATTTTGGCTCCAATGTTTATTCTTTTTTTTAAAGATGTATCATTACTTCAAATTTTAGTTCCAATCTTTCATTTTTAAGAAGAATTATCATTAATTCAAATTTTGGCTCTAATATTTGAAAGAATTATCATTAATTCAAATTTTGGATCCAAAAATCAATTACCAAATTACCACTAATCCCAGTCCTAAAACTCTATAAATAGAGCCCTCATTTCATTCAAATTTCAAGCTTTTTATAGCCAAATCCACCTTGCTAAAAAATATCTCAATTCTCTCCATCTACCAAATTCACTCAAAACTCCATTTTCAAAAAGTTAGTAAGCTTTGCATTGGAGCTTACTAATCTTTGAGCTAAACCTTCATCTAAATACTTTTTCTTTATCAATTCTCTACATCAAAGCTTAGGCAATTGATTCTTGTGGTTGAATTGAAGCAAATTCTTGAAGTTGGTTTGATAATTCTTTAGATCTACCTTTGGTAAGTTGGATAATTCATCTTTCACAATGTGATCTCTTGTTGATCTTTGGGTTTGATTCACTGAGCATTATTTTGTGATTCCAATGGTGTTATTTTCTCATAATTTGATGGAATTTTCGTGCTCAATTGGATCCATGATCATAAGGTATTTGATATAAAGTTTGAACAAGAATTTGACCTTTTAAAATGTTGTTTTGCTGTCTGTAACAACGTGCAATTGATTGCAGTAACAATGCAATTGATTGCATAGAAGCACTTTCGCGCAGATATTTGAAAATTGTACTGTGTAAATCAATTTACACTTTAGTGCAATCAATTTACACAGAAACAGAATGCATTTTTTGCCTTGTTTTGGGGCTGTTTTGATCCATATATGTTTTTCTACTCACTCCTTTTGATTGTTGGTTTGGATTACAATTTTAAATGTCCAATTTCTCTTTAAACTCAATGGACTTTGTGATGTAGATGAAGTTGGATAAATTTTCATCAATTCAAATCTACCTAAGAGTTAATTATTTAATTCATTTTTGGTGCTTTGAATTAATGATATGTTTAGTGCTTTAATCCATCTAGAGGAGTTGTTGAATTTAAGGATGAAAGAATTTTGAGGTGGTAATCCAAATTAGCTTATCATTCCCCTCCCTCTTCATCTTATCCCTTTCTTTTTTAATTGTGCTACATGTTAAGGGATGATGATCTCTATATCATTTATCCAAACATGAAGTACATAGATTGCTATTGACCGACCTCAAAATAGGTGTGACTTCTACATAAGTCCACTTACGATTGCTTAACATAGTGCTAAATTTTGTCCCAATTCGAATAAATGATCATTCGTGGCCCAACCCTATGTTTGCAAGCCCAAGTATGTTAATTTGATCTCTTTGATCCAATAAACTTGAGCTTCATTGAGTCCACGCTTTGGTTCTATCAATCCTCTAATGGATCTTCATTAATTTTGGTCAACGCGGATCACTTAAACATTGTTGATCATTAAATGTTACTTTTGAGGATTCCAAAATGGATGATATACTTGACAAAAAGCAAATGCAACTTGTTGTGTGGAGGCTTTCGTTTTACCAATCCTCTAATGAGTTCCAAATGCAAGTTTCAAGATGGTCACCCAACTAACCACTAATTTTTAACAATTGACTTTATTTTATGCTTTTATTTTATGCTCTTTACTTTGTGTACCATTTACTTTTAGCATTTTAAATTTCATTATATTTTCATCTTTGCTCACTTGAGCATTTACTTTTATGTCATTTTTATTTTGCTCACTTGAGCTTTTCTTTTCCTTTTGAAGACACTTAATAATCAACATGAACCATAAAAATATTTAATGATACTTGGACTATTTGGTTACTGTCCTTGGAATTATGGAGTATTGGACTTCTTGGACTTAGGATTAGAGACCCTGTCCTATGTTGAGGACCTTGTGACCTTAATTCATATTTTGTTTGGAGTTCTTGAGGTTTATCTTAAGACATTGAGTTGTTTGTTTGTTTTGTGTGCGGGTTATTGTGATTACATACTTTATTTATAATATGGAATTCACCCGTATACAACCGTTACTCTGCCCAATTTTTGTGAAGACTTAATACACTTGAAGTTTGGTTCTCTCAAGAGGTCTAGTATCTTTGCTTACTTGGTTTCAATCCGAAGACTGGGAATTCTATATTGACTCATAATGTCAAGTATTGGCTTCTTGTTGGTTAGATGGTTCTTATCCCTAGCTTTTACCTTATGCTTTAGGATAATCTCTTCATCTCCTCCCATCTTCTTTAATTTCAAAAATCTTCTCCATCCTTTTGAAAACTCTTCTTGTTTTGAAACTTGAACCATTTTCATAATAAACTTGGACTTATGTCCATGCATTTTCAAAACATTTTCATAAATAAACTTCAATCAACTTAATAATACCTTGACATTTTTTTGTGAGAAGACTAAAAGTCAATCAATCTCATTTCAAACCATTTTTCCATTTTGGCTTTTTACTTTAAAATTTTTTTTTATTAAAAAGATTAAACTCTTGTCAATCCTTGTAGTGATGCAAACAACTATACTTCTACAATATGTAGTGAAGAGAGATATTTTCCACTTGGGTGTTGAGTGAGGCATTGTTGATTTTGAAATCCAAGCCATATCCTCCACTTTGAGATGATGCAAATTCTCCTTTCTCATGATTGTGGGTAGTAGGTGTGTTTTCCATACGGACAATGACGATGATATTTTATCTTATAAAATTAACCAACGCATTTGTGTTTCAAATTTTTAAAAGAGGAACTACGTGTACCCTGATCCCATATTCCATGAAAGGTGGTACGTAGGCACTAAAGATTTGCAACCGCGGCGGGTGCAAAAATCATAAAAAATATATTTCTTTTTCTCACATCCAACATCTATTTTACATGTAACATTTTATAGCCAAAATATAAAGATTTTTTTAAAGAGGTTCCTGCGGAGTACCGTAGATGTTTAGGGTGCTAATACCTTCCCTTTACATAACCAACCCCCTTACCTTGAATCTTTCCCCCTCTTTTTGGGTTATTTGCTCTTTTGCCATTCCTTTGGAAACAATAAAGCGCGTTGGCGATTTTTATTTTGATTTGTATAAAGTTTAGTCAATTCAATGGCTTAGTCTTGACCATTTCTACCGCTACAGAAAAATGGCGATTTCACGGGGGAATGATTGACCTCTTGCTGGTCCATCCCTAAGTGGGTTGAGCCTATCTTTGTTTATATCTGTATACGTGCTATTGTTGTTTACGTGTTATATGTTGTATATATGTTTATCTGGATTTTCCTGGTTTTCAGAGTGCTTGGTGATTACTTATAAGTCCTATACCCGGACTTGGGCAAACTTTAAGATAGGGCGGGCGGTATAATCATGTTAACTTTGAGGGAGTAATTCAAAAAAAGGAGGCATGAGATCCCCCACTCAGTGGAGGCCCCTTTGACTGTAGTGTCATTTACCGAGTAATCGGGAATACATACTTCTTTGACCTGAGAGCCTGCTGAAGCCGAGGACCGTAGATTACCTAACCCATCTTGGCATTTTAGGTGTAGTGTGGAAGCTATGACGGAGTAATCTAGAAATAGTTGTCACGCGATACTACGCTTGGACGAGTCTTTCTTGAGAATATTACTAATTACCGAGTTAATCGGGAAGTTGGTAATATCTGATGGAAGGATGTAGACTCTAGGAACCTCTAGAACCTTGTTCGGCAGGTGAAAACTTTAGACCAACACCTTATGGGTAATACCTTCAGCCTCATGCTCGTGACGTTGAACCTATGGACCCTATGCTTGTGATCTTGTGTGTGATTGTTGCATCATGCATCCATGCACCCATGAGCATTGTTTTAACCAAATTTTAAGGAACTTAAGACTTTTTCTTGCAAACATCACAAGTTTTATAATTATGTATTTTGGAAAGAGTACTAAGAAGTACAATGTCAAGAGTCCTGATTTAGAAGAATTGAGAAAGCCTTAATCCTTGGTATTTATTCCTTGGGACTTCAAATTCTCCTAGCTATCTTAAAGATGGATTTCTCCACGCTCTTGATCTAGTTCCTAAATCCTTTGTATCGGTGATTTATTTTCCCGATTATCAGCAAAGTAGAAGAGAAGAGTGCAAGAGGATTTATTTTCCTTTAGCATTCCAAATTCAAGCTCAAGAAGATTTTACAACATGGTGTTGGATCTTGATTGGATGCAGTTCATTTGGACCTGAGGATTTAGCTTTCTCTTTCTTCTGTTTAGGATTAGTGAAGTCTTATACTTCCAATGTAATCCACCCAATATTAATGAAATGAGTTTTTCAGTTATCCCAATTATGTCTTTTAATTGATGTTTGCAATTCGTTATAATGTTCCAAAGTTCTTTGAAAACTTGGTTTTAAAAATTTTAAATAAATCATGTGCATTGCACATCATGCATCATATTTCACATATTTCTTGCATTTCGTTGCATATTGTTGCACCCTAAAATTTACCCTCTTCATTTAAGGCTTATGTTTCATCATGAATATCATATTGCATTGGTTCATACATTGTGATGGGATCAAAGTACTTCGGTTATCAAGTCTTCTTCAAGCTTTGAAGGTTGATTGAATTGATAAGTTGCTCAAGTAGAATCTTATCATCTAAACCTCTGGATATTTCAAGCTCAAAAGTTATTGCATATCTCAAGATATTTCATTCATCTCTTTGGATCATCAGAGGATTGAAGTTTGTGATTGATTATAAGAGGAATCACTCTTTTGATTCACTAGTCAAAATTAAGGTTTTGCTTGATCAAGGCTATTGATCAATGTACAAGTCTTGATTTGGAAGCTACAACATCTCATTGGTATTTTAAAATTCTTTGTACAAGAATTTGGTCAAGATGCCCAGAGGATTTGAAATTTTGGAGATGATTCATCAGTCTCCTAAGGTGTTAACCAAAACTAGGGTTTGGGATTTTATCAAGATTTCTTGAGAATTTTGAAGTGAAACTTTGTACTTGGCCTTTACATATTTGGAAGATCATATGTTTGAAGTCTTGATCATCAATTCTGAAGGGAGGTGAATCAATTGATTCAAAGGGGCAAAATGGTCATTTTGGTCAAAATCAGTCAAAGTCAAGGTTGACCAAGTGAACTTTTGGTCAACCATCAATTCAAGGGTTTACTTTTCATATTTCAAGTCCATTTTGATCATTGGATCAAAAAGATTGAGGTTTGGGTTGAAACTTGTTCATGAAGAAACCCTAAAAGTTTCTAATTTTGGAAAATGAGGACTTAACTTCAAAAATTCATATTTTATTCACCTTTGATCAAACAAATGAAAATGAAATATGCTTGGAAATATAAGAGGGTGATATTTCATCTCCTTTTGGTTTCATGTACAAATTGGCAAGGAGTCAAGAATTATGGTGTTTGGAAGTTCATGCCTCAAGTTAAAATTATAGGCCATTTTCCAAAATTAGTGAATTTCATGCCAAAATTTGAGGATCTTAATGGATTCAATTGAAAAAACTCAAAACTAAGGGATTTTAGATCTTTTCAATACCTTTCCAAATTGTACTCATTTGTGTCCAAATTCAAAAATATGAGCAAGTTATTAGCTTTGGAATTTTGAGGCATTTTATTGAATTTTGACCAAGCAAGCAAAATGCAATTTCTTGAGAACTCAAGTTTCAGCCATTCCTTTTGTTTCTAATCAAGCCCATAACCAATTTGTAACATGCTGAGGCCCATTACACTCACCATTTCGTGCCTCATATGGTATTGTACTTGTTTGATTAAAAAATAACAAACTTGCCCAATCTTGCAAATTCATCAACACTCTCTCATCACAAGGAATTATGACCTGGCATTTGGTGGATTTATTTCTGAATGGATTTGGCTCACAAAATGCAAAGAAAGCCAAGGAATGCACGAGGGAAACGCAGTAGCCATGTGCACATTCCATTTTTGCCTAAACTACCAAACTTTCCCTTCAACGGCTTTGAGTGCCAAATACCACTTCTATCCTCTTCCTCTCGTGCTATATAACAAGAATCAAGGCTCAGTTGTGGAGGAGGAGGCTCATAATCGCTACATTCCAAATCTGAAAATTTTCAAGTATCTATGCAAATTGCTTCGAATATCTCTTCTCATTGGATCATTCTTCAAAATTCTTGGTGGTTCAGCTTCAGTGAAGTAAGGAGATCAAGCTTGCACCATTGGATTGCTTCTGGAGTGAAGGAATCGAGTTTCCAATTTTCACATCCATGTGAGTTTTCTTGAACTTTGATTTATGTGTTTAAGTTTGAATTGATGATGTAGATCATGTCCATTGTGTTTCTAGATGGCCAATCACTAGGATTGATGTATATTTGAGCTTTGATTCTAGCAGAATGGATGAAATCGTGTCCCTTGTTTTGATGTTTGCAGTGAGTTTTTTCAGTTTTGCAGACTTGATTTCTTGATCCATGTTTGATCTCTGAGTTTGATTCAAATTGCATAGTGTATTATGATATGTTAGCTTTGATTTGCGCTTAATTTGATGAATTTTGGTTGAGAGTTGAGATAGAACGAAGGATCAGAACATAAGGTGTTGAATTTATTTCTGCACGCGTTTTTCCCTATGCTGGAGGTTGAAGACGATGAGGTGGCGCGCCCTGATTGGATGATTTGATGTTTTAATGCATTTCATATTATTTGATTTCAATTGATTTTTCTGATTTTATTTTTGTGATCAAAAAATTTTCAAAAATCATGAAAAAATTACCATAGGCTAATAATAATTTCTAGTATTTGTCACATTTTTTTTGGAATTTTTTAAAAATGTTTTGATTGGTTTAAAATTTCATAAGTTTAATTAATTGTTTGTTCATTGATTATTTTTATTTTAATAGCTCTTTTGATCTAAAAATTCCACAAAAATTATCTTTGAACTCATAAAATAATTTAGAAATTGATTCTGATTTTGGTTTAGCATTTTTCCTATTTTTGATTAGAAATTTAATTTGAGAAGTTTATTTGAAATGCTTGCTTCATAATTTTTATTTTAATACTTCCTTTAATTCCAAAATCCTCAAATAAAATCATATAAGTTTGTTTTTAATCATAGTGTCTGAATATAATTTTGTTTTGACCTTTTTATGACTATTGGCTAGGGTTTGCATTTTTTGTCATTTAATAATAGTTTAATTATTTAATTGTTTGTTTGATTTTTATTTTAATATTTCCTTGAATTCAAAAATTCTACAAAAAATCATGGATGCTGGTTTTTAATTCTGATATTTTAATATAATTTTGGTTGGATATTTTTTTTGATTTTTGATTAGAATTTTATTTTGAGATGTGATTATTTATTTAATTGATTAATGGTTTGAATTTTGATTTTATTTTTGACTTTTCTTTAATCCTAAAAATGTGAAAAAATATGTATTCTGATATTTATGGTTTCCTTGTGATTTGCATGATCTTGGTTTGAATTGTTTGAATTTTGATCTTACCTAATTAATATTTAAGATTAAAATTCAAACAATTAGGGTTTTGTAGCTTACATTGCAAGTTTCAATTTCAAAAACCAATTTGTCTTGGGTTTCCATTGGAATTTGGATCTTGTTTAAGGTTCATGGATGTATTGAGGATCTGAAAACCATTTCTCTTGAATTATTTGACTTGATTGGATATTTTTCCACAAATTATTTTGAAAGCTTGTCTAGTTTGGTAGTTTTGCCAACTAGTTTTGATCTTTGGGCCTCATTAGATCTTCTCCTCTACTATCCATGAACTTCAAACTTGTTTTCTGACCTATACACATCTCAAATATATTATGGAAATTTTGGTTTGAATTATTGAAATCCTTTTCTATTTTTGATGTATTTTTGAAGTGAAGGTACCCAATTAATGTTTCATATCTTGTTGCAATTTTCTTGATGGCCAATGAAATTGAGTGAGGCCTATAATTGGGAACCTAATGATCATGTTGGTTATGTTTATCCACATAAATTCAAGTAATTTCACTTAATGCCCCATGTTTGAATGATTGAACCTTTTGATGCATGTTTTATGACTTTTTGCTTTCTTGTTGATCTTCACTTTGAAACTTGAGTTTTCAATTTGAATTTGAGGTCATTAGATGGCCAATGATAACATGAAGGGAAATGATACTTCAATAATAGTCTCATGAGGACTCGAGAGTAATTGATCCCTATTACCAAAGTTAGTTCTAATCATGAATAGAGTTTGGCTTTTTTTTCTTTTATCCTTGTTGAATTTTTTAGGCATTTTGAATGCACTTGTGCAACATGTTTTAGAGTCAATACTTTAACCTTTTGATCATGTCCTAATCATGTTTTGGAAGCTTTACTTCAAATCTTTGATTGTTACAAGCTCTCTAATTTTGTTCTTGTTTGACTTTCTTCCATGGTTAGCTTGAAATCTAAGTCTTTGATGTGTTGTGTGGGATTCCTCTTCTATTATGCTTGTGAGCTGTGATGAAGTAATTGAGTATGATTTAATTGTGGGTGCTACTGACCTTCATGGTCTTTGATTGTATTCTTCTCAAGCTCCCATGATCCTTGATTGATATTCAATTGTCAACTCAACATGGTGATAGAAAGGAGCAACATTCCTCTATTTTTTGTCCAAATTGTGCATATGCCTGTTTCTTTTTGTCTATCATATCTAATGTCTTGATAGTTGCTATCATGTTTTCTCACTGCATTATGGTGTCATCATCCATCCCTTATGTGAGTCATCATTCTATTTATGGGAATACTAACTGGCTTTTAAATGTGCGAGGTACTTTGAGAAAAGTTTTCCATTTTTGACTTGAGGCTACTGTGTTTCACCTTATTTGTGGAACACAATTTGTTATATTGGTACTACTATTGTGCTTGGCATATTTGATAGTCTATGCAGGATATGTATGTGATTATGAATGCTATACATTGCCCATGGGATCTATTCATATCTGAAAATCTCAATACTTACATCCTGATGGCATAATTTCTGACTTGATTTGTCTGCTGATGCCAGCTTGCTTGAAGTTCTCTGGGTTTCTTTTTATTCTTGCTCAGTTGCTACAGATAATTATCCGTTTGGTATTGCACTATTTCCTTTCTTCTATTTTGTATAGTTCTATGTTGCATGATGGGACCTCTGTTGCTGTTATATGTCAGGAGGCCCCTGTTCTATTTGATACATGTGTTGTGTTTGTGTTTGTTTATTTAATTGTTGATCGATTAGTCACTCCATTTAGAAATTATGATCACGACTTCGCTCTCAGTGCATGTTCCCTATAGGATGTTTATTGTCTTTTCTCTTTAATTGTTGATCGATGAGTCACTCAGTTTAGAAATTGAGGTCACGACTTCGCTCTCAGTGCATGTTCCCTATAGGATGTTTATTGTCTTTTCTCTTTAATTGTTGATCGATAAGTCACTCAATTTAGAAATTGAGATCACGACTTCGCTCTCATTGCCTGTTCCCTATAGGATAGTTTGGTTAAGCTTCCTTTGACATGTTAATTAAGGTAGGAATCCTTGTATGCTAGCATAGGGTATGAGTTTCCTTTATCCTCAACCTTAGGGTCAATCACTGTATGATAACACTAGGGATAGTGCTAGGCTAGTTTCCCTTAGTTGTTTTTTCCTTCCTTTGCATTTTGCATCTTAAAACAAAATTCTTTTCTTGGCAAATCATAAAACACTTCTAATAAACTCAAACCCTTCTTCAAGGTAAAAGATACAAATTAATTTTATTTTGTTTGTGCGCCTCTTGGATTTATTTTTTAACCTGGTTTATTGATGTTTCGCCATCTTTTCCATGATACCGTGTTACCTTATAGTCGATGTTTCACCATCGCATACTTGTTTGAAGCCAATGTTTCGCCATCGCACATGTTTGTTATCCTACTTTGATTCTCAATATCATTGTTAGGTGTGATTTTTTGATGTTTCGCCATCTTTTCCATGATACCTTGTCATCTTATAGCCGATGTTTCGCCATCGCACATTTTTTGAAGCCGATGTTTTGCCATCGCACATGTTTGTTATCCTACTTTGATTCTCAATATCACTATTAGGTGTGATGCTTTGTCATCCGTTTTATCGATGTTTCGCCATCTTTACCATGATACCTTGTTATCTTATAGCCGATGTTTCGCCATCGCACATTTTTTTGAAGCCGATGTTTCGCCACCGCACATGTTTGTTATCTTACTTTGATTCTCAATGTCATTTCTAGGTGTGATTGTTTTATCATTTGGTTTTTTCTCCATCTTTGACATGTTACTTTGTTATTATTTAGCCGATGTTTTACCATCTCATTTGTTTGTTGTTTTATTTGATGTATTGCTATCTAGACTGTTTTTGTTGTCTTAACTAAAAAACATAAACCAACCAGAATATATGAGCCGAACTACAGCTGCTCTGATACCTTAAAAGGGATACGTAGGCATTGGGATAGGGCCCAACCGAGCATAACTTTTATTTTCCCTACATTGTTTTCTTTTCTTTCGCATGCATTCCCTTTAAGCCATAGACATAGGTTTTGACCACACCCATTACATTAGACAACAAGAGTGGATACCGTAGAGTACTACGGGCGCGTGGGGTGCTAATACCTTCCACTCGCGTAACAGACTCCCTTACCTGATCTCTCGGTCGAAAGACCTTGATTTCTCCCTTTCCAGGTTTTCTCGATGTTTACCTTTCCCTTTTGGCGGGATAAAAGACGTTCGGTGGCGACTTCATTGATGTCTCATTACGAGATGATAGTTCCTCCAGGTCGTTTCAGCTGGCGACTTCACTAGGGAAATATTGACCTCTTGCTGGTCCATCCCAGAGTCGATCCTAGCTCTTGTTTGTTTTCTTTCTGGATGTTTATTTTAGCGCTTTACATATTTATCTGTTTGCATTGCATCTTATGTGCGCTTTACTTTCTGCATACTGGATTTGGTTGGACTGTTTGGATTTTGGATTTCTTGGTTGGTGGGTTGTTCCATGAGGTAAAAGGCCTCATACCCAGGCTATGAGTGAATTCCATAGGAACTAGGAATAGAGTGGCCATGGCAGCTATGAGTCGGATGCTTTGTAGACCTGACCATGAGACCCATGACTTCAGAGGTAGTTCAGATAGGTGTTATCGTATGATGATATCGAGAGTTGAGCTCTTGTACTCTAATTTGGATTTTAACCTTACCTTGGCCTAGACTACACCCGTGAGAGGGGCGGGAAAACTTTTCTTACAGGTACTATTGGTGACTTTGTGTTGCGAAGGTGACTCAGGTTCCCAAGATAGTTTTGAAGCTTTGGTATTTTCTTTTGATCTTGAGTGGTGCTGTTCTATAATGGTCCAGCCATTATCCAGTGTGAAACTTTGATCCTGTCATGTTGCATCATAGCATATTTATTTCTAAAAAAATGATGTATAAAAAATAACTAGCATGCACATGTCATCTTCCAGGGACATTCAAGAGTCTTCTTTCCATCAGAAATGGCTGGCCTCCCGTCAGATGAGTTTGATTCAGTTCGTATTAAAGAGCCCACCAAGCATACATTCGCTTATCAGATTCCTACTATTGATGCGTCCAAATTGAAGAGGTTGAGTTCTTATCTGAAGAGTGATGTTCTGAATAATTTCAACAAAAATCATGGCAATTTGTTACTAATCCTTAATGCTCCAGTTGACCCAATGGCTTTGATCACCCTCTTCCACTTCTATGACAAGGAATTAGGGTGTTTTAATTTTCAAGATTATCAATTGGTTCCCACACTAGAAGAGTATGCGTACCTACCTAATATCAAGTTGTCCGATGAAGTTCCTTTTGTCCAAGTGCCGAAGAAGTTGAAGTTCGAAGTTATTTCTGAAATTCTTCATTTGAGTTGGAAAGAGGTGAAAGACAATTGGAAATCAAGTGAGGGTACTACAGGGTTTTATTTGGATTTCTTAGTGAAGCAGGCTGAAGACTGGGCAAAGAAAGGGAATTGGAGTGACTTCAACTCTCTGTTTGCTCTCATGATATACGAGATCATCCTTTTTCCTCACAAGAGAAATTTTATGGATTTGACGGCTATTTGTGTTTTTAGAAATAAGAACCCAGTACCGACACTCTTGGCAGATACTCTTTACACCATTCATTTCAGGCATGGGAAAGGAGGTAATATAAGTTTATGTCATTCGATGTTGTATCAATGGTTTAAGTTGCACCTACTGGTAAGTGTCCCTTTCGTGGATACCAGACATTCTCTCTGATGGTCATCAAGACTTGTCAACCTTACTTCATTTGATATCCGGTGGAATTATTACATGGGGGAGGTACGAAGTATTATCACTAGCTGCAGAGATTTCCCTAATGTTCCCCTCATAGGAACTAAGGGGTGTATCAACTATAATCCTGTGCTTGCTTATTGTCAATTGGGATATGCAATGGATGGACCGCCAAAGGTTGAGGAGGTGTCCGAATCAGTGTACTTTGTTAGAGGAAGTGATCCTGTGATGTTTAAAAGAGTGACAAGTGCTTGGAAGGGAATTCACAAGAAAGATATAACTACTTTGGGCAAGAAGGTTCCTATTGCTAGAGTTCCTTACTTGGAATGGATTAGAGACAGGGTTAAGATTTTACGGTTACCATTTGCAAGGTCGGCTCCTATACATGAGCAACCTCCTACTGTTCTGAGTAACACGGTGCCTACCGAGGTGTTCACCCAGGTTCATGTTGAGAACATTCAACTTCGTGCAAAAGACCGTGAGGAAGGGATGAAACTTTATTCGGTAGATCAAGAAAGGGCCGACTTAGCTCGCAAACTCAAAGAAGCTCAAGGGGAAACTTCCGATGCAACCATTTTTGGGAAGAGATCTCATGCTGAAATGGAAGAAGAATTGAGTAAGACCCAACAAGAGTTCCAGAAGCTTCAGGCATATGAGAATAGCTACAAGAAGAAGGTTCAAAACTTGGAGAAACAACTCAAAGACAAAGATGCTCAACTTAAGAAGGAAGTATCCTATAGGCGTGTCGCAGAGGATCGGTTTCAAGAAAGTAAAGTAGTCGCATCACAACTTTTGAAGGAGAAAGCCAGGCTTGAAGAGTATTGTCAACACCTTGAAGCGTGTCTTGTTTCGGAGATTTAATTTTTGTTACTTACCTTTGGTGTATTTGGTCACCCCCAGGATTGTTGGAAGGGACCATTGTTTGTTTTTATTATTCAGTTTTTTGTTAAGTTTACTTTGAAACGCGTGTTTTGTTGTTTATTGTTACACTCTTGAAATGTCCGAAGTCACTCGAACATCGTTTCTTTTGTTTGTAAATATTTGAAGTGTTTGTCTCTTTGTCCTTTTTTCTCTCTTTGATTGTATGATTGATTATTGGTTGCACGCCGTGATTGATGAATAAAATGACTCTTGAATACCGGGAAATGACAAACATATCATGCACATCATGCATTTCATAACATTACAGGTTATCTCAAGATGGTATTCTTATTCTTCTGCTTTTCTTATTCAGAATTCAAGACGACTACTCATCGGTATTCCACCAGAAACAATTTGCCAAGACAGATGGAACAAGTTCAAGCTGAACTCGCTGAAATAAGGGCCCAGATGGCTACTCAAATGACCCAATTCATGGAGGTCATCACCAATGTGAATCACTGACAGGAGGAACTGGCTGCCATTGTCAACAACTAGCGCCGCTATCCAGTGGATGGTGGAAATCAAGGGCTCTACCAGGACATTTCTGTAGGATTGGGGGATGCGCAAGATCAGCCTGTTGGAAATTTTCACGGGATGCTCGGAAATCCTTTTGTGCGCAATGTAGGGCAGTTTACCACGTCTCCGGGACCTTGTCTCGTGGGGAACATAAGAGATAATCAGGGCGGTGTAAGGAACTATCAGGAGAAAGAGTATTACTTTGACCAGGATGAAGATCAGTTTTCTGTTCAGCGTTCAGATCCAGAAGTTCAGATTGAGGATAGGAAGTATCAGTTGTTGGAAGAACGTTTGAAGGCTGTGGAAGGGCAAGGAGCCCTTGGTATGGATGCTAATGATCTCAGATTGGTGTCTGGGGTGAAAGTTCCTCCAAAGTTCAAGCCTCCTGCATTTGAAAAGTACAATGGAACGTCATGTCCTGTTACTCATGCAACTGCTTATTTCCGAAAGATGTCGGTGCATACTGAGGATTAGGGGCTTTTGATTCACTTTTTCCAGGATAGCCTATCTGGGGCATCCCTGGAGTGGTACATGAAGTTGGAGAAAACCCATATTGGTTGCTGGAATGATCTTGCTCGGGCTTTTGTCAAACATTATCAGTACAATGTGGATATGGCGCCTAATCGGACTCAGTTACAGAATTTGTCACAAGGACCAAGAGAATCTTTCAAGGAATACACTCAGAGGTGGCGTGAGTTGGCTGCGAGGGTTCAACCTCCCCTCATGGAGAGAGAACTCATTGATATGTTTATGAGTACCCTGCAAGGGCCATTCTATGAGCACATGATAGGAAGTACTTCAACAGGATTTGCAGACTTGGTCATGGCTGGTGAAAGAATTGAAGTAGGTTTGAAATTGGGGAAAATTCAGATTGGAGGTTCTAGTGGCTCATCAGGGGGAAGTAAGAAATCTTTCAACACATACCCTAAGAAAAAGGAAGGCGACGAAAGTGCGGTTTATTCTCATAGAGGAAGAAGAGAGGATCGTCAGCACCAACAAATCAATGTTGTTTCTATTCTTGTTAATGCTCCCCTGCAGCAGAGACCGAATACAGTGCCTCAACAACAAAGACAGCAAGATGCTCCCCATCATTACAATAATCAACAGTAGAGACAGTTGAGAAAATTTGATCCTTTTCCGGTATCTCTTACTGAAGCACTCCACCATTTGCTCGATTCGAAGTTGATCGGTTTGAGAAATATGCCACCACCACCCGCAAGACTTCCTCCTAACTATGATGCTAATGCAAGATGTGAATTCCATTAAGGCGGAGTTGGTCATTCTACTGACAATTTCTTTGCGTTGAAATGCAAAATACAAGACTTGTTGGATGCTAAGGCAATTGAGTTTACTCCAGTGACTGGTCCGAATGTTACTCAGAACCCAATGCCTAGGCATGAAGGGGGTGTTGTTAATATGATTGATGATAATGGTGAAGTGTTGAATTTAATCATGAATGTGGAACAAGTAACTACTCCGTTGTGGTATGTTAAGAGGTATTTGCTTGAGAATTCTATTTTCCTGGGTTGTACTTCAGAGTGTGCCAAGTGTAGAGAGCAACCGAAGGGCTGTGATGATTTAAAAGCCGGTATCCAGTTGATGATAAAGGAGGGCTCCCTGCAGTTCGATAGAAAACCGAGCTACCGTAAGGTTACCAAAGAAGATGTTGTTGTGGTATCTATTCCTTACACTCCTGGGCGCATTCCTACCCCATCTAAGGCACCTCCTTTGATGATTACAGTACCTGGCCCCATGCCGTATACTAGTGAGAAGGCCATCCCATGGCATTATGGTGCTGATGTTTATTACCATGGGGTGAAGCAGGAGGTAAGTACCCATTTGTCTAAGGAAGAACGTGCTGACGAAAATGAAGGGGAAGTTCATAATTTTTTTGGTGTGGGTCGAATGACTAGAAGCGGGAGAGCATTTGGTCCTTCCAATGTGCAAGATGCGGCAGATACTTCTGCAAGAGAAAAAGGAAAATAGCAGGTGATGATTGGTAATCCAAGGGTTACGCCAACCAATGTGACTCAACCAATTCTGATACCAGAAGCTTCTTCAGTTCCCGGTGAGGTTGAAGAGTTAATGTGAATTATCAGAAAGAGTGACTATAGCATAATTGATCATCTGAGCCATACTCCTTCTAAGATGTCTATCTTGTCTCTGTTGATTTATTCAAAACCTCACAGAAATGCTTTGATGAAGTTGTTAAAGAATGTGTCCGTGCCACATGAGATAACAGTCAATCAGTTTAGGAATGTTTGTGCTAACATATCTGCCGAGAACGGTATGGGCTTCATAGATTTTAATCTTCCTCCGGAAGGGCGATACCATAACAAAGTGTTGCATATTTCAATGGAGTGCAGGGGCACTACTCTATCCCGGGTTTTGGTGGACACAAGGTCGTCTTTAAATGTATTGCCTAAGGCAACATTGATGAAAATTGATTATTCTGGATTGGAGCTGCGCCCAAGTGATTTGATGGGTTTCGAAGGTCAGTGTTTGGGGAGGTGGAGTTACCAATCAAGTTTGGTCCTTGCACCTTCACGGCTACATTTTTTGTGATGGATTTACAGCCAGCGTATTGTTGTTTGTTGGGGCGGTCGTGGATTCAAAGAGCAGGGGCAGTCACTTCTACTCTTTATCAGAAACTCAAGTATCTTGCAGAGGGAAAGATGATAACTGTGTGCAGCGAGGAAGAGTACATCGTGAGTCATTTGACATCATTCCTCTATGTTGAAGTTGAAGTCAAGATACATGAGACTCCATTTCAGGCGTTTGAGACAGTTCATGTTGTCAATTTTCCTCCTCCAGAGCAGAAAAGGAAACCTGAAAATGTTATGTATTCTCTTAAGGATGCGAGAGCTGTGGTGGAAAATGGAAACCCTGAAGGTTGGGGTCAGGTGTTGGATGTTACCCCAAAATTTAATAAATTTGGTCTTGGTTTTAGCCCAGGTCAGCAGAGTACAACTCCCAGAGCATCTAGTTTATCTACTCCTGTGAAGTTTTCCCGTCCTTGTGCTGCTCAAGAAGGACATGTCAATGCAGTTGGTGATGATAGGGTTGATGGCTACAATATCGAAGATTAGATTCGTCCGAGTATTCCAGGCCAGACACTCAACAATTGGACTTCTGTGGATGTTATCCAAGTTTCAAGCGCTGAGGAGTAATTTTCTTGTTTTCTTTTATTATCATATCATAATTCCTACGCTCTGCCCAAGGCGTGGTGGATCATTTGTGTAGGGCCACCATGTTTAATTTCAAAAGTTTCTCATGAAATAAAGGACGTTTTTGCATTTAAAATTTTGCTCCATTTATTTTTTATTTGAATGGCAATGTTTCTCTTTTCACACACTGTAACTAAAAAACGCCAAAATGTCATTCATGCAGATGCACTTCCACCACCAGTTTTATTGATAACAACTCTGTTATGGCTCATTATGACTTTGATACTCCTATTTATCAAGCTGAAGAAGAAGCATATGAGGATTGTGATCTTCCTGAGGAATTAGCAAGATTGTTAAAACAATAGGAGAAGGTTATCCAGCCGAATCAGGATTCGATTGAGGTGGTGAATATTGGCACAGAAGAGGTAATAAGAGGAGTCAAGATAGGGGCAGATCTCAAAGAAAGTATAAAGGTCAGATTGATTGAGCTACTCCGTGAGTATTCAGATATCTTCGCTTGGTCTTATGAGGATATTCCTGGGTTGGATATAGACATAGTGGTGCATCGAATACCGCTCAAAGAAGGTTGTTCCCCTGTCAAGAAAAAGCTCCGAAGAACTCATCCTGAGATGTCCAAGAAGATCAAGGAGGAGGTCTATAAGCAGTTGGACGCAAATTTCTTAAAGGTCATCAATTACCCGCCATGGATTGCAAATATTGTGCCTGTGCCCAAGAAGGATAGTAAGGTCAGGATGTGCTGGATTATAGGGATTTGAACAGGGCCAGCCCTAAAGATGATTTCCCTCTCCCGCATATTGATGTGTTGGTCGATAATACTGCTTATTCCAAAGTGTTTTCGTTCATGGATGGTTTTTCGGGTTACAATCAAATTAAGATGGCTCCAGAGGATATGGAGAAGAAAGCATTTATCATGCCTTAGGGGACTTTGTGCTATAAAGTGATGCTGTTTAGTTTGAAAAATGTCGGGGTAACATATCAACGCACCATGGTCACTCTCTTTCATGATTTGATTCACAAAGAGATTTAGGTATATGTGGACGATATGATTGCTAAGTCTGACACGGAAGAGGAACATCTTGTTCATCTAGAAAAATTGTTCGAGAGACTGAGGCAGTTCTTGCTGAGGTTGAATCCGAATAAGTGCACCTTCGGGGTGAGATCCGACAGGCTGTTGGGTTTTATTGCAAGTGAAAAAGGTATCGAGGTGGACCCGGCCAAGGTAAAAGCGATACAGGAAATGCCTGAACCAAGGACAGAGAAGGAAGTATGTGGTTTCCTGGGAAGGTTAAACTACATTTCTAGATTTATTTCTCATCTCACAGCCACCTGTGAACCTTTGTTCAAGTTGTTGAAGAAAAGTCAGACAATGAAATGGAATGAGGATTGTCAGAAGGCCTTTGACAAAATAAAGGAGTATTTGCAGGAACCTCCGATACTCATGCCTCCAGTGGAAGGAAGGCCACTAATCATGTATCTAACTGTGTTGGAGAGCTCAATGGGTTGTGTCCTCGGTCAGCACGACGAGACAGGAAAGAAAGAGCAGGCTATTTACTACTTGAGTAAGAAGTTTACGGAATGCGAGTCGAGGTACTCATTGCTGGAAAAGACTTGTTGTGCGCTTGCTTGGGCCGCCAAAAGTTTAAGGCAATACATGTTAACTCACACCACCTACTTGATATCCAAAATGGATCCAATCAAGTACATTTTTGAGAAGCCAACTCTTACAGGCAGGGTAGCCCGTTGGCAGATGATACTCAATGAATATGATATCCAATACACTACTCAAAAAACAATTAAGGGTAGTGTACTGGCCGACCATCTTGCTCATCAACCCATGAACGATTATGAACCGATGAAGTTTGATTTTCCAGATGAGGAAATTGTGTATGCTCGGGATTGTAACATGCCAGACCCAGATGAAGGACCCGAGCCGGGATCACGTTGGACGCTTGTTTTTGATGGTGCCTCCAATGCCATGGGAAACGACGTCGGAGCTATTATCACTTTCCCTGAGGGGTACCACATTCCTTTCACGGATCGTATTTGTTTCGATTGCACTAACAATATGGCCGAATATGAGGCTTGCATTTATGGCATTGAAGCGACGATCGAACTGCGCATCAAATTTTTGAAAGTTTACGGGGATACGAATCTTGTTATCAGCCATATTAATGGAGATTGGGAGACTCGCCATCAGAACCTAATTCCCTACCGTGAGCGTATTATGAAGTTGATTCCGTACTTCGAAGAAATCACCTTTGAACACATTCCCACAGAAGAAAACAATCTAGTTGATGCACTGGAAACTTTGTCCTCCATGTTCAAGGTTAAGTTGGCTAATGAGGCACCTTCCATTACCATTAGAAGTTTGAGTGAACCAGCTTTCTGTCTTGAGGCCAGTTTGGAATCAGATGGTAATCCTTGGTTTTATGATGTTAAACGATATCTTGAAACACAAGAGTACCCTGAAGAGGCATCCGTCACAGATAAGAAGTTCTTGAGAAGATTTGCAGCCAAGTTCTTTCTCAGTGGTGGTGTGTTGTATAGAAGGCATCATGACGGTTTACTACTCAGATGTGTTGACAAGAAAGAAGCAGCTAGAATCATTGAGGAGATACATGAAGGTGATTTCTGGACCCATTCCAGTGGGCATACCATGGCTAAAAATATTTTGAGAGCAGGTTATTATTGGTCCACCATGGAGACTTACTGTTACAATCATGCACGGGTTTGCCACAAGTGTCAAATCTATGCTGATAAGGTGCATGTGCCGTCAGTAACTTTGAATGTCTTGACTTCCCCTTGGCCGTTTGCGATGTGGGGAATTGATATGATCGGCAAAATTGAACCAACTGCATCCAACGGGCATCGTTTCATTCTGGTTGCCATCGATTATTTTACAAAATGGGCCGAAGCTGCATCCTATGCCAATGTCACCAAGAAAGTGGTAACTCGGTTCATTAAGCACAATATCATATGCCGCTACGGAGTGCCTGAAAAGATCATCACCGATAATAGGTCTAATTTGAACAACAAAATGATGAAGGAGCTTTGTGAGTCCTTCAAAATCAAGCATCATAACTCTTCCCCATACCGACCAAAGATGAACGGTGCTGTCGAAGCGGCCAATAAGAATATTAAGAAGATCATACAGAAGATGGTGGTAACCTATAAAGATTGGCATGAGATGATGCCTTTCGCTTTGCATGGTTATCGCACCACTGTGCGTACTTCGACTGGGGCAACCCCATTTTCATTAGTTTACGGCATGGAAGCAGTATTTCCAGTAGAAGTCGAGATTCCTTCTCTTAGGATCATGAGGGATGTTGAGCTAGATGAAAGTGAATGGATACAGAACCGGCTGGATTAGTTGGAACTTATTGATGAGAAGAGGTTGACGGTTGTATGTCATGGTCAGGTATATCAGCAAAGGATGGGGAAAGCTTTTGATAAGAGGGTACAACCTCAGTGTTACAAGCCAGGTGACCTTGTGCTAAAAAGGATAATTCTCCCCCAGGGAGATCCCAGGGGCAAGTGGGCTCCGACTTATGAAGGTTCTTTCGTGGTCAGAAAAAATTTCTCTGGAGGAGAGATGATGCTCACGACTATGGATGGAGAGTACTTCCCTCTCCCTGTGAATGCCGACGTAGTAAAAAAATACTTTGCATAAAAAAAAAGACCTGCTAAACTGAAAACCCGGAAGTGCGGTTTAGGCAAAAAAGAGGGTGTCCTGGTGAATCGAAAACCCGAAAGGGCGATTCAGGCAAAAGTTAGGGACTTAAAGCAAATGACTACGCTCGACATGGGATCCTTTGTTTCTTTCCTTTGTTCCATCACCTGGCAAGAGCTCTAAGCTAATCCAAGAATGATCTATCTGAAAGCAGGAAGATGAAAGCGTAAGAGTCATAAGAGTCATAGTAGAGTCAGGACTTGATGTATATTCACATTCACATTGCCATTTGTAAACACTTGTTTGCTTTGATTTTGTAATTACTTGCTTCCAAATGTAAATGCCTTTTTCACAGGCTGATTTCTCAAAGTCAATAGAATATCTTCTTTCAAGTATACGTATACGTTTCTTTTCTCCCTTTTTACTATTTTGTTTGCAAAAACGTCCAATATTTTGATAAGCATGTGCATATAAACTTCGTGGATCTTACACGGAAATGGTAATTTAAGTCATGGTTAGTTGATTGCTTGAAATACAGATAACAAACACAACTACTATTCTGCAAGGGGCGTGTTTGATTCTATGTTTGATAGGATTCTCATTCACTTTACTGGCGGATGCCTTTCCATTTTGTTTCACAGCTCTGTGCTGTTGATAAAAGTCATGGGTCAGGGTAATATCAAGATTACGGCAGGTCGGCGAGATCGGCGAACCTAGTTGGAGATATTTCTTCCCCATAATGTCTTTTATTACGTTTCTTTGCCGCACTTTCATGTGTTATCTTGATTGATTGTTTTAGCATTGTCTACATATAGGATTTTGTTTATGGCCGAATGCCAGTCTTGATGCGTTGAATACTTTTGCCTTGAAGAAATTGTTTCATTTTACTTAATCCATCCAGTATCACTCTTTAATCGTTTTTTCCGGGTATTTTGGTACCAACTGTGCCAATTCTTTTGCTTAGCCAAGAGTTTGGAGGAAGGAGTTTAGCTAAAAACGATGACTGTAGCGGTATGCTTTTGAGTAGAACCCCGTTGACGATGTACAGGCATTGTTTCAATCCCCAAACACCGGAGATATAAGGGAGTTAGACCCTCGTTAACCCCTCCGAGCCTTCGAAGTAGGAGTTTCTTTTTCGTTAAAAAAACCTTTTTTTTAACCAGGGGCAGGGTAAATGTTCAGTTAATTTGACCAAGCATTCAAATTTCAAAAAGAATGTCCCATCTGAGGATCAACACATTTTACCTTTCGCATCATGAGATCAGGAAAAATGTCTAAACCACGATGTTCATTTCCTCACAAAGTCCTGAGGTCAAGATCGAATCGATACAATAATGGATATCCCTCGCCGACCAAGGAATGAGGCATTTGTTTTCTTAAAAAAAAAGAGAAAAAAAAAAGAGAAAAAGTTCAAAGACCTAAAGTCACATTGACTTGTTCGAAGTGGAAAGTATGGATAAGAAAGAAACAAAAAGCCCCGCTAAGTCGAAACATAAAAACAAGTCGCTTAGGCAAAAGTTAGGGCGTCTCGCTGGACTCCCAAAATTGAAATTCAAAATATTTTGTCCAGGAAAAAGTTAGGGAAAAGAAGAGCCTAAAAGGCCGAAAAATATTATTCAATAAAATTTTAATCAAAAGAAGAGGAACAATAATATCAAAAACAAAAGCAGCAAAAGTTAAGTGACAATCATGTTGAAGAATTTGGCGTGATCACTCTACCATTATAAATCCATTTGAAAGATGAATGCTTGTGATGAGTCAACTGAACTTAGGACAGGAGAATATCACGAAGGGGGTGGGAACCAAATAACTTGAGCCTTGAAAATTTTTTTTCTAAAAAACCTCGAACCAGGCCACGTTACAACCTCTAAAAGTCCTAACTGAAACAAGGGTTTAACTCGAAAGCATACTACAACAGGATAACGTTTCCTAAACTCCCAAATTTGTGTTGCATATTCGTGTTGGTATCTTATCACCCACATCTTGACTCGTTTTTATTTTTAAAAAAAGGGGAGGAAGAAAAGTTTTAAAATTTTCTGCACTCTAGCCAGTGATTCATTCATAACAGAGATGCGACACTTTGTTAAGGTTTTCAACTTCAAGGCTTAAATAATCATCGTATTAGGCCTGTCATTCCTAAAACAAACATTTTTCTGCATGCAAAACATTTATTTGACATCAAAAAAAGAGTTTACACGTTGAACACCTGTAAAGAGCTTAATGATTGTCAGGAAGGGAATATTTGGCTTTCTTCTGTTAGACAGAGCCCATGTATGAATAGGACTTTACCTATCCCCAGTGAAGTTTCAGCGCCGCAGCGAAGTCTTGTTGCCCCTGGAATCTTCTTTTAAAGGCTTCATTTTGAGACTCCGAATTTTAGGATATCCCCAACGGAGTTGCCAACAGAGATCCCTCGCCATGACCTCTCATTTCCCAGCCGATATGTTGATTGGGGCATCCTTGTTGAGATCTTTCCTTATCCCCAGTGAGGTCGATACTGTGTAACTATCTGCATGATCCATCCAATGGTTGCATTTCAATAAAAATCTCTCTCCAACAAAAATCTTCAACAGAGTTCTGTCTCCCCGGTGAAGTCCCATTTCCTCAGTAGAGCTTTGTTCCCCCCAGCAAAGGTTTTCACCCCTCACGTCGGGTTTGTTGTCTTGATGTCATCCTCAACACGGCCGCGCGCTGTCTTTTCCAGAGATTACAGTCTTGCCCTGATCTTCTCCCTCAATGTCTAATCTTCAGATGGCGTCCCTCTCCCGAAGCTACAGTGTCATTTGATCTTCTCTAGGAGTTTGCAATTTATTTTTGCAGCTCCTCTCAATGTTTGTGGCCCGTTTCTACTGGTTGCTCAGTTGTTTTTTCCGCAAAGCTTTATCTCTTCGAGGTTCCCTCTCTAGCGGTTCCCCATATTTTATCCTCTCCTTTGGATTTTGCAATTTATTTTTGCAAGTCATGTCAGATTCTTACTTCTTGGTTATTGGCTTCTCAATTGGCCATTTCCCCAGTAAAACTTTTAAACATGCATCATTACATTGCATCTACCAAAACGCGTAGCATTTCCATTATATGGAGCATTGTGCTATATAGAAAGAATTCAAACATGCATCGGAACATAAGCCATTTTTGTTTCTGTTGTCCTCAGTGAATTTGCTAATACTTCGGATTAAATCCCCAGGGAGGTCTTCGTCCTCATTATCTCAGTTTCCCACCATACCAATATCCTTTTGACATTAATCATTTGTTTGTTTGAGTGTCTACTCTTGATTGTAGTTCAGTTTCACCCTGGCGCGGTCTTCTCGGGTTTAGTCTTCACTACCCTCTCCGGTTCATTCCAATCTATATTGATGCACCTTTCAAATACCAGTTTCGTCCTGATATTCGCTTTCAGCAGGTTTTTAGGTGTACGCCCTAATCTCCTTTCTTTGGGTTGAGCTCCGAGTTTTGTCTCCTCACCTTGCACATGAAATCCAGTTTCGTCCTGGTGCTCATCTAGTTTAGTTTCGCCTAACTAGTTATTGAGTCGATTTTCATCTCGTTTTTGCTTTCATACCTTGGACCCTTTAATGGTGTTTGTTTACCGAGTGCAGTGTTCGTACTGCGTCCCTGGATTGAAATCTGTATCTTTTATTCCTTGGATCCTTCTATCAGTTTTCATCATTGTTTATCCATTGATCTGAGACCAGCAGGTGCTCTGAGAAACATGCGCTCTCATCACTCTCTCTTTGGGTCGAGTTTCGCCTTGTCGCCCGTGCATGAAATCCAGTTTCGTCCTGGTACTCATCTAGTTTAGTTTCGTCTAACTAGTTATTGAGTCGAGTTTCGTCTCGTTTTTTCTTTCATACCTTGGACCCTTTGACGGTGTTCATTTACCGAGTTCAATGTTCGTACTGCGTCCCTGGATTGAAATCTATATCTTTTGTTCCTTGGATTCTTCTATCAGTTTTCGTCACTGTTTATCCATTGATCTGAGACCAGCAGGTGCTCTAAGAAACATGCACTCTTATCACTTTGCTATGGGTCGAGTTTTTCCTCGTTACCCGTGCGTGAAATCCAGTTTCGTCCTGGTACTCATCTAGTTTAGTTTCATCTAACTGGTTATTGAGTCGAGTTTCGTCTCGCTTTTGTTCCTCTTTTCTGGGATTCTTTCAGTTCCTTCATACTGTCTATCTTAGTTGAGATTAGCAAGTGCTCCTAGAATCACGCACTCTAGCCACTTTTCTTTGGGTCGAGCTCAGAGTTTCGTCTCCTCACCCGCGTACGTTTTCTTTTCCAGAGCTTAGTTTCGCCTATACTCCGTGGTTTGAGTTTTATCTCACCTTTTTTGAAGTCCAGTTTTGCCCTGGCACATTTGTCCAGAAGTTTAGTTGCGTCTACTCTTCTTTGTTTTTGTTCTGTTTCAACCTGCGTTACAGCTTCATTCTGACGCATGTCTTGGGGGTTTTCTGTTTCTTTTTCTTTCTTCTTCAAGAGTGTAATTTTTCGGGTTTTTTTGTATTCAATTATCTTCAACTTTGAACGCTTGAAAGTTGTCACTTTTCTCACTTATCATGTTGAAATTATTTGAATAGGGGTAGCTGTTGCACCCCAAAATTTACCCTCTTGATTTAAGGCTTATGTTTCATCATGAATATCATATTGCATTGCATTCATACATTGTGATGGGATTAAAGTACTTTGGTTATCAAGTCTTCTTCAAGTTTTGAAGGTTGATTGCATTGACAAGTTGTTCAAGTAGAATCTTATCATCTAAACCCCTGGATCTTTCAAGCTCAAAAGTTATTGCATATCTCAAGATATTTCATCCATCTCTTTGAATCATCAGAGGATTGAAGTTTGTGATTGATTATAAGAGGAATCACTCTTTTTGATTCACCAGTCAAAATTAGGGTTTTGCTTGATCAAGGATATTGATAAATGTACAAGTATTGATTTGGAAGCTACAACATCTCATTGGTATTTGAAAAGTCTTTGTACAAGAATTTGGTCAAGATGCCCAGAGGATTTGAAATTTTGGAGATGATTCATCAGTCTCCTAAGGTGTTAACCAAAACTAGGGTTTGGGGTTTTATCAAGATTTCTTGAGAATTTTGAAGTGAAACTTTGTACTTGGACTCTATATATTTGTAAAATCATATGTTTGAAGTCTTGATCATAAATTTTGAAGGGAAGTGAATCAATTGATTCAAAGGGGCAAAATGGTCATTTTGGTCAAAATCAGTCAAAGTCAAGGTTGACCAAGTGAACTTTTGGTCAACCATCAATTAAAGGGTGTACTTTTCATATTTCAAGTCCATTTTGATCATTGGAGAAAAAAGATTAAGGTTTGGGTTGAAACTTGTTCATGAAGAAACCCTAAAAGTTTCTAATTTTGGAAAATGAGGACTTAACTTCAAAAATTCATATTTTATTCACCTTTGATCAAAAAAATTCAAATGAAATATGCTTGGAAAGATAAGAGGGTGATATTTCATCTCCTTTTGGTCTCATGTCCAAATGGATAAGGAGTCAAGAATTATGGTCTTTGGAAGTTCATGCCTCAAGTTAAAATTATAGGTCATTTTCCAAAATTAGTGAATTTCATGCCAAATTTTGAGGACCTTAATGGATTCAATTTCAAAAACTCAAAACTAAGGGATTGTAGATCTTTTCAATACCTTTCCAAATTGTACTCATTTGTGTCCAAATTCAAAAATATGAGCAAGTTATTAGCTTTGGTATTTTGAGGCATTTTATTGAATTTTGACCAAGCAAGCAAAATGCAATTTCTTGAGAACTCAAGTTTCAGCCATTCCTTTTGTTTATAATCAAGCCCATAACCAATTTGTAACATGCTGAGGCCCATTACAATCACCATTTTGTGCCTCATATGGTATTGTACTTGTTTGATTAAAAAAAATCACAAACTTGCCCAATCTTGCAAATTCATCAACACTCTCTCATCACAAGTTATTATGACCTGGCATTTGGTGGATTTATTTATGAATGGATTTGGCTCACAAAATGAAAAGAAAGCCAAGGAATGCACGAGTGAAACACAGTAGCCATGTGCACATTCCATTTTTGCTTAAACTACCAAACTTTCCCTCCAACGGCTTTGAGTGCCAAATACCAATTCTATCCTCTTCCTCTCGTGCTATATAACAAGAATCAAGGCTAATTTGTGGAGGAGGAGGCTCATAATCGCTACGTTCCAAATCTGAAAATTTTCAAGTATCTATGCAAATTGCTTCGAATCTCTCTTCTCCTTGGATCATTCTTCAAAATTCTTGGTGGTTCAACTTCAGTGAAGTAAGGAGATAAAGCTTGCACCATTGGATTGCTTCTGGAGTGAAGGAATCGAGTTTCCAGTTTTCACATCCATGTGAGTTTTCTCGAACTTTGATTTATGTGTTTCAGTTTGAATTGATGATGTATATCATGTCCATCGAGTTGCTAACTGGCCAATCACTAGGATTGATGTATATTTGAGCTTTGATTCAAGCAGAATGGATGAAATCGTGTCCCTGGTTTTGATGTTTGCAGTGAGTTTTTTCAGTTTTATAGACTTGATTTCTTGATCCATGTTTGATCTCTGAGTTTGATTCAAATTGCATAGTGTAGTATGATATGTTAGCTTTGATTTGCGCTTAATTTGATGAATTTTGGTTGAGAGTTGAGATAGAACGAAGGATCAGAACATGAGGTGTTGAATTTATTTCTGCACGCGTTTTGCCCTATGCTGGAGGTTGAAGACGATGAGGTGGCGCGCCCTGATTGGATGATTTGACGTTTTAATGCATTTCATATTATTTGATTTCAATTGATTTTTCTGATTTTATTTTTGTGATCAAAACATTTTCAAAAATCATGAAAAAATTACCATAGGCTAATAATAATTTCTAGTATTTGTCACATTTTTTTTTTGGAATTAATTAAAAAAGTTTTGATTGGTTTAAAATTTCATAAGTTTAATATAATTGTTTGTTCAATGATTATTTTTATTTTAATAACTCTTTTGATCTAAAAATTCCACAAAAATTATATTTGAACTCATAAAATAATTTAGAAATTGATTCTGATTTTTGTTTAGCATTTTTCCTATTTTTGATTAGAAATTTAATTTGAGAAGTTTATTTGAAATGTTTGCTTCATAATTTTTATTTTAATACTTCCTTTAATTCAAAAATCCTCAAAAATAATCATATAAGTTTGTTTTTAATCATAGTGTCTGAATATAATTTTGTTTTGACCTTTTTATGACTATTGGCTAGGGTTTGCATTTTTTGTCATTTAATAATAGTTTAATTGTTTAATTGTTTGTTTGATTTTTATTTTAATATTTCCTTGAATTCAAAAATTCCACAAAAAATCATGGATGCTGGTTTTTAATTCTGATATTTTAATATAATTTTGGTTGCATATTTTTTCTGATTTTTTATTAGAATTTTATTTTGAGATGTGATTATTTGTTTAATTGATTAATGGTTTGAATTTTGATTTTATTTTTGACTTTTCTTTAATCCTAAAAATGTGAAAAAATATGTATTATGATATTTAGGGTTTCTTTGTGATTTGCATGATCTTGGTTTGAATTGTTTGAATTTTGATCTTACCTAATTAATATTTAAGATTAAAATTCAAACAATTAGGGTTTTGTAGCTTACACTGCAAGTTTCAATTTCAAAAACCAATTTGCCTTGGGTTTCCATTGGAATTTGGATATTGTTTAAGGTTCATGGATGTATTGAGGATCTGAAAACCATTTCTCTTTAATTATTTGACTTGATTGGATATTTTTCCACAAATTATTTTGAAAGCTTGTCTAGTTTGGTAGTTTTGCCAACTAGTTTTGATCTTTGGGCCTCATTAGATCTTATCCTCTACTATCCATGAACTTCAAACTTGTTTTCTGACCTACACACATCTCAAATATGTTATGGAAATTTTGGTTTGAATTATTGAAATCCTTATCTATTTTTGATGTATTTTTGAAGTGAAGGTACCCAATTAATGTTGCATATCTTGTTGCAATTTGCTTGATGGCCAATGAACTTGAGTGAGGCCTATAATTGGGCACATAATGATCATGTTGGTTCTGTTTATCCATATAAACTCAATTCATTTCATTTAATGCCCCATGTTTGAATGATTGAACCTTTTGATGCATGTTTTATGACTTTTTCCTTTCTTGTTGATCTTCACCTTGAAACTTGAGTTTTCAATTTGAGTTTGAGGTCATTAGATGGCCAATGATAACATGAAGGGAAATTATACTTCAATGATAGTCTCATGAGGACTTGAGAGTAATTGATCCCTATTACTAAAGTTGGTTCTAATCATGAATAGAGTTTGGCTTTTTTTTCTTCTTTTATCCTTGTTGAATTTTTAAGGAATTTTGAATGCACTTGTGCAAAATGTTTTAGAATCAATACTTTAACCTTTTTATAATGTCCTAATCATGTTTTGGAAGCTTTACTTAAACTCTTTGATTGTTACAAGCTCTCTAATTTTGTTCTTGTTTGACTTTCTTCCATGGTTAGCTTGAAATCTAAGTCTTTGATGCGTTGTGTGGGAGTCCTCTTCTATTATGCTTGTAAGCTATGATGAAGTAATTGAGTATGATTGAATTATGGTTTCTACTAACATTCATGGTCTTTTATTGTATTCTTATCAATCTCTCATGATCCTTGATTGATATTCAATTGTCAACTCAACATGGTGATAGAAAGGAGCAACATTCCTCTAATTTTTGTCCAAATGATGCATATGCCTGTTTATTTTTGTCTATCATATCTAATGTTTTGATAGTTGCTATCATGTTTTCTCACTGCATTATGGTGTCATCATTCATCCCTTATGTGAGTCATCATTCTATTTATGGGAATACTAACTTGGCTTTTGAATATGCGAGGTACTTTGAGAAAAGTTTTCCATTTTTGACTTGAGGCTACTGTGTTTCACTTTATTTGTGGAACACAATTTGTTATATTGGTACTACTATTGTGATTGGCATATTTGATAGTCTATGCAGGATATTATGTGATTATGAATGCTATACATTGCCCATGGGATTTGTTCATATATGAAAATCTCAATACTTACATCCTGATGGCGTAATTTCTGACTTGATTTGTCTGTTGATGCCAGCTTGCTTGAAGTTCTCTGGATTTATTTTTATTCTCGCTCAGTTGCTATGGATAGTTATCTGTTTGGTATTGCACTATTTCCTTTCTTCTATTTTGTATAGTTTTATGTTGCATGATGGGACCTCTGTTGCTGATATATGTCAGGAGGCCCTCTGTTCTGTTTGATACATGTGTTGTGTTTGTGTTTGTTTCTTTAATTGTTGATCGATGAGTCACTCAGTTTAGAAATTGAGATCACGACTTCGCTCTCAGTGCATGATCCCTATAGGATGTTTATTGTCTTTTCTCTTTAATTGTTGATCGATGAGTCACTCAGTTTAGAAATTGAGATCACGAATTCATTCTCATTTCCTGTTCCCTATAGGATGTTTATTGTCTTTTCTCTTTAATTGTTGATCGATGAGTCACTCAATTTAGAAATTGAGATCACGACTTCGCTCTCATTGCCTGTTCCCTATAGGATAGTTTGGTTAAGATTCCTTTGACATGTTAATTAAGGTAGGAATCCTTGTATGCTAGCATAGGGTAGGAGTTTCCTTTATCCTCAACCTTAGGGTTAATCACTGTATGATAACACTAGGGATAGTGCTAGGCTAGTTTCCCTTAGTTGTTTTTTTCTTCCTTTGCATTTTGCATCTTAAAACAAAATTGTTTTCTTGGAAAATCATAAAACACTTCTAATAAACTCAAACCCTTCTTCAAGGTAAAAGATACAAATCAATTTTATTTTGTTTGTGCGCCTCTTGGATTTGTTTTTTAACATGGTTTATTGATGTTTCGCCATCTTTGCCATGATAACGTGTTACCTTATAGCCGATGTTTCGCCATCGCATACTTGTTTGAAGCCGATGTTTTGCCATCGCACATGTTTGTTATCCTACTTTAATTCTCAATATCATTGTTAGGTGTGATGTTTTGATGTTTCGCCATCTTTGCCATGATACCTTGTTATCTTATAGTCGATGTTTCGCCATGGCACATTTGTTTGAAGCTGATGTTTTGCCATCGCACATGTTTGTTATCCTACTTTAATTCTCAATATCACTGTTAGGTGTGATGCTTTGTCATCCGGTTTATCGATGTTTCGCCATCTTTGCCATGATACCTTGTTATCTTATAGCCTATCTTTCGCCATCGCACATTTGTTTGAAGCTGATGTTTCGCCATCGCACATGTTTGTTATCCTACTTTGATTCTCAATGTCATTGCTAGGTGTGATTGTTTTATCATTTGGTGTTTTCGCCATCTTTGACATGTTACTTTGTTATTATTTAGCCGATGTTTTACCATCTCATTTGTTTGTTGTTTTAATTGATGTATTGCCATCTTCACTGTTTTTGTTGTCTTAACTAAAAAACACAAACCAACCAGAATATATGAGTCGAACTACGGCTGCTCTGATTCCTTAAAAGGGATACGTAGGCATTGGGGTAGGGTCCAACCGAGCATAACTTTTATTTTCCCTACATTGTTTTCTTTTCTTTCGCATGCATTCCCTTTAAGCCATAGACATAGGTTTTGACCACACCCATTAGATTAGACAACAAGAGTGGATACCATAGAGTACTACGGACGCGTGGGGTGGTAATACCTTCCCCTTGCGTAACAGACTCCCTTACCCGATCTCTCGGTCGAAAGATCGTGATTTCTCCCTTTCCAGGTTTTCTCGATGTTTACCTTTCCCTTTTGGCGGGATAAAAGAAGTTCAGTGGCGACTTCATTGATGTCTCATTACGATATGACGGTTCCGCCAGGTCGTTTCATATATCCAGGTGTCTTACCAAGCTTCTTTACTTCGTTCAGCAAGCTGTCTCACCACTACAACACTCGGGCTAATTTCAGAAAGAAGGTGGACAATTTAGAACAAGAGAATCGCGAGCTGCGTGAGGGAGTTTCTGCTTTGAAGGCCGGCATGTCCAATCTGACTACTCTGATGGAAGCTCTGGTGGCTGCTCAGAATCAGCCATTGAGTGTTCAACCTCAACCAACAAGGGAAATTACTGAAGTTCCGACTGTTCCCGTATCTTCCACTCCTACTATTATTCAGAATCGCATGCCTCAAGGTTATCCATGGGGATTGCCATAGAATTTCGCACCTGAAGGTTTCAATAATGGTCCTCAAGATACTCCAGTGGTTCAGACTATTGTTACTCCAACACCTTCTGTGGTGCATGTTGTTCTTGTTGTACCTCCTTCGGTGAATATGGTTCCGCTTGTTAATGATGATGTGTATCGTCCTTTTCCTCCACCAAGTGAAGACTTAGTTCTTTATGACAGAATGGATGATTTCCAAGAGCAGTTTGACAAGATGCAGAGGGAGATGAAGGCCCTCAGGGGAAAAGAGATATTTGGGCAGAATGTGAATGAGCTATGCTTGGTCCAAAATGCTAAGATACTTGCTAAGTTTAAGGTCCCGAAATTTTAGAAGTATAAGGGAAACACTTTCCCTCGTGCATACCTGGTGATGTACGTGAGATGAATGTCTACCCACACTGATGATCAACGTCTGCTGATTCACTTTTTTCAGGATAGTTTGACTAGTGTTGCGTTAAAGTGGTATATGAGTTTGCACGGCGTCAATATCCATACTTTCAACGACTTGGGAGAAGCATTTATCAAACAATACAAATACAACATAGACATGGCGCCTGACCGTGATCAACTCAGGGCCATGGTCCAGAAGGACAGGGAATCATTCAAAGAATATGCACAAAGATAGCGTGAGGTAGCCGCCCAAGTGATTCCTCCCATGGAAGAAAAAGAAATGACAAAGATCTTCCTGAAAACTCTCAGTTCCTTCTACAATGAGAAGATAGTTGCAAGTACTCCCACTGATTTCACCGAAATGGTAAGCATGGGTGCCCGTTTAGAGGAAGATGTCCGTGAAGGTCGTTTATCTAAAGACGGGGACTCTTCAAATGGTGCTAAGAAGTATGATGATCGTTCTTCCAAAGAGAAAGAGAAAGACTCATACACTGTACTTCGTGGTAGGAAAGGGAGATCTCATAATAGGAATCAACAAGTTGCTTCTGTGACTCCAATCGTCAATGAGGCTCTGACTGCTGTTGCATATCAGAGGGCACCTCAACAAGGAAATCAAGGACAATGTCATCAGAGGAAAATGAGCTTTAATCCAATTCCAATGACATACACTGATCTGTATCCTTCTTTGTTGAAGATGAATCTGGTTCAAACTCGAGCTCGGCCAGTTGTTCTTGAAAAACTGCCAAGAGGATATAAGGCTGACGCTTCCTGTGCCTTTCATCAGGATGCTCCTGGGCACGATTTAGAAGATTACTTTGCTTTGAAGGTCGAAGTTCAGAGGTTGGTCCGAAGCGGTATATTGTCGTTTAAGGACATTGGCCCTAATGTTCAAAACAATTCGTTAGCAGGGCATGAATGAATCTCTGTTGTTGATAGTTCCAAAGCTTGGGAAATGTTACCTTCAGCGCAAGTCCATATACGAGAGTCATCTTAGTTTATTAGCATTTTTACTTCTTTCTCATTTGTAATTTTTCTTGTTTATCATTGCACTGTTTGCATGTAAGAACTTGTTTAATTTGAATGTTTAATCTTAATACGATGAGTATGTTTGTCTTGAAGAAATTCATTTATTGTACTTGTATTTGTTTTCAATTTTAAATTTCTTTATGATACCAACTTGTTACCCATTCTCTTGCCTAGGCATATATTGGGAGGAGGAGGATGATATTAAAACACAAATTTTCTAGTTGTATGCTTTTGGATAAAACCCTGTTGACGATATACAGGCATTATTTCAAATCCTCAAACATCGGAGATATAAGGGAGTCAAACCCTCGTTAACCCCTTTGCGCCTTGAAGTAGGAGTTTCTTTTTCTATTTAGAAAAAACCCTCATTTTTTTAAACCCGGGGCAGGGTAGTGTTCAGTTAATCTGATTGATTATTCATATCTCATCAAGAGTGCACATCTAAGGAGACAACAATGGTTATCCCTTGAAAGGTTGAGGAAGGTCAAAACCACAATGGTTAATCATCACTTATTAGGAGGGTGTGTCAATTGACGATATCTTAATGGCTATCTCTCGCACACCAGGAGATCAGCAGATGACAATACAACAATGATTATCTTTCATCTACCCAGAAATAGGGAAGTCACAATTCTTCTGACAAGTCACAAATGACTCGAAGTCACGCGACATGTTCAAATGAAAAAAGATGACATGAATAAAAAAAATTTATGATGAAAAAGAAAGAGACAAAAATCCCCGCTAAGTCGGAACTTGAAAAAACAAGTCTCTTAGGAAAAAGTCAGGGCATCCCGCTGCACTTCAGAGTCAAAGTCAAAAGGAATTTGTCCAGAAGGAAAGGAAGAAATGGAAAGCCTAAAATGCGATAAAGGATTACAATGTGAAATCCTCAACAAAGAACAGAGTTGCGTGACAAGAAACCCAAAAGAAGCAGGAATGAGTGACTTGCATGTCCAAAGAAAACCTTGTTTGAATCCTCAACCATCTTGAAATTTCTTTTGAGAGAGGAGTGTTCGTGTCAAGTTAACTGAACTTAGGACTGAAGAACATCACGAAGGGGGTGGGCACCAAATATTTTTGAGCCTTAAATCTTTTTTTCTAAAACCGTGAACTAGGCCACGTTACAACCCTCAAAAGTCCTAATTGAAACATGGTTTATTTCGAAAGCATACTCCAATGAAATAGTGTTTCCTGATTCCCATTAATTTTGATAAATTATTGTGATTGGTATCATATGCTTTTGTTATCTTTCATACAAAAGATCCATGTCGCATCCTGGCTAGTGATTCGTTCACAAGGTTTTGCGACATCTTTTTCAAATAAAATCTTCAAGACTTACATAATTGTTGCATTAGAATTTTCATTCTTAGAATAAACATTTTCTGCTTGTAAGATAACTGCTTCATATCATGGAAGTTTACATTTGAGTATCAGCAAAAGGCATGTTGCCGAGAAGAGTTATGGAGCAAAGAGGATGTAACATTCAGCCAATCTAGGGCAGTTACGTCAAGATTCAACAAATCTCTAGAAGCCATTTGATCAGAAAGGTTATCCTAAAAGCATGCAGCCAAAGGAAAGTTATGAAAGTTACCTTGATTAGCACGGTAAGCTTGAGACACCAGATTGGTTTCCAAGGGCATATCCAGATTTCGTCAAGATAGCTACTATGTCTACCCCAAGCCGAGAATCTTCCTCAAGCAGGATTGTTTCTTGTGATCTGTTTTGTAGATGTGTGTCTTCCTTCCTCTAACAATTAATGATCAATTAAAGGTTTTCCTACAGGTTGTGTTATGGTGTTGGGTTTATAATCCCATTTTTCCAGTCTTGCTACAGACTTCTCTAGCTGAGTGTGATTCTTTACCCAGCCAGGTGGTGATCAAACAGAGATTAAAAAGAGCTATGAAGCCTTTGCTCATTTGATGGAGTTCTTTCTCCCTTTTTATTGATATGGAATCTCTTGTAGAGCAGTTCTTTCTCCTGTTACGACATTATTATTGTAATGTGCTCCCTAAGTAGCTAGACAAGGGCAGTATCTTTTCTAAGAAATATTGAGACAATTGTCAACTTTTCTGGGTTTTCTCTCACCAAGTATTGAGTCTGATTTAAAATCCCTATAATTTTGACCACTTTCTATAATGTGAACTTCTGGATTCCCCAGGAAGGTTTTCTCAGGTTGTTTTCGCTGGTACGCGCGTGATTTTTTGTATATTAAAGACGATACTAATTGGTGTAAGGTGTGGTATTGGGTTTGTGATCCCATTGTCCCCAGTCAAGTCTTGGTTCATTTTTTATTTTGGGTTTGCATGGTCTGAGGCCTCTATCCCACATTCCCCAGCAAAGTCTTCCCTCATATGATGAAAGGTCGTGTTCCCTTGGTGTGCCGAGATGGAACTATTTGCAAAATGTCGCTCTTTTTGCAGTATTGGCATTATTGTTGGTATTTATTTCCCAGGAAACTAGACTAGGGCAGTATATTTTCTAAGAAGTGTTGAGACAGTTGTCAACCCTTTGGGTTTTCACCCGCCGAGTGTTGGGTTTGATTTAAAATCCCCATGAGTTTGACCTCTTTCTATAATGTTAACTTCTTGATTCCCCTGGAAGGCTATACCAGGGCATCTTTTGTTGGAATAGGTTTGTATGATATGAAGACTCAATCCAAGATTCTCCAGTGAAGGCTTCGCTTATTTGATAATAGTCCTTTCTCCCCGTGTATGCTGAGTTGGACTCATTTACGAAGCAGCTCCCTTTTGGCAGTACTTGCATTTCCTTTGATTGCCCGATAATCAGGCATGGACAATGTTTTACTTAAGAAGTGTTGAGATGGTTATCAACTTTTTGGGTTTTCACTCGCCAAGTGTTGGGTTTGATTTAAAATCCCCATAAGATTGATTTCTTGCTATAATGTTTGACTTCTTAATACCCCAAGCTATTATCCCCAGGAGGTTTCATACTTTTTCCCCAGAGAAGTTGGTGCAATGCTTACTCTCAATATTGAAGAACGTATCTCTGTTTTCCCTAGTGGATAACGTATCTTGGTTTTCTCCCTTAAATGTGGTGTTGGCCTCCCCAATGAAGTCAGTACGAGGTCCCCAGTTGATGCCTCGATGATGAAGCGCCATCTCCCCTAGTGAAGTCTGTATGATATTTCTCCATTAAAGTCAGCTCAAAATCCTCAGTTGATGTTTTTCCGATATGATTTCCATCTACCTTATTTGAAATCAGTATTGCAATCCCAAGTAGAAGTGCGAACCGTGAAAACTTTTGTTTCCCCATTGAAGTCTGTGTGCTATTCCCTGGTGAAGCCTGAAGAAGGATGTTATATCCCTGTATCTGTATTATTTTGTCGTTATGATTTGTTTACTTCCTCCCCAGTGAAGTTAAGCTGTGAAATAGGATCCTGTTTCCTCAGTTGGCACTTTTTTTTCTTATGGAATGATCGTCTTGGATGTGATTTAGCCGAGTGTTGTTTGTGCCCGAGTTGGTTTTGTTTGCTTATCCCCAATATTATATGTTTTTTTGTCAGCATATACATGGTAACACTCATACATTCATACATACATCATGCATAGTTAAATTTAGCAAGTCATTGCTCATTTGCGCTCTGTTGTACCCCAAAATTTTCCCTCCCATATTTCTCAATACATTTCAAGTGAGGTCCTCAAATTGCTCAAGGAAGTCCAGGGGTTGACTAGACAAACAACACCTAAGGCAGTCTACCTCAAATTAGGGTTTCAGTTTGACTCAAGATGTTTGAGTACAAAGGATCCCAAATGCTCACTATTGACCTAATATGTTCTCAAGATCATCCATGTCAAGTTTCAAGCCTTGCAGAGGAAGTTTGCTCAGTCAATTGCTCAAAGGCCTGAAAATCGACTGTGCTAGGGCAAAAGTCAATCGTCGCCCACATACAGTCAAACTTCAAGATTTTTGGTCAACATTCTCATTTTGAAGTATTATTCATCATTTTATCAAGGGTTGATCATGATTCCTCAAGGATTTCTCACATTTCATCAAAACCCCAAAGTTGCTAAATTAGGGTTCGGTAGGAAAAGTCAACTCAACTTTGACCAAGCATAACTTTCTCATACTTTATCAATAATGACCCATTCAAAGCTCAATTTTAAGATGATGATATGCCCTAAAATTAATCTTCAGCTCCCAAGTTCAAAATATGCACTCATAAGAAGATATGAATTTGGACATTATAGGTCATTTTGAAAAGTCAACAAAAACACCCTTTTTTCCAAAGCTTCATACATGATCATGGAAGACTCAATTGAGATTAGACAAAAAGGTTTGCTTAGAGGACATCTGGAGCTTTCTAAAAAGTCCAAGAACACATCTCTATGGTCAAAATTGAAGGAGTTATGCATTGGTGAAGTTGACTTTTTTTGCAAAATTGTCAAAAGTCAAAAGTGGCCAAAATTGCAATTTTTGTCAAATGGGCCCAACTTTTTGTGTTTGTATTGAGTTGATAACATGATCCATGACCCATAATCCTTCCGACTTGCCTTTATTTTATTTTTGTCATTTATTTTGGTTTTTATTTAAATTAAATCAAATTAAATCAAAATAAAATCATGAAAATATCAAAACTAATCAAAGCTTGAGATTTTATGCATGTTTAGGTCTCTTATACAACTGGGAAGAGAATCAAATCGTGCAAGGCTTGTTTGGACAGAAAAAGATTGAATTTTTCTTGTTTTGGAAAGATTTGATGCAAGGGTTAATCAATGATCAAATCTTCATAATTCCAAGGATTTGATGCAAACTTGTAACCCTAATGCACTCTATGATATATATTGAATAAATCCAAAGCAAAAGAACAAGGGTTGGAGGCGTAATAAGATGAAAGAAAACTTGCAAAAATTCAACAAAAGTGGTGAATCAAATTCCAATTTCCAGGCTTCTTCAAGCCAATCCAAGCACACCATTCGCTTGCTGGGCATCTAAGGATTCTATCCCAATCATCAACAAGCATTTTCGTGCCCAAATACACACTGTAAGTATCCCATGAACTCCATGTGTTCTTGAAATCGAATCTCATCAATCTGGCATTGTTAGTATGATTTGTTTATATATTCTTCATCCTTGAAACATTTGCAAGCTAATGGTAACATTCAATTGCATTTTTATTAACTGTAGAGCAAGATTCCATAGTTAGTGTTCTTGGCTCGTTTTTAGGGTTTTTCATTGTAGGAACAATTGGCCATAGAAATTGGTACTATGATGCTCGTGAGGTTGCCACGAGTTGATTGGTACCATTGTTGGGCATTTATCTGGTTCGTATGAGATTTTGGAGAAACACAGGCTTATACCTACGCCTAGAAAACCGTAGGTAAAAGTCTGGACTTTTGCCAACGGAGGGAGGAAGAAGAAAGGTGGCGTGGCAGGCAGTGATTCGTCTATTCAAAAATTCGCGCGTTTTGATGAATTAATTTGCTTTTCCAATATAATATTTGATTGTTATCCCATATACAAACATGCATGCTAGCTCAGTTGGACAAGAGGCGCTTGGAAAAGCCAAGGGGCCTGGGTTCGAATCCCAGGTCCCCCATATTATTTCATGATTTTATTTCTTGCAAGATCAGGCACATGTGCAGGCAAGGAGACCACCATACTCCATCATCCTTCAACCATCAGACCCCCCACGCGTTAGATCCAAGGATTTATAATGGAGGTCTACCATGAACATCAGTCAACTCAATGCATTAGATCATGAGAAGTCAACATAGGCCAAGGAGATTTGGGCCTAGAAGTCAGATTGACACCCCCCTTTGCTTTGACACCAGGCCCATTTCTTTTTCTTTTATATCTTTTCTTTTATTTATTTATTTTGATTAATCATTTTCTAACATAAATTAATTCTTTTTTATAAAAAAACTCATAAAGTCAATTTTCAAAAATTTATGTTTAGGTTTTATTTTTATCAAATTTAATTTAATAATTAGTTTAATTTAATTTTAGGGTAATTTTAACCTTTTTGTAAATAATTTAAAACAAATTAGAAATTAGGGTTTGTTTGATTTAATTTCTATTTTCTTTTCTTAAAATGACAAAAAAAATACAAAAATAGGCCAAATTAATTATTTTTCTTAATTAATTAGTAATTAGAGTTGTATTTATTTAATTAAAACCTTATTTTTCTCAAAAAATAATCAAAAATAACAAAAAATGATTTGTCTTTCAATTAGGTTTAGATGGGGCCAAAACCCTAATTTTCCTTGTTCTCGATTCATCGCGCGCATTTATTATTTTTACGATATTTGTGTAACTGCTCATGGGATGTAATAGTTTAATTAGTATTTTTCTTTTATTTATCGTTTTTCGAGTTTTTGGCTATGTAATTAATCCCCCTCCCCGAAGCCTTGTAATAGCGTAGTTTTATTTCTCGCATTTTAATTTTCGCAGATATTAGCTGTTAGATGTATGATAATAGGATTGCATGACAAGAATGTATGTTAATTTTAAAATGGTTAGCAAACCCTAAATGTGCAAAGATAATAACTGAAATCAAATCACTCGTACATGCGCACTCCTAGGGTATACTCTCACTTCGGTTGCCTTCGGTAAATGATCATTAAGTATAGGATATTTTAGTGGTCGCCCTCTTGTCTAAACAAAGATCAAATGTATCGTTCAGAAACGTTGTCTCGAATATGATCTTAAGACACTAGGGTTATTACTAAGACGTCCTAATATTGCTTTAGTGATTGTACGTCCCTTTCGAATTGACCCTTACAACTCCAACGACGGTGCTTCCTATTTCTCAAATAAGTAGGATAGCGCTGTCTAAAGGAAACTAGAATAGAAACATTATTTTTTCGAGTAGGTAGATGTTAGTAGGTACTTGCTTAAAATAAAATTTTTTCACACTTATACTCTTTTCAAACAAAGTTTTCAAAAACACTTCGTAACACTCTTGAAGACAGAAGCAAGGGTTAAAACGAAGTAAAACAAAAAAATTTCAAAACACACAAATATGGAAGCAATTTTTAAAATGATGAGCAAGTACCTAAGAGCCCGGGGAAAACCACAGATAGAAAGGGTGCTAATACCTTCCCTTTTTATAATCTACCCCCCGTACTCAAAATCTCGAAAAAGGATTTTTTTTGTGCTTTTTTCCTTTCCAGTTGGATAAAATAAAAGTCGGTGGAGACTCTTGCTTACCGCGACATTTTGCGAACACAAACGCAAAACGCAAATTAGAATTCTCTCAAAACAGTCCGGTTCTGCCACCGTATCACACGCTTATTATATTTTATTGACATATTACCCTATTTTGCATAGTTGTGTTGTCCTCTCTCTAATAGAGTGTCAGCTTTAAGCAGAAAGTGTATATTTTTTTAATTTCCCCGCTGAGTTATCCCTCGTGGAAGATTTTTGCTTTAGCCTTCCTGTACATCTCTTTATCCTATTAGATTGGGTTTCCCCCTTGAGTTTATTTCTCAAAGGATGTACTTTGGTTGACCGTTTCACTCCAGTTTATTTCTGGTTTGAATCTTTGCTTCTCAGCAATATTATTACTTTTGATCTCTACAAGTTTCGAGCATTGGTTTAAGAATGTGCATTTATTTTGCACGAGAATACTTTTATCTCCTCAGCAGGAATATGTTGGCATGTCCCCAGGAAGCGGTATTTCATTCCCCAGGAAGTCATGATTCATTCACAAGGAAGTCATGATTCATTCCCCAGGAAGTCATATTGCTTTCCCCAGAAAGTCATTTTTACAATCCTTCCTATAACAGCAAGTAACAGGTCTCTTTATTTGAGCAACTTGTACTTCCCCGTAAAAGTAGACATTACTTTTTTTGCTATCTTCTCTATGAGTGGATAGTTTTCAGTACGTTGTCAAAATACTCCAGTGGATGGCTAGTCTCTTCAATATCGCAGAGACAAATCGTTGAGAAATCTTTATAAATGGTAGTCTCTTTATTTGAGACAACTTATATATTACCCTTTCCAGGTGGAATTCCTTGGTTAAAGAAGAAGTTAAGATTCGTTCTTGGTGAAAAGCCAAGATTTTTGGAAACTTGTTATTATCAATCCTTCCTCTCTACCTTCAACTATTGAGTTGGTAGTTTACCGTCATCTATGAGTCGGTATCTTTTTTATTTTCTACCTTCAACTATTGAGTTGGTAGTTTACCGTCATCTGTGAGTCGGTATCTCTTGATCTTCTACCTCCAACTATTGAGCTGGTAGTTTACCGTCATCTTAGAGTCGGTATCCTCTTTATCTTCTACCTTCAACTATTGATTTGGTAGTTTACTATCATCTATGAGTCAGCATCTTTTTGATCTTCTACCTCCAACTATTGAGCTGGTAGTTTACCGTCATCTATAAGTCAGTATCTTTTTTATCTTCTACCTTCAACTATTAAGTTGGTAGTTTACCGTCATCTGTGAGTCGGTATCTTTTTGATCTTCTACCTTTAACTATTGAGTTGGTAGTTTACCGTCATCTGTGAGTCGATATCTTTTTAATCTTCTACCTTCAACCATTGAGTTGGTAGTTTACCGTCATCTGTGAGTCGGTATCTTTTTGATCTTCTACCTTAAACCATTGAGACGATAGTTTACCGTCATCTGTGAGTCAGTATCTTTTTTATCTTCTACCTTCAACTATTGAGTTGGTAGTTTACCGTCACCTGTGAGCCGGTATCTTATTACTTTTCTACCTCCATCCATTGAGTTGGTAGTTCACAGTTATCTGTCGATCGTTGTTATCCACTGCCTTTTTTCCTCATTTATTGAGTTGATGATATATTGTCTCCTCTTTGGATTTTACACCAATAGAGTCGGGTCTTTTGGTCCACCAGTGATTTATTTTCCTAGTCGGGTTTCTCTTTTGTTTCCTTATTTCCTTTGCTACATACCCAATTGTGTATTGCGTCTCTTTAGATTTGTCCATCTGCATTCATAATCATAAGCATTGCATGGCATCTTAGGTACAAAAATAGGGCTTGTTTTATATTTAAGTATCTTCAATCGCGTCGACACGAAGATTTTTAACCTTCGTATCTCCGGATAGAAGACACTTATATAAGGGAAGCTGTTTTACCCCAATTTTTTACCCCTAAGATTCCTCTATCATATCATATCAACTCGATCATAACAAGATCACATTAGGGTTGGTTCTTCCTATTTTTCTATCTCCTATCTTTAAGTTTTCTCTTGAGGAATCTCCAAGAACCTTAGTTGTGTATTTTGTATATGTGTTGTTGACTAACTTCTAATAAAAATACAAAAAAATATTTGTCTTTGTCTTTTTATATTTTTGTTTTGTAGGTACCAGGTCGAAGCATCTGATAAATAAGGATTTTTGGTATTATTTTCCTAAAATATCTATTTGCAAAAGAAAAATTAACGAAAATTTATTTTTTCCCCTGATGCAATCGATTTCTCTTCGAGTGCAATCGATTGCACATAGTGCATTTTGCGCCATTTTTGAAAAAAAATACATTGTGCAAATTGATTTGCACTATAGGGCAATCGATTGCACAGCGTGAAAATTTGGAAAAATCAACAATTTTAAGATTGTCAAATTTTGGCTCCAATTTTTATTATTTTTTTTGAAAGATGTATCATTAATTCAAATTTTAATGTCAATCTTTCATTTTTAAGAACAATTATCATTAATTCAAATTTTGGCTCTAATATTTGAAAGAATTATCATTAATTCAATTTTTGGCTCCAAGAATCAATTACCAAATTACCACTAATCCCAATCCTAAAACTCTATAAATAGAGCCCTCATTTCATTTAAATTTCAAGCTTTTGATAGCCAAATCCACCTTGCTAAAAAATCTAACAATTCTCTCCATCTACCAAATTCACTCAAAGCTCCATTTTCAAAAAGTAAGTAAGCTTTGCATTGAAGCTTACTAATCTTTGAGCTAAACCTTTATCCAAACACTTTTTCTTTATCAATTTTCTACATCTAAGCTTGGGAAATTAATTCTTGTGGTTGAATTGAAGCAAATTTTTTAATTTGTTTTGATAATTCTTTAGATCTACCTTTGGTAAGTTGGATAATTCATCTTTCACAATGTGATCTCTTGTTGATCTTTGGGTTTGATTCATTGAGCATTATTTTGTGATTCCAATGGTGTTATTTTCTCATAATTTTATAGAATTTTAGTGCTCAATTGGATCCATGATCATAAGGTATTTGATGGAAAGTTTGAATAAGAATTTAGCCTTTTAAAATGTTGTTTTGCTGTCTGTAACAACGTGTAATCGATTGCAGTAACAGTGCAATCGATTGCACAGAAGCAATTTCGTGCAGATTTTAGAAAATTGTACTGTGTAAATCGATTTACACTTTAGTGCAATCGATTTACACAAAAATAATGCATTTTTTGCCTTGTTTTGGGGCTGTTTTGATCCATAAATGTTTTTCTACTCACTCCTTTTGATTGTTGGTTTGGATTGCAATTTTAAATGTCCAATTTCTCTTTAAACTCAATGGACTTTGTGATGTAGATGAAGTTGGATAAATTTTCATCAATTCAAATCTACCTAAGAGTGAATTATTTAATTCATTTTGGTGCTTTGAATTAATGATATGTTTAGTGCTTTAATCCATCTAGAGGAGTGGTTGAATTTAAGGATGAAAGAATTTTGAGGTGGTAATCCAAATTAGCTTAGCATTCCCCTCCCTATTTATCTTATCCCTTTCTTTTTTAATTGTGCTACATGTTAAGGGATGATGATCTCTATATCATTTATCCAAACATGAAGTACATAGATTTCTATTGACCGGCCTCAAAATAGGTGCGACTTCTACATAAGTCCACTTATGATTGCTTAACATAGCGCTAAATTTTGTCCCGATTCAAATAAATGATCATTCGTGGCCCAAACCTATGTTTGCAAGCCCAAGTATGTTAATTTGATCTCTTTGATCCAATAACCTTGAGGTTCATTGTGTGGAGGCTTTGGTTCTACCAATCCTCTAATGGATCTTCATCAATTTTGGTTAACACGGATCACTTAAACATCGTTGATCATTAAATGTTACTTTTGAGGATTCCAAAATGGATGATATACTTGACAAAAAGCAAATGTAACTTGTTGTGTGGAGGCTTTGGTTCTACCAATCCTCTAATGAGTTCCAAATGCAAGTTTCAAGATGGTCACCCAACTAACCACTAATTCCTAACAATTGAATTTATTTTATGCTTTTATTTTATGCTCTTTACTTTGTGTACCATTTACTTTTAGCATTTTACATTTCATGCTATTTTCATCTTTGCTCACTTGAGCATTTACTTTTATATCATTTTTATTTTTCTCACTTGAGCTTTTCTTTTCCTTTTGAAGACACTTAATAATCAACATGAACCATAAAAATCTTTAATGATACTTGGACTATTTGGTTACTATCCTTTGCATTATAGAGTATTAGACTTCTTGGACTTAGGATTAGAGACCTTGGCCTATGTTGAACACCTTGTGACCTTAATTCATATTTTGTCTGGAGTTCTTGAGGTTTACCTCAATACATTGGGTTGTTTGTTTGTTTTGTGTCCAGGTTATTGTGATTACATACTTTGTTTGTAATCTGGAATTCACCCGTATACAGCCATTACTCTGCCCAATTTTTATGAAGACTTAATACACTTGAAGTTTGGTTCTCTCAAGAGGTCTAGTATCTTTGCTTGCTTGGTTTCAATCCGAAGAATGGGAATTCTATATTGACTCATAATGTCAAGTATTGGCTTCTTGTTGGTTAGATGGTTCTTATCCCTAGCTTTTACCTTATGCTTTAGGATAGTCTCTTCATATCCTCCCATCTTCTTTAATTTCAAAAATCTTCTCCCTCCTTTTGAAAACTCTTCTTGTTTTGAAACTTGAACCATTTTCATAATAAACTTGGACTTATGTCCATGCATTTTCAAAACATTTTCATAAATAAAATTCAATCAACTTAATAATACCTTGACATTTTTTTGTGAGAAGACTAAAAGTCAATCAATCTCATTTCAAACCATTTTTCCACTTTTGCTTTTTACTTTAAAAAAAACTTTTCTTAAAAATATTAAACTCTTGTCAATCCTTGTAGTGATGCAAACAACTATACTTCTACAATATGTAGTGAAGAGAGATATTTTACACTTGGGTGTTCAGTGAGGCATTGTTGATTTTGAAATCCAAGCCATATTCTCCACTTTGAGATGATGCAAAATCTCCTTTCTTATGTTTGTGGGTAGTAGGTGTGTTTTCCATACGGATAATGACGATGATGTTTTATCTTATAAAATTAACCAACGCATTTATGTTTCATATTTATAAAAGAGGAACTACATGTACCCTGATCCCCTATTGCATGAAAGGTGGTACGTAGACACTAAAGGTTCGCAACTGCGGTGGGTGCAAAAATCATAAAAAATATATTTCTTTTTCTCACCTTCACCATCTGTTTTACATGTAACATTTTATAGCCAAAATATACAGATTTTTTCAAAGAGGTTCCTGTGGAGTACCTTAGATGTTTAGGGTGCTAATACCTTCCCTTTACATAACCAACCCCCTTACCTTGAATCTTTCCCCCTCTTTTTTGGTTATTCGCTCTTTTCTCATTCGTTTGGAAACAATAAAGCGCGGTGGCGATTTTTATTTTGATTTGTATAAAGTCTAGTCAATCCAATGGCTTAGTCTTGAACATTTCTACCGCTACAGCTAGCTACTATGTCGTCAATGTTCAAGGTCAGGTGGGACAATGAAGCTCCTCAAATCACCATTGAGAGGTTGGATGAACCAGCACACTGCTGTGAAATTGATACGGAAGAAGCGGAAGGAAAACCATGGTTTCACGAAGTCAAAAGGTATCTCAAGGCTCAAGAGTATCCCAAAGGGGCATCTGTCAACGATAAGAAGTTTCTGAGAAGGTTCGTTGCAAAGTTCTTCCTCAGCAATGGAATCCTCTATAAACGCAACCATGACTCCACACTACTACGGTGTGTAGACAAGAGTGAAGCAGAGAGGATCATGACAGATCTACATGAAGGCACCTTCGGAACCCATTCTAGTGGACATACCATGGCCAAAAAGATCCTACGGGCAGGATACTACTGGTCCACTATGGAAGCCAATTGTTATCAGCATTCTCGAACTTGTCATAAGTGCCAAATCTACGCTGATAAGGTGCATGTGCCTCCGGTCCCCTTAAACAACTTGACAGCTCTGTGGCCCTTTGCAATGTGGGGCATCGACATGATCAGAGAAATCAGGCCCACCGCTTCCAATGGACATCGCTTCATCCTAGTAGCCATTGATTACTTCACGAAGTGGGTTGAGGCAGCCTCATTTGCTACAGTAACCAAGAACGTCGTGGCGTAGTTTATCTTACATAATCTGATCTGTCGATATGGTGTGCCAGAAAGAATTATTACTAACAATGCTATAAATCTCAACAACACGATGATCACCGAGCTCTGTAAGCAATTCAAGATACAACATCATAATTCTTCTCACTTTCGGCTGGAGATGAATAGCATTGTCGAAGCGGCTAACAAGAATATCAAGAAGATTGTACAAAAGATGACGATGACATACAAAGACTGTCATGAGATGTTACCATTTGCTCTTCATGGATACCGTACCTCAGCACAGACGTCGACAGGGGCAACACCCTACTCTCTGGTATATGGCATGGAGGCAGTCCTACCTATCGAGGTCCAGATACCTTCTCTCAGGATTATGAAGGATGCGACTTTGAACGAAGACGACTGGGTTCGAACCCGACTTGATCAGTTAAATCTAATCGATGAAAAGAGACTTACTTCTATCTTCCATGGTTAGACGTATCAAAAGCGAATGATCAAGGATTTTAACAAGAAATTCAGACGTCAAGAATATCAAGTCGTGGATCTGGTGATCAAGCGCATCATACTGCCGCAAGGTGATCCCAGGGGAAAATGGACCCCCGCGTACGAAGGACCATTTGTGGTTAAGAACATTTTCTCGGGTGGAGCTATGATTCTAACCACCATGGACAGTGACGACCTTCCACACCCTATCAATGCAGACATAGTGAAAAGATACTACGCCTAATCAAAAGACCCGCTAGGTTGACTGGCCTAGGCAAAAATAAGGGTTTCCCGGTGAACCAAAAGGGTTTGGGCAAAAGTAAGGGATGAAAATGGAAAAATCTGTACACCCGGCAAGTCGAAAACCCGAAAGGGCGGCTTGGGCAAAAAAGGGTATCTAGATGGTCTGAAAACCCGAAGAGGCAGTCTAGGAAAAAGTTAGGGATATAAAGCGTACCACTATGTCTCATTGGATCATCTTACGAACAGATTTTGGTATCGACTATCAAGCTCGTACGACACGAATCAATCTGATCAACTTTTGGCCCAATAGCAAAGTGATGAGACGCTTGAAGATATAAAGACAATAGCAGAGTTGGAACCCAATGGGGTTATTTCACATAGTCATTTTTTTTTCTTTTACATAAATTTGTATAGCTTCTATTTTTATGGTGGCGTTCTCTTACTAGAGCATCAACCTCTCTGTACAAAAACGCCTGTTATATGCCAACTTCAAAAATCAATACAAATCATTTTCGCAAGAAACTTCGATTCGTTTTTATTTTTCTGTTTTGTTTTGGAAGAACGTCCAATGACTTATTTTTGAAATATGCATTTGAAAATGATTGCTTCTTATAAATATTTTCATAAGAAACAAAAGACAATTACTCGTAATTCCAGAAATAGGGGCAAAAACAAGAAGTGCCAAACCCAACAGTTACTCTCCCCAGCAGGTTCCTGGATAGAGCCAGCTTGGGAACATAATCATTTGTACATATAATACCTACAGAGTAAAATTATTCAAAAGAATTGATGTCATCTTTCCAGAAACAGGACGTAACCTCCCCAGCCAGGGTCACTCTGAAACCTGACAGCTATATCCTCCAGCCGAATTTCGTAATCATGGGCAGGTCAGTAAATTTCATCCCCCAAGCAGAATTTATTTCTCTAGATACAGAGGCTCAATCCCCGACAGAGTTCATCACTTCAGCTACAAAACTTCACTTCCTAAGTTTGTTCTCTACAGAGTTATTCTCAAGCAACATCTCTTCTCGACAGAATATTTATAAATCTCTAGCAACAGTCAGGGGTTTATTTTCCCAGACGCGAGAATGCCCCAATAGAATTTTATGAACATACATCATGACATACGCATACATATCATATACAACATAATCTCATTTATTTTGAGAACATCATATAACCCCGCATTTCATGCATCACATATAATTAACCCTGTTATCTTTTCAGGAAAGATGATTAGCTTCAACAAATCCAGCAATTATACAGGTCACGCCTGCAGCGACTAATGGAGACTCAGTTCCCAAAACCAAACGGGTCAACTAATCTACATTATTGATTTGAAGTAACCCTACTACCCAAGTTCCTTCTCACAACCCTACTATCCATACTTTCATTTCGAAGTAACCCTACTATCTAGTTTCCTTCTCACAACCCTACTATCCAGGCTTTCATTTCGAAGTAACCCTACTATCCAGGTTCCTTCTCGCAGCTCTACTATCCAGGATTTCATTTCGAAGTAACCCTATGACCCAGGTTCCTTCTCATAGCCCTACTATCCAGACTTTCATCTCGAAGTAACCCTACTACCTAGTTTCCTTCTCATAGCCCTACTATCCAGGCTTACATCTCGAAGTAACCCTACGACCCAGGTTCCTTCTCACAGCCCTACTATCTAGGCTTTACTTTCGAAGTAACCCTACTATTCAGGTTCCTTCTCACAACCCTACTATCCAGGCTTTCATTTCGAAGTAACCCTACTATCCAGGTTCCTTCTCACAGCCCTACTATCCAGGCTTTCATTTCGAAGTAACCGTACTATCTAGGTTCCTTCTCACAGCCCTACTATCCAGGCTTTCATTTCGAAGTAACCCTACTATCCAGGTTCCTTCTCACAGCCCTACTGCCCAGGCTTTCATTTCGAAGTAACCCTATGACCCAGGTTCCTTCTCATAGCCCTACTATCCAGGCTTTCATCTCGAAGTAACCCTACTACCTAGGTTCATTCTCATAGAACTACTATCCAGGCTTACATCTCGAAGTAACCCTACGACCCAGGTTCCTTCTCACAACCCTACTATCCAGGCTTTCATTTCGAAGTAACCCTACTACCTAGGTTCCTTCTCATAGCCCTAATATCCAGGCTTACATCTCGAAGTAACCCTACGAACCCGGTTCCTTCTAACATCCCTACTATCCAGGCTTTCATTTCGAAGTAACCCTACTATCCAGGTTCCTTCTCACAGCCATACTATCCAGGCTTTCATTTCTAAGTAACCCTACTATCCAGGTTCCTTCTCACAACCCTACTATCCAGGCTTTCATTTCGAAGTAACCCTACTATCCAGGTTCCTTCTTATAGCCCTACTATCCAGGATTTCATTTCGAAGTAACCCTACTATCCAGGTTCCTTCTCACAACCCTGTTAGAACATAGTTTGATTCTACAACCCTTGGTTAGAGTTTTGATGATAACAAATACAAAGAATAAATTATAAAATACAAAGAACAAATATGTACCTTAAAAATTATGTTTTATGTATGCACAAGTTCTGATCATATTAGCATCAGAAGATAAGCCATAAGTGTTACACGCTCAAGCAATCAGAACATACGCTGAAGGTTGATGACCAGAACTTGCGCTTAATCAAAGTAAACTCTAACTCTGAACAAGAACATATCAAACCAAGTCATCAATATTCTTAAGCGTCATCAGCAGTAAGGAGATAAGATTCTGAAGCGTTACTGATCATTCAAGACATCATCAATTCCAACGGCTTCTTTCAGACAGGATATTTTCCAAAAGGAAAGTGTGTTAATGACATTAAACATGCTTTATGATCAACATCATTCCACTACCTATATAAACAAAGTCAACTTTCAAATGAAAAAACGATTTTTCCAGATAACCACTCACGCATATTCAAAGCTGCAAGCAATTTGATTTTACTTTTCTAAGCTATAAACCTGTGTAATTTATCATAGTTGTGATAAACAGATTTTTGTTAGAAAAGCAACAACACATATTGTATAATTATACTGAAAAAGTGTTCCTTGAGATTAACCAGACTGTGGTTGTACTCAAGAAGACTTTAACAGTTGTTAAAGTAGCTTTTGTAATCTTGTTGAGATTAGTGGATTAAGACCTCGTTGGAGAGAGGGAAATCACCTTGATGGATGGACTGGAGTAGTTTGAGATCAAACGAACCAGGATAAAAATACTGTGTCATTAAGCTTTTTAGATTCAAGTTCTCAATTCAACCCCCCCTTCTTGTGTTTTTCACATCTTCAATTGGCATCAGAGCTCCTGGTTCTGAGCTTAAACACTTAACCCTGTCAGTACAAGATCCTAGCATCAGAATAACACTATGGTGGGACCAATCCAAAACATCAGCAATGACAACCATGAAGACAAGGACAGATTCAGTGGCAAACCTCCAGTCTGTAATGGAGAAAACATTGACTACTGGAAAGACAGAATTGAGAATTTCTTTCTGGCCCATGATGCTGATCTGTGGGACATGGTGACTGATGGGTAAATGCATCTTGTGGATGGACATGGTCAGAAGATAGACAGGAAAATGTTGTCTGATCAACAAAAGTGTGAATTCAGAAACCACCACAAGGCCAGAACAATTCTCCTCAGCGCCATCTCATATTCAGAATATGAGAAAATATCAAATAGAGAAACTTCCAAGAATATGTTTGACTCTCAGAGAAAGACGCATGAAGGAAACATTCAAGTCAAAGAAACCAAGGCCCTTGCGCTCTTTCAGAAGTATGAGGCATTCAAGATGGAAGATAGTGAATCAATAGAAACTATGTTTTCAAGATTTCAAATTCTTGCTGCTGGACTAAAAGTTCTTGACAATGGGTATTCTACTACTGATCACGTTAAGAAGATCATCAGAAGCTTGCCCAAACAATGGAGGCCAATGGTCACAACACTTAAGCTAGCCAAATATCTTAACAAAATTTCTCTAGAGGAACTTGTTAGCTCCCTCAGAAGTCACGAGATAGAGCTAGAAGAAGATGAGCCTCAAAAGCAAGGTAAGCCATTAGCTTTAAAATCTAACAGAAAATCTGACTCCAAGGTTTTGCAGTCTGTGGAAGAAACTTCTGATGGATCCTCATCAGAAGAAGATGAACTGTCTCTCCTCTCCAGAAGGGTGAACCAACTGTGGAAGTAGAGACAGAGGAAGTTCAGAAATCCCAGAAGATCAGAGAATCAGAATGAATCCTCCTCCAGATACAGAAAGTCTGAGTCCTCCTCTAGACACAGAAGATCTGAAGGTTCTTCAGGATACAGAAAGCCAAACAACAAGGACATCATCTGCTATGAATGTAACGAGCAAGGGCACTACAAAAGTGACTGCCCAAAGCTTCAGAAGGAAAATCCCAAAAAAATTTATCAAGGAAAAGAAGAAAAGCCTCATGGCTACCTGGGATGATTCTGACACATCTGAAGCTGACTCAGAATCTGAGGATGAAAGAGAAAACATAGCTCTCATGGCAAACGTATCAGAAGACAGTGAAGCTTCTGGTTCAGACTCAGAATCAGACACTGAAGAGGTATTCCCTGACTTTACCATAAACTTTACTAAGGTTGAACTTGCAGAAAGTCTAAATGAAATTCTGGAAAGGTATCAGCAAATCAGAGTTAAATTCAGGAACCTGAAAAGGAATCTTGTCTCTGACTCTGAAAAGACTGAGGGTCTCAGATTGGAGAATTCTGAGTTAAGAAATTTTTTTTCAAAATTAGAAAATGATTTGCAAAACTCTCAGAAGGAAACAATCTCTGAAACTCCCAGCAATGCTGATGAGATCATCAAAGAGTATGATCACAACTTTCAGAAGTTTCTAGCTAAAAACATAGACAGAAGCAAGATGGCTTCAATGATCGATGGAGTTAGCAGAAATGGCAGAAAAGGGATAGGATATCAAGGTAAGGTATCTACACCAAAAAATGCCATGGACTTAGTTATAAAACGCACACCACTCAATTCACATTTTATATATGGGCACACACATGACATAAAATGCACAAGTAGTGATTATTCTGTCAAACCAAAATTCAATCAGAATTTTGGTAAAACTAACAAATCAGGACCCAAGAAAATGTGGGTACCTAAGGATAAAATCATACATGTGGCAGATATCTTTAGCAGCAAGGCTAAGACACCAATCATGGTACCTGGACTCTGGATGCTCGCGACACATGACGGGAAGAAGGAATATGTTCCAAAGCCTGGAACTTAAGCCTGGAGGCCACGTGGGCTTTGGAGGCAATCAGAGAGGAAAGATCATTGGCTCTGGAATAGTAGGTAATGGAAATATTCCCTCTATAAGTAATGTTTTATTAGTTGATGGATTAATGCATAACCTGTTATCCATAAGTCAATTAAGTGATAATGGTTATGATATAATATTCACTCAAAATTCATGCAAAGCTGTTAGTCAGAAAGATGGGACTATCCTATTTAATGGAAAGAGGAAAAACAACATTTATAAAATAAAACTTTCTGAACTAAAGAGTCAGAATGTAAATTGTCTACTTTCTGTTAACAACGAGTAATGGGTCTGGCACAAAACATTGGGGCATGTTAGTATGAGAAGAATATCTCAGATCAACAAACTCAATCTGGTCAGAGGACTTCCTAATTTGAAGTTCAACTCAGATGCTTTGTGTGAAGCATGTCAGAAAGGAAAATTTGCAAAACCTGCTTTCAAATCCAAAAATGTTGTTTCCACCTCTAAGCCATTAGAACTTCTGCATATTGACTTATTTGGACCAGTAAAAACTGCTTCAGTCAGTGGCAAGAAGTATGGGTTAGTAATCGTAGATGACTATAGCAGATGTACACGGGTAAAGTTCTTAAGACACAAGGAGGAGTCACACTCTGTGTTTGTTAACTTCTGCAACCAAGTTCATAATGAAAAGGATCTTAGAATTGTCAAAGTCAGAAGTGATCATGGTGGAGAATTTGAAAATAAATTTTTTGAATTATTCTTTAATGAAAAAGGCATTTTGCATGACTTCTCTTGTCTTAGAACTCCACAGCAAAATGGGGTTGTAGAACGAAAGAACAGAACATTGCAAGAAATGGCCAGAACCATGATCAACGAGACCAACGTTGCTAAGATTTTCTGGGCAGAGGCAATTAACACAGCGTGTTACATTCAGAATAGAATCTCCATAAGATCTATTCTGGAAAAGACTCCATATGAATTATGGAAGAACAGAAAGCCCAACATTTCTTATTTTCATCCATTTGGATGTACATGTATTATTCTGAATACAAAAAATTATTTGAACAAGTTTGAATCTAAAGCACAAAAGTGTATTATGTTAGGATACTCTGAATGCTCAAGAGGGTACAGAGTATACAATACAGAAACACAGATTGTTGAAGAGTCAATCAATGTTAGGTTTCATGATAAGCTTGACCCTCAAAAGTCAAAGCAGAATGAACTCCTTGCAGGCATGGAAGTTGAACTCACAGGTACTGAAGACAATTCATCAGAAGTTCTCAACAGAGACTCTCCCTCAACATCAGAAAGAGTCACTACAAGCAACCCAACACCGTTTGTTGATCAACTCCAGAAAAGACTATCCATAAGCAGCATTGATCACCCAGAAGATACAATACTGGGAAAGAAGGAAGATCCAATCAGAACAAGATCAACATTCAAAAACTCTGAAGAATCCCTCATGGGACTGGTCTCTCTGATTGAACCAACAAAAATTGATGAAGCACTTCTGGACAATGACTGGATTCTAGCAATGCAAGAGGAACTAAATCAATTCACCAGAAATGACGTGTGGGATCTGGTTCCCAAACCAAAGGGATTCAACGTCATTGGTAGAAAATGGATGTTCATAAACAAACTGAACGAGCAAAGTGAAGTCATCAGAAACAAAGCACGACAGGTAGCACAAGGTTATAGTCAGCAAGAGGGGATAGACTATAAAGAAACCTTTTCTCCAGTCGACAGGTTAGAATCTATCAGACTTTTAATATCATTTGCTGTTAATAAAGGCATCACTCTGTATCAGATGGATGTCAAAAGTGCATTCTTAAATGGCTATATAGATGAAGAGGTATATGTGCATCAACCTCCTGGTTTTGAGAATTCCAAAAATCCAGAATATGTTTTCAAACTAAAGAAGTCACTCTATGGTATGAAACAAGCTCCCAGAGCTTGGTATGAAAGACTAAGTAACTTTCTATTAGAAAAGGAATTCACCAGAGGGAAAGTAGACACAACCTTATTCTGTAAAATAGTTAAGAATGACATGTTAGTATGTCAGATTTATGTTGATGACATTATATTTGGATATACTAAACCCTCTTTGGGAAGAGAGTTTGCTAAATGTATGCAGGCATAGTTTGAGATGAGCCTAATGGGGGAACTCAAATTCTTTCTGGGCATTCTGATAAATCAAACTCCAGAAGGAACTTACATTCATCAGAGTAAATATGTCAGAGAACTTCTGAAGAAATTTGATCTCTCAGAATGTAAGACCTCAAAGATTCCAATGCATCCCACGTGCATTCTGGAAAAGGAAGAGGTAAGTAAAACGGTAGAACAGAAGGTCTACAGAGGTATGATTGGTTCTCTTATCTATCTGATGGCTTCAAGGCCTGACATTCTATTCAGTGTTTGCATTTGTTCTAGATTCCAATCAGATCCTAGAGAATCTCACTTAACAGCAGTTAAGCGAATTTTCAAGTATCTGAAAGGGACTGCTAAGCTGGGTTTGTTTTATAGAAAATCAAATGATTATAGCTTAGTAGGATATTGTGATGCTGACTTTGCTGGAGACAGAGTAGAACGTAAAAGCACTTCTGGAAGCTGCCAGTTTCTGAGAGAAAATCTAATCTCATGGTCCAGCCAGAGACAATCCACAATAGCACTACCAACAACAGAAGCTGAATACATAGCAGCTGCTGGATGTAGTACGCAAATGCTCTGGATGAAAAGTCAACTTGAAGACTTCAATATATTTGAGAGTAAAATTCCTATCCTCTGTGACAATACTTCTGCTATTTGTCTCAGTAAAAATCCTATTTTGCATTCTAGGGCTAAGCATATAGAAATAAAACATCATTTTATTAGGGACTATATTCAGAAAGGGCTTCTTAACTTAAAATTCATCGACACAGACCATCAATGGGCTGATGTCTTTACAAAACCTCTTTCTGAAGATAGGTTTAACTTCATTCTGAAACATCTCAGCATAAAGATATGCCCAAAATAAATTGTTTTATTTACATATCTTAACCTTCAGAACTTTGTTATTTTCTGTGAACTACTGATCAACCTGCCTTCAGAGTTTTAGAAGTACAGATTGCATCAGAATCTATCCATGAAGATCTGAACGTTTCATTTCAAGGATAGAAGTGTGCTGTTCACATAAGCAAACAGTTGTCATCCATTCATCAGCTACCTTCTGAGGCTGAACACGCGTTCACTTTTCTGAAAGGTCAAAAGCGCTGATTGGGTGCATTGAGACACACGTCATGGGTAACCGTTCCAGTATCTTTCTGAATCCCCTAATTTAAGCTGTCATTAATGCTTATAATCATGACTAATTATTTCTCTTTCTTACTGTTTATGCTTTCAAGAAAAACTATTTAAACTCAAATTTCACTCTTTACATTCCTTCACTTTTACTCTCTCAAATACTTTCTATCATTTCTAGTTCGTACTTTCAAAAACCCTTTCATATTTCTCAAAACTTGTGTGAACAATGGCTTCTTCAAGCGTCCAAAACATCAGTACTCAGGAATCTGCTTCTATGGAACAATACGAAGAACCTTACAGAATGCTACTCACTCTCATTGATAATCTGGAAGTGCTTTCAGAACTGATTATTGACTTTGAAAGCTTACAAGAAAACGACTTCAATCTGTATGAAGACGTTAATGCTCAAGGTTGGAACATATACTTTGACCCTCTTCTAGGGCCAACATTTCCTATTCTTGTCAAAGAATTCTGGATACATGCTTCTTCCTCAAATCATCAAGTTACCTCTTATGTCATGGGGAAGAAAATTGTCATTACAGAAGACCTAATTTCAAGGCTTATTGGTTACAATGGTTGAGGTGTCAGATGTGTTGACATGGCTGAAAGATGCTCTGATGTAGCTTCTATTGCAAGGGAAATATTTACTCTTGGTCTTCCCTCCAGCAAAATCAGAGATCTGAAGGATCATCATATAATTTGGGCTAAAATAATTCTGGGGTGTATCAACCACAGGAAGAAAACTAGCTCTCCTGATTACATAAACATTGATCAGCAGTTTCTGATTTATTTCATTGCCAAGAAGACTAAGGTAAACCTCCCACACTTGCTATTTAATCATCTGAGAACTAGTGTAAAGGAAACAGGAGAAGATGAACGTACCAAAAGGGACTGGATACCCCTTGGAAGACTCATATCAGATATTTTGACAGAGAATAGGCTGATAGAGAATTTGACTGAAGCTCAGGAAATCAGCTCATTGGAAGCAACTGTTGGGAAGCCTCTGAACGCAAAAAATCTGAAGAAGATGAAAATAATTGAGAATATCAAGAAGGAACCCAACGTTACTTCTTTTGCAACCATCACTTCAAGGAGAATTCCTCTGGATGATTTTCCTCTTTTCTCTGAGATTGACTCCAAGCCAGAGATAATTGTCAGATATATGGATGCGTGTAAGGCAGATGGCACTTCACCAGAAATAAATATCCAGGACTTGCATCAGGCTGCTCCAGAAGTTGTTCTGAAGAAGACCAACAAAAGGAAAGCTGCAGTAGAAGGATCATCCCAGAGGACTCCAAAAGCTTCCAAAAAGAAAGGTAATCCTTCCTCTGTTCCTGTTTTATAATCAATTAATTTATCAACATATGAAACCATAGCTACTCAACCAGAACATCCAACCCCACAAACATTTGAAGACTTTGACATAAGGTTTGATCCATCAGAAACTCTAGGTCTGAATTAAACTCACTCCCTTTCTGATAATCCAAACTCTGAAACTCCATAAAATATTCCACAACCTTTCTCTCCACAACAAGATATTCCTCATCCACCATCACCTCAACCTGAACAACAACAACCAGAAGCTCAACCTTCTGAGAATCAGTCCTCTGATATCCATGAACCAGAACATCACCATGTTTCAACAAACCAATCTGAAGAACCTCATTCATATTCTGATACAATCCCGATACCTGGAATCACTGAACCACTTGCCATTCGCATGCCTCTCACCATCCACGACATTCCAGAAATTCCTTCTTCTCTGGAATCCACACCACCAAACTCTCCTACAAGTCCAATCATCATACCTGACTCTCACACTCCCTCACCCAATAGCAATCCATCTGACAATGTAAGACTTGTCATTGATCCAATTGCGCTGGAAAGACTAGCTGCTATCTCTCACAAAACTGCCATTCCCAAACCAAAACCAACTGAAACAACATCAGATGTTGGTACAAATTTGTTGATTTTTGAAACAGGGGTACAAGAATGGAAAAATTCCTTGAGGCATGCTAGTCTAGAGATGACTAATCCTGCTGCTTCTGATTATATATGGACAAGATTCAAAAACTGGCTGAGTTCTGAAAAATAAAGCTAAAGGAACAGAGTTATGAACAGGTTCAACGGAATTTCAGTGCTAAGCTAAAGGTTTTTGAAGACCAAGTTCTGAGCCATCTGCTCAAGAAGGATATTCTTCCTCTGGATAATGCTCCCTGGTCAGAGCATCATCCCTCAGATGAAGTTCAACCAGAATCAGAAGGTCTCTCCCTGACTGCTGCTCCAGAAGAGATGATCACAGTAGAGGAAATGGTTCACTATGATCAAGCTGCAGAATGCTCTGAGAAGCGTCCATCTACTAAAGAATCTCCAGCACCTTCCTCAGTCATGCAAACTATGGAAGAGTTGAAAAGAGCAAATGCTATTATCCAGGAAAGGTTGGATAAGCAGGAGGACACAAACAAAGAAATCAAAAGCATCTTGGGCAAACAAGAAGAATCTAATACCCAGATAGGGGCTTGCTGGAAGCTTTGTTCACACGTCTTCCTCCTCCCTCTTAGATTCTTTTCTGTTTTAAATCTGTTTATTTGTAACGTCCTTTTTACCACTTTTGTTATAGAACTTATCATTGCTTCTTGTTTTTAATATAATTCAACTATTTTGGCTCTGATTATATTTCCTTTTTGATAACTAACAAAAAGGGGGGGAAAGAAAGATATTTTCAATAACGGTTTACTGAGACAGAAGTCTCAAACATTCTGGACTACTTAACTTCTATCTTCTGAAAAGCTTGAACAGGTACAAACTCTGATGAAAGATAAAGTTAAACTTTGATGCTTAAGGAGAAAGTACAAACTCTGATGAAAGATAAAGTTAAACTCTGATGCTTAAGGGAAGTAATCAACTCAGGGGGAGTTTCTTCTAAACCTTTTATTCTTTATTTTTTAATTGAAAAATCTAGTTTTTGTCATCATCAAAAAGGGGGAGATTGTTAGAACATAGTTTGATTCTACAACCCTTGGTTAGAGTTTTGATGATAACAAATACAAAGAATAAATTATAAAATACAAAGAACAAATATGCACCTTAAAAATTATGTTTTATGTATGCAGAAGTTCTGATCATATCAGCATCAGAAGATAAGCCATAAGTGCTGCACGCTGAAGCAATCAGAACATACGCTGAAGATTGATGACCAGAACCTACGCTTAATCAAAGTAAACTCTGACTCTGAACAAGAACATATCAAACCAAGTCATCAATATTCTGAAGCGTCATCAGCAGTAAGGAGATAAGATTCTGAAGCGTTACTGATCATTCAAGACAACATCAATTCCAACTGCTTCTTTCAGACAGGATATTTTCCAAAAGGAAAGTGTGTTAATGACATTAAACATGCTTTATGATCAACGTTATTCCACTACCTATATAAACAAAGTTATCTTTCAAATAAAAAAACAATTTTTCCAGATAACCACTCACGCATATTCAAAGCTGCAAGCAATTTCATTTTACTTTTCTAAGCTATAAACCTGTGTAATTTATCACAGTTGTGATAAAAAGTTTTTTGTTAGAAAAACAACAACACATATTGTATAATTATATTGAAAAAGTATTCCTTGAGATTAACCGGATTGTGGTTGTACTCAAGAAGACTTTAACAGTTGTTAAAGTAGCTTTTGTAATCTTGTTGAGATTAGTGGATTAAGACCTCGTTGGAGAGAGGCGAAATCACCATGACGGGTGGATTGGAGTAGTTTGAGATCAAACGAACCAGGATAAAAATACTGTGTCATTAAGCCTTTTAGATTCAAGTTCTCAATTCAACCCCCCTTCTTGTGTTTTTCACATCTTAAAACCCTATTATCCATGCTTTCATTTCTAAGTAACCCTACGACCCATGTTCCTGCTCACAGCCCTACTATCCAGGCTTTCATTTTGAAGTAACCCTACTATCCAGGTTCCTTCTCATAGCCCTACTATCCAGGATTTCATTTCGAAGTAACCCTATTATCCAGGTTCCTTCTTACAGCACTACTATCGAGGCTTTCATTTCGAAGTAACCCTACTATCCAGGTTCCTTCTCACATCCCTACTATCTAGGATTTCATTCGAAGTAACCCTACGACCCTGGTTCTATCTCATAGCCCTGCTATCCAGGCTTTCATTTCGAGGTAACCCTACTATCCAGGTTCCTTCTCATAGCCCTACTATCCAGGATTTCATTTCTAAGTAAACCTGCTATCCAGGTTCCTTCTCATAGCCATACTATCCAGGCTTTCATTTCAAAGCAACTTTACCATCCAGGTTTCTTCTCTCTTATCTCCAGATGGCAGTTTACAACACGGTAAAACCTAGACCCGACCAGTTTCAGTTTATTTCACCTTTCCCCGGTAAGTCGTTGCGCAACCTGTACCCTGACCAGATATGCAGTTCACTTCCGGTTCCTCAAGTAGGAGTTAATTCCCCAGTAGAGTAACAGACAACTGAAGCTCCTAAAATTCTATTTCTCCCAAGACAGATATCAACATTCCTCAGCAGATTCCTCCTCAACGACAGGAACAGGAATTCTCATCAAAGGAATATCTCGGGAAATCAACATCCTCTAGATGGCATCCTTAAGCCCATCTCCGAAAATTCTCCGTCACATCCTAGATGGAATCTTTAAGCCCATTTCCGACAATCTTCTTCCATCAACTTCCAAATGGCATCTGTAAGCCCATTCCCGATATCACCAAATCAAGTATCACTTCATACGAGTGCAAATTTCTGGGCACTCTAGTGTTCAATCATCTTCCACCTTCAGATCACGAAAGGCAGACAAGCCAATCTACATCCTCAGGTTTAAGAAGATTGAACAGGGTCAGCTGTTATACCCCAAAATATTCCCTCTCATTTTACTCAACACATGCCCATTGAGATCCTCAACTTGCTCAAGGATGCCCAAGAGTTGACTAGACAAACTCTCTCCTAAGGCAATGTACCTCAAACTAGGGTTTCCATTTTCATCAAGGTGGGTGAACTCCAAAGACCTCATATACTCTCCATGGTCCTAATATGTTCTCAATACCCTCCATGTCAAGTTTCAAGCCTTGCACAAGAAGTTTTCTCAGTCAACTGCTCAGATGCTTGAGAATCGACTATACTAGGTCAAAAGTCAATTGTGGCCCACATACAGTCAAACTTCAAGATTTTTGGTCAACATCAACATTTTGAAGTTATATCCATCATTTGATCAAGGGTTGATCATGATTCCTCAAGGAATTCCCTAAACTCACCAAGACCCAAAAGTTGCTAAATTAGGGTTTCTCAGGAAAAGTCAACCAAACTTTGACCAAGCATAACTTCCTCATGCTTTATCAGAAATTTTCCATCCAAGGTTCATTTTGAAGAGGATACAGTTCCCTACAATTCATCTTCATCCCACAAGTTCAAAATATTAACTCATCAAAAGATATGAATTTCCACATTATAGGTCCTTTTGAAAAGTCAACAAAAACACTTTTTGGGTCAAAGCTTCTTACATGAACATGGAAGACCCAATTGAGATGAGACCAAAAGGTTTGTTTAAGGGACATCCTAAGATTTCTAAAAAGCCCAAGAAGATCTCTCTAGGGTTAAAATTGGAAGAGATATGCCTTGTCAAAGTTGACCATTTTTCCAAAATTGCCAAAAGTCAAATATGCTCAAAATTGCATTTTTTGCCAAATGGGCCTAACTTTTTATGCTTGCACCTCACTCATAACATGGTCCAAGACCCAAATATTCACCCACACATTATTTTATACATTTATCATTTTATTTTGATTTTTTATTAATTAAAAATTAAATTAAATCAAATAAATGACAAATAATAGCAAAGATTTATTTTGATCTGATTTTTGGACAGGATCACAAACTAATTATGCTGGCATATGAGAATCAAATCGAATCAAGTTTGATTGGCACAAGAATGGCATGATTAGGCCTAATTTGGAAAGATATCATACAAGATGAAAATCAAATCAAATCTTCAAAAATTGCAAAGATGCTAGCTGTTTTTATAACCCTGATTCACTTAGGGATATATAATGAACAAGGCCAGGCACGAAAACAAGGATTGGCAGTGGTGGAAAGCATAATACAAAACTCAAAATTTTGGCAAAAAGTGGTGATCTGATCTCTACCCTAGAGGACGATTCAAGGCTTTCCAACATTCCTAAACAATTCCTAGACCTTCCCAGAAGCTAACACAATCAGTAGCAAGCACTCTCGCGCCCAGAATCACTCCCTATACCTCATACGGTTTGCTTGCTTTTTCAAAATCGGTTACAGCCATTTTTGCATCATTAGCATAATTTAATGATATATTTGTGATCATTGATGTATTTCTAACATGTCTGGATCATTTAATTGAATTTTTGAGGCCTATATGTATGACTTCCATAACTAGGGTTTCAAGCTCCGTTTTAGGGTCTTTTAGCACAGGCGAAATTAGGGCTGGATAAGGGCACCATGATGTTCAGGGCTTCAAGCCCAATTGATTCATGGTCTCCATGGGAATTTATATTGCTTATATTTGATCTTTGTATAATACAGGTTTGTAGCTATGGATATTGTCCGTAGGTAAAAGGTCATTAGCTAAAACGACAGTTCTAGGAAGAAGATAATAACGTGGCTAATCATCATTGAACGATTTGAATTTCGCGCTTCTTTTTATATCCAGACACTTTGTTCATATATTATATATTATTTTCATTATAGTAACAACTAACGCATGTAGCGTAGCTGGCAAGAACATATGTTGGAAAAGGTAGAGGACCTGGGTTCGATCCCAGGTCCCAACAACTTTCTTATTTTATTTTCCTTCTACATATCATGTACATCACCATCTCCAACGCTCACCATGCGCCATCAACAGTCATCCACAGGATTCATGATCAACCACATCCAACGCCTCTACCTGCCAGAGACCATGGTGCACCATCAGGAGGGAGCACCACTGGATCAGACGCTGATTAGGCTTCTGCTTGGTGGGCCTGGAATATTTTCAACAATACACCTGCCTGATTTCTTCAGCAAACAGACCCATTCTTATTTTTTTTATTTATTATTTTTATTTCTTATTAATTATTTCCTAATTATATTTCTTTTTAAAATAACATCAAAATTATAATTTTTTTAATCAAAGTCTTAAAAAACACCAAAAATCATTTTTTTTATAAAATATTTATTTTCTTTAATTAATTAATTTAATTCAAATTAGGTTAATTTAACTCCTTTTTATAATTAAAATCAATTAGAAATTAGGGTTTAATTTTGGTATATAATTAAGTTTTTTCTTAAAAAATAACTTAATATTTTTTCTCAAATTAGATTTTTTAGGTTTTCTAATTGTCCTCGCATCTAATTCGCCGCGCGTATTTTAATTACTTTTTTTTTAAATTTCTTCGAGGTTGTAATAGCTTTAATTAGGTTTTAATTCCGCATTTTATTTTCAGTCAAGATAATTCTGTATCGGCGAAAGCCATGTCATAGTTAGGATTTCTATTTCCGCACTTTAATTTCCGCAATTATAAACTGTTAGATGTATGCTAATAGGATTGTATGGGAAGAATGCTTGAAAATTAAAATGGTAGAAAATCCTAAATGTGCAAATACAAATTAACTAGAAAAAATTCACTCTCACATGCTCACTCATATGGTTTACTCCACTTCGGTTGCCTTCGGTTAAACGGTCATGAAGTATAGGGTTTGTTAGTGGTCGTCCTCTAGCCCCAAAAGATCTCAAAGGACCCATTCGTATGTTGCCTCGGAAAAAAGATCTTTAAGGATTTAGGATGATTACTAACACCTCCTAACATTGCTTTTGTGACCGTATCTGTCCCTTCAAACGTCCCTTAAAACTCCAACGACGGTGCTACCTATTCCTAAATAATGGGATAGTGCTGTCTAAAGGAAAACAAACAGTATTTTTCGAGTAGGTAGATAGTTCCTAGGTACTTTCTCAAACAAACAAATTTCACACCAAAACTTTTCAAACAATTTTCAAAACAACTTCTTCACACCCTTGAGGACTGATACAAGGGTTATCACGAAGTAAACTTTTTTTTCAAAAAAACATAAACACACGAAAGCAATTTCAAAAAATGAGCAAGTACGTAAGAGCCCGTGGAAAACCACTGATAGAAAGGGTGCTAACACCTTCCCTTTATATAATCTACCCCCCGTACTCAGAAACATCTTGAAAAAGGTTTTTTCTGTTCTTTTTCCTTTTCCTTAGTTGGATGAAATAAAAGTAGGTGGCGACTCTTGCTTACCGCGACATTTTGTGAACGAAAAACGCAAACCAATATTAACATTCGGTTCTGCCACCGTATCACAGATAAGATCCAGACAAAGATCAATTCTAATGCTTATTCAAATGCATCTTCTTAGATATAGTTCAGAAACAATCTACATGCAGATTCATTCTGATACTAATTTCAGATTCTCTTGCAAATACAATTCTCTTGCAGATACAATTCTCTTGCAGATACAGTACAAACACAATCCAGATAAAGATTCATTCTGATACTTATTCAAAATGCTCTTCTAGATACAATGAAGATACAATCTAAATACAGATTTATTCTGACGTTTATTCCAGACTCTCCTCAGATACAGTTCAAGTACGATCCAGATATGGATATCATTCTAATACTCGTTCAATATCTCCTCAGATACCATCAAAGCTTGGAATTATTCTGACATTCCCCAGTTGAGCTGGTCTTAATTGAGGTAAAAGCCTTATGGAATTTTTGTCCAAAGCGCCCTTCCTGCAGATTGGTGACAGGGTTTATTTCCCCAACAAACGGCAAGATTACCCAGCTTGAATTTTCTTCCCAGACTATCATAAATCAAGGGACCACAACTCCTCTTCCCCAGCAGACTGCTCTACAATCACTGCAGGTACTTTCTCCAGCAGGAGAGAAAGCAAGGACGTCCTGCTACATGATCACTAGCGTATCTCCAGTATGCAGCCTAATGGTATCAGGTGCTCTCACATCCCTGACGGAGCAAAACATCCAGTTACTGCTCCAAATATTCCCCAATGAAAGTCGCCCAACTTCTCAGGATTCCCCTGCAGGATTTCACGAAGTCCACAAGAAATTCACGGTGTTTCCCTTCCCCAACAAAGTTTATTTCTCTAATAATGGAAACTCATCCATCAACGCTTCAACTTCAACGAAATATGAACACTTACACTCCTCATTCCCAGCAGTACTCAGGGATTTATTTTCCCCGAGTCCAGCAACACTATGGCAGAATAATTAATATGTTCATACATTGCATTCATACATCACAACATTGACAACACAAATGCATATAGCACAATCTCGTGCCATGAATTTCATATGTCACGGCATCGCATACAACTAACTCTTCACCTTTTCAAGAAAGATCGATCAACAGAAAATTATCATCAACATTTTTTTGACAGGACAACTATTTGTGGAGAAATCAATTACAGATCAATTCCTGAGAAAGGACTGGTTGACCATCTATATAACAAATATTTCCTTCAGACCTCTGTCGGTTCAGTTTAGATCTCTCAACGGTTTATCCTGATTCTTTTTTGCAGATATTTTCTCTGGTTCAAATAAGTCGCTTCAAGATTTATTCTGATTCTTCTCCAGACCCCTGTTGGTTCAATTTAAATCTCTCAACAGTTTATTCTAATTCTTTCTCGCAGACATTTTCTCTAGTTTAGATAAGTCGCTTCAAGATTTATTCTGATTCTTATCCAGACCCATGCTGGTTCAGTTTAAATCTCTCAACGGTTTATTCTGATTCTTTCTCGCAAACATCTTCTCTGGTTCAGATAAGTCGCTTCAAGATTTATTTTGATTCTTCTCCAAACCCCTGCAGGTTCAGTTTAAATCTCTCAATAGTTTATTCTGATTCTTTCTCGCAAACATCTTCTCTGGTTCAGATAATTCACTTCAAGATTTATTCTGATTCTTCTCCAGACCCCTGTTGGTTCAGTTTAAATCTCTCAACGGTTTATTCTAATTCTTTCCCGCATACATCTTCTCTGGTTCAGATAATTCACTTCAAGATTTATTCTGATTCTTCTCCAGACCCCTGTGGGTTCAGTTTAAATCTCTCAATGGTTTATCTTGATTCTTCCCCGCAGATAAGTCGCTCTAAGATTTATTCTGATTCTTTTTCCAGACCCCTGTTGGTCCAGTTTAAATATCTCAACGGTTTATTCTGATTCTTTCCTAGTAGACACTTTCTCTGGTTCAGATAAATTGCTCAAAGATCTATTTTGATTCTCTCCAGTTAAAGGATACCCAAGACCTCTTTTGGTTCAGTTTAAACCTCTCAATAGTTTATCCGGATACTTTCCAAATAGACATTCTCTCTGGTTCAGATAAATTGCTCTAAGATTTATTCTGATTCTTTCCAGTCAAACAACATTCAATACTTCTTCTAGTTTCAGTTTAAATCGACCAGAGGTTTATTCTGATTCTTTTCCAATTGAAGTCGAGTTCAGACTTAGTCTAATTTCTATCAACAATCACCTTTGGATGGCATCTATAAGCCCATCTTTGACAACTCTCCATCATTTCTCCAAATGGCATCTTCAAGCCCATTCCCTACACAATCAACCAACACATCACCGAGTGCAAATTTCTAGGCACTCTAGTGTTCAATCATCTTCCACTTTCAAGCTACGAACGACAAACATGTTGATCTCACTTTTCAAGTTTAAGAAGATTGAACAGGGGCAGCTGTTGTACCCCAAAATTTGCCCTCCCATTTTTTATGAAAGATACTATCCTAGGGTTTTCTCGAATACTCAATTTGGCTCAAAAGTTGATCAAACAGATTCTCTTCCTAGGCAGTAAGTCAATAATTAGGGTTTATTATTTCCCAAAGAAAATTGAGTCTCAAAGGTTTCAAATGGTCTTAATTGATCTTCATGTCTCCTCAAGGATGTTCGTGCCAAGTTTCAAACCTTGCATTGCAAGTTTTCTCAGTCAATGGTTCAGGTGTCTGAAAATGACTCCATTGACCCAAAAGTCGACCTTTTGCGAGACCAATTTCAAACGATTGTAACTTCATTAATCGATATTTTTGAGCGGTTCTATTTGCGTATGATTCTCCTTGATGTCGTCTCCAATTTATCTTCACAAGTCAAGAGCTGATTATATGCAAAAGATCATCGGAAATTCGAATATTTTAGAGGTCATTTTCTGGTTCTGACCTAATTTCAGATAATTTTGGCCTGCCTTCCTAGAGTCATAATGTCCTCAATTTTCAAGATCTCGAGACGATTATTTTTGCACATTATCATGAGCGATGTCATCAACAAATCCTCTTTAAAAATCGAAGGAAATGGTGTTTAAAAGACCTGGAGATTATCAATTTGCCATAGGTCACTTTCTTGATTTAGAATGTTTTCAACTTCTAATTGTTTTCTCGAAGGCTATGATTCTCATGTTGAGATTGTCCATGGAATGAGATGTTGAATTCATAGATTCATATTGCGTTCGAACAAGATTTTTCTTATAATCCAAGTTTCCATGTTGAAATCGATTTATGATCTTGGTGAAAATGATTTGAGTATTCATTTGAATAATGTTCTTGATTTGCAAAGAATTACACGATATCACAAGTTTTGTCCAAATCTTCTACAGTTCATTCGCGTGTGTTTTGAATTCAAAGTATCAAAGAACGAGTTCGCTAAAGTTTGCTCAAATTCATTCGAACTTTGGAATGCAAACATGATTAAAGTTATTCCTTGATTCATGGTTTATCTAAGTCACAATTCTCATGAACCAAATCAAATTGTCGAACCTAATTCAAAGTTCATGGCTATTCATATATTTTCAAGCATGTCATTATTCAAATGCAAGACTTTTTCTTAAGTCGCTTTCAAATTCAAGATTATTTAAGTTTATTCAAGAATTCAAGATTTACAACAAGGCGTCATTTTTAAAAGTGAATTTGAATATATTTTACAAGTCTCCAAGTCTTAAGATTCAAATCGCAAATGGAAACCACAATGTTACAAAAGTCGCAATAATACAAAATTCCTAAAGAATTGATTTTTCATCATCTTCAAGTCTTCATCAAGCACGTCACGCCACTCTTCATCAATTTTCTCCATTGTCCAAATTGCTCGTACATGTAACAAAAGAAAGAAAAAGTTAGCTAACATGTGAAAATTCAAGAACTAATTGCTAAGAGTTTTTATCTCATCATTAGAGTTTCCATTTTGGAATCAGAAATTAAAAGGGTTTTTTAATCATGGTTTATCTCCTCCTACTTTTTCAAATCACAAAAAAGTGGATTTCTTTTGGTTTACAAACAGGGAAAAGAATAGCAAAGAAAAAACTCAAAATAACACAAAACAACAAGCAGTGCAAAAACATGTAACAATAGCGCAACAACTCAAGACAGCATGGCAAAATGCAAAGCTACAAGCCAAATGGAAAAACAACAACACAGGCAGCCCCAAGACAGCAAAAAAAAGGGCAAACTGCTAAGCAAACCAAACAGAAGCATTAAAGCAGGCTGCAACTAAAGAGCGCAGAAGAATAGCAATAAAAAAAAATGGAAGCACATGTAAGATAGCATTATTCATAAAAACAGCAAGCTACCAATAGCCAAGACCCCATATGTCATCATTTTCCTAATCTATGCAAACTCTTCAGAATTTTTGACAAAGAAAAATTGCTTTGTATCATAGAAAGATGAAGAGGGAAAGAGATAGGGTCAGGAAGATATCACCTAGCCTACAAAACAGCCCAAAACATGCAAAGAAAAGAAGCCTGCTACAAACCAGCAAAACAGTCCAACCTTGCTGCAAAAAAATAGCTTTGTTGCTGTCCCAAATCCTGCAAAAAACCTGCTGCAAAACCAGCCTACAAATTGTCCAAAATCATGTCAAGGTAAACTTGCTGCCCAACCCTGCTATCCTACTATAAACCCAATAAATACCAGTCCAAAACCTGCACAAATTTGCACCAAAATAGACATGCCCTAACCTGTACTCAAAAGGCCACAAAACTGTTAACTAAAAATGTTTAAAACCTCAACTTTCCCCCCAATTTCTATCCTTTATCTGACCATAAGAAGAGAGTCATCAGAGAGGATAAAAAAAATTGAAAACAAAACATAAAAAACAAACAGTGAGAAGAATACACAAAAAATTGCTCCTCAATACATCTTAAAACTCCTTCAAACCATACTCAAAACCACATACACAAAACTGATTCATATCATCACTACTCACAGAACCGATACTTACCTAGACTTCACCTCCAATTTTCATCCAACCTTCAAACCATTCAACTGATACTTACTCAAACAATTCCGTATCAAACCTCACCAACCTTCATACAGTCAAAAACATCGCACCATACACAACACAAAACACACCTGTGGACCCTTCCTATTCACTGCTCCAACAATAAATCACAACATCACAAAGAGAAACAACAAAACGCGAAAAAAATAATAAGTAGAAGAATTCAAGCAAATCGCGCGAGGAACTTACCCGAGGTTCGTTTCCTGCCTTATTCATTTTTTTTGGTTCGTTTTATTTTCTTTTGTAATTTTGTACCTTTGTGAATGGTGGAGAATCAATGGGGTTTCGGTTGTTGATGTTATCTGCATTTGGTGATGCCATCATGGTATTGAGAGAGAGTGTGACGAGCATAACAAGATAAAGCAAATCAGAGAAGATGAGTTTAAAGAATGAAGGTTTATTGGTGTGGTGTGGCCATGGCGGCATAGTTTTTTATAACAATTGAAGAAGATGGAGGAGAGGTCGAACGACACATACGCGAGAGAGAGAGAGGCAGAGAGAAAAACAAAATTGGAAGAAGAAGGACCATTGAGGAGTTTACTGCGTTTTTCACGTTTAGCTTTGAAAAAAGATTTTTTTTAATAGCTAATTTGACTGTTCCCTTCCCAAATGATAACAATTAAATTCATCTTCTTCTTCCCAAGACAAATATGGCGCGCCTCTTTGTGCTTAGGGTTTCCAAACCCTTTCTTTTCCCCTTTCTAGCTGGGTCGCCCCATTGGGCTTATTGGGCCCAATCACGCTATCACTTTTCCATTTTATTTCATTAAGAGCATAGTAATAACAAATAATTAGTTGTGACACGGTGGCAGAACCGACTGTTAATACTGGTTTTGCGTTTGTGTTTGCAAATGTTGCGGTAAGCAAGAGTCGCCACCGTCTTTTCTTTTATCTAACAAAGGAAAGGGTGAAAAGAACATAAAAATACCTTTTTGAGAGTTTTCTGAGTAAGGGGGTAGATTATGGAAAGGGAAGGTGTTAGCACCCTTTCCATCCATGGTTTTCCATGGGCTCTTAGAGGTTTGCTCATTTTGAAATACCTCTGCTTTATGTGTTTGAAAATGTTTTGAAAACGCCTTAGTACGACGAACTTTGTAATGTTTCTCGGGATAGTGGAGAAAATATACAAAGTGTTTTGAAATGTATTTTGAAAATTAGTTTTTGTTCGTAAGTGAAAAAATAGTTTGAGCAAACTTCTAACAGCTATCTACTTTTGTACTCGAAAAGGTTGTTCTTTTCCTCTTTTCCTTTAGACAGTGCTATCCTACTATTAGTGAGTAGGTAGCCTTGTCATTGGATGTTAAGGGACAATCGAAGGGAAGTTTTACAGTCATAAAGGAAACATATGGAGATGCTTTAGCAATTTTTTTTATGGGACGAGATCATTTACAGAAAAGGCAATTGTTGGGTCATCGAGGGACTATGATCTTTTGATTTTACGGGTCTTTGCTAAAGTGTTCCTACCTCATGACTCTTTTATTGAAGGCAACCAAAGTGGGTGTACCGTAGAGGTGTATATGTGCAAGTGTGTTATGTTCAATTATTTTTGTCTTTTTGTTAAGTTTGATAACATTTGGTTTCACTCTTTTCATACATGCCCAGTTACTAGCAGCTAATATCTTGCAGAAATTAAAGTGTAGGAATTTAAATCTACGTTATTACAATACTTTGGGGATGGGAATTACATTATACAAGGATGAGGGGAATAAAGCAGTAAATGTCCTAATTTTAATCTATTACATCCATTAGGCAGATACAATAATAGTAAAAATATGGAATTAAATAAACGCGCGTGAAATAGAAAAGACGTCTAAAAATCCTAAAGAAAAGAAAATATTTTTTTGTTGTTTTTAGTTTAAAAGAAAATAAAGCCTAAGTCTATTTAATTTTAATTTTAAGAAAAAAATGTTAAAATAATTAATTTATTTATTTACAAAATTAATTCAGTTGGAAAAACAACTAGCCTAATATTTTTTGTGATTTTATCTTAATGTAAAAATAAAAAGAAGTCAATGAAAACAAAAATGAAATGCAAGGGGCATCCTTCGATCTAGGGAGAAATGGGAAGCTTCGATCCAGGGAGAAAAGGGAAGCTTCGATCCAGAGAGAGTCTTGGTCTTTTCGATTCAGAGGGGAAGCATCCTTTCGATCCAGAGATAGATGGAATTTTCAATCCAAGAGAGATGTGTGTCCTTCGACCTAGGGAGAAATGATTGTATTTTGATCCAGGGAGGATTCTATGAGGATAATGAATTTGTAAAGGTATGTTAGCAAAAACGAAAAGCATGACCTGTGTGCTAAGCCCAGGTCTTTTGATCCTGTGTGTTGTGGCCTTATTTATGCTGGATCTACAATAAGTGTTAGAAACAAATGGAAACAAATACAGGCTTGGGTACCACACCCAGGACCTTCGATCATGAATGAAAATTGAGTGACTATGATATGCAAAGAAAGTGTAGAATTTGATTCCTTACATTTTTCTTATCAATGGTGGTGTATGAATCTACGGTGATGGGTGTGGGTACCCTAGTTAAGGATTGCTTCGATTTGGCTTTTGGACATGGGGAAACTTTCATAAAGGGTTTCTTTGATTAAGCCCTTCTGGACGTGTGCTTGCTTATGGGTTGGTGATGATTGGATCAGTTTCAGGAGAACTCTAAGAGTGTATTTTCAATTTCGTGTGACTCTCTCTGGTTTTCGTCCCCCTGGTATTGTATCCTTGGCCTTGTATTTATAGGAGTGTGATGGTGCAGAGTAACGGCAAGAGACAGCCATTTAACCAGGCCTTTAAATCTATGAGACAAGAATCAGACATATTAAAAGATTTCCTTTTTGAAATATTCATGTCTCTTTTGGAATCTTGGATGAACCTGGATACCTTTGATTTTCGAATGCTCTCCTTCGAATGGCTCTGATGGCCTCCTTCGAATGGCTCTGATGGCCTCCTTTGAATGTATCTGATTGCCTCCTTCGAATGGCTCTGATTCAGCTCCTTCGAATGGCTCTGATGGCCTCCTTTGAATGGCTCTGATGGCCTCCTTCGAATGTCTCTGATTTCCTCCTTCGAATTTCTCTAATTTAACTCCTTCGAATGGCTCTGATGGCCTCCTTCGGATGGCTCTGATGGCCTTCTTTGAATGTCTCAGATTGCCTCCTTCGAGTGGACCTTTACATGTTTTTCGAATGAGTCATTGTTAATTCCTTCGAATGGCTTTCTTTCAACTCAAACCAATCGAAACATCAACTCTCCCTTTTAACTAGTAAAAGGTTGCTTCATCTCTCTATTAATCGAAGGATTTGAACTTGATTCGAATGGCTCATATTCTAAGCATCAGAGTTTCTTTGATTGGCCCCTAAACATTATTCTTCTTGATGGCGTTGAGTCCTGATTCGAATTGCTCAAGGCTCCCTTCAACAGAGCTTCTTTGCTTGAGCCATGGTTTGAGATGCTAAATCGAAGAATCCCTTACCATGCCAATCGAAAGGCTTGGCCCAGGGTGCCAAACGAAAGGTCTTTAAGAATGCCACTCGAAGGCCTTGACACAATGCCAATCGAAAGGATTGTCATGAAGCCAATCGAAAGACCTTGTGTCCATGCCAATCGAAAGGCTTGTCGAGGCCAATCGAAATACCTTGTGTCCATGCCAATCGAAGGGTTTGGCCATAATGTCGATCAAAAAGTTTTCGGAATGTCAATCGAAAGGCCCTGTGACATGCCAATCGAAGGGCATTGTCCATACCAATCGAAAGGTACTTAAACACCACTGAAAAATTTTATTTTTCCTTAGGCAAGGGTTTATGGTCAACCATATAGGGGGAAGACCTTGGAAAACATGAGAGGGCAAATTTTTGGGTACAACAGTTGCCCCTGTTCAATCTTCTTAAACCTGAAGACGTAGATTAGCTTGTCTGCCTTTCGTGATGTGAAGGTGGAAGATGATTGAACACTAGAGTGCCTAGAAATTTGCAATCACATGAAGTAACACTGATTGTTGATGATGGCGGGAATTAGCTTACATATGCCATTTGGAGAAGATGACAGGGAGTCATCGGAGATCGGCTTAAAGATGCCATCCAAGGAATATGACGGAGAGTCATCTAAGATGGGCTTAAAGATTCCATCCAAAGTAGATGCTGACTTCATGAGAAGTCTATTTATGGGGATTCCTATTCCTGTTGTCTGAGGAGGAGTCCACTGGGGGATGTTGATTTCTGTTGTTTTCCTGTTTGAGGAAAACTCTGGGAAATATAGTCTAGGAACTTCAGTTGTCCATGGCTCTACTGAGGGGTTATCTCTGGATTCGAGAAAGTTTGATGTTTTCTGTTTGAAATCCAGGCTTCGCAGTAATTTTCTTGGGAGAATGAAATTAACTGCTATCTGGAAATGTATCAGAAGAAACCTGTGTAGGACTGTTTCAGGATGAGTCCGGGTAAGACTTCATTTGGAAGTGTATGAGAAGGAACTTGGTAGGGCTGCTTTAGGAGATATATGAGAGGGAGCCTGGGTAGGGCAACTCAGGATGAGTCCGGGTAAAACTACATCTGGAAATTGTAAGAAGGAACCTGGGTAGGGTTTCCTCGGGATGAGTCAGTGTAAAACTGCATATGGGAATTCAAGAGAAGGAACCTGGGTAGGGTTGTGTCACGATGAGTTTGTGTAAAACTGCATCTGGAAATTGTGAGAAGGAACCTGGGTAGGGTTGCCTCAGGATGAGTATGTGTAAAACTAAATCTGGAGATTATGAGAAGGAACCTGTGTAAGATTTCTTCATGAAGAGCTCGTGTTAAAGCTGCATTTCAGAAGGAGAAGGAACCCGTGTAAGATTGCTTCATGAAGAGCCCATGTAAAACTGCATTTGGTCGTCAGAAGAAACCCGTGTAAGATTGCTTCATGTTGAGCCCGTGTAAAGTTGTTTTTGGAGGATAGAAGAAACCCGTGTAAGATTGCTTCATGTTGAGCTCGTGTAAAGCTGTATTTGGTCGCACAGATAATTACTCTGTTTTGTTTCAGGAGCTAATCCTGGACCTGTTGAAATTTTTTGATGATAAATATCTATTGATTGATCTTTCCTGAAAAGGTAAAGCGTTAGCTGTATGCAATGTCATGTTGTATGAAATGCATTGTGTAATGGTGTTCTCAAAATAAATGAGATTGGGATGTATGCATTTGTACTGCATATGCTATGACGTTTGTAGAATTATGTATGAATGCAATATGTGGATGTATCAGTTATTCTATTACAGCGCTGTTGAATTAGGGAAAATAAATCCCTGATTGCAACTGGTGATGAAGAATGTAGGTCTTCAGAATTTGTTGAAGATGAACTGTAGGGAGATGATCTTCCGTTGTTAGAGAAATAAACTTTGTTGGGGAAGGAAAACTTTGTGCACTGCTTGAGGATTTTGTGAAATCCTATTGGGGAATCCTGAGAAGCTTGACGACTTTACTGGGGAAAAGCTAATGTCGAAGCAATGGTTAGAAATTCCTATTTTTCCCGGGATACAAGAGCACATGACATCACTAGGTTATAAGCTGAGCATATGGAGGCGACCTTGTAGTAGAATGCCCCTGTCTCAATACCTGTTGTAGAAAATATCAATTGGGGATTTTGTAGATGGTTTGGTTATTATCCCAACTCTTGGAGTCCTTGGTGAATGCAGATCAGTGTAATAAACCTTCTACTTATTAGACAAGTGGCGAGATGACGGGACGTAATTGTATGTTTTTAATCCCTAACTTTTGCCTGGACCGCCCTTTCGGGTTTTCAGTCCACCGGGACACCCTTTTTTGCTCAAGCCGCCTTTTTAGGTTTTCGACTTTCCGGGTGTACAATTTTTTTTTGTATATATCCCTAATTTTTTCCTGAACCTTTTTTGGTTCACCGGGATGCCCTTTTTTGCCTAGGCCATCCAGCCTAGCGGGTCTTTATTCATGCGTAGTATTTTCCGACTATGTCCGCGTTCACCGGTTATGGAGAATTGTCACTGTCCATAGTAGTAAGTGTTGCCACACTGCTAGAAGATATTTGTTTGACCATACAAAATTCGTTGCTGGAATTCATGTCCAATGCCCTAAGTGATTCAGATGGAGTTCTGCCCCTAGCTATTTGCCATTTTTGAGAGATTCCTTGAACCTTGACTTGACTGCCCTAGATCAGTTGGACATCATGCTATGCCCCTTGATTATGAAAGGCCTATTGTGATCGGTGGATCTGGAACTGACTGTTTAACGCTGGTTCGCGAAATGTCGCGGAAGCAAGAGTCGCCACCGTCTTTTATTTTCTCCAAATGGAAAGGACAAAAGCACAGAAAAATTCCTTAAAGAGATAGTTTCTCGGTTCGGGAGGTAGGTTATAGAAAGGGAAGGTGTTAGCACCCTTTCTATCCATGGTTATCCATGGGCTCTTAGATACTTGCTCATTGTGTTTTCAAAAATGGTTTGTTTGCTTTTCAACTGTGGGTTTTAAAAAGTTTCTTTGAAAATTCCAGTTCGACTCTTGTATCAGTCCTCAAGAGTGTTTGAAAAATTGCTTTCGAAAGCTTTTTGAAAATGTGTTGGTGTGAAAAGTATTTTGTTTTGTTTTGAAATTTAGAGCAAGTATCTAGAGTCGTCTACCTACCCTAAGGAATTCGTCTGTGTAAATGTCCTTTAAAGTAGTGCCATCCCACCATTGAGAGGTAGGTAGCACCACCGTTGGAGGTGTTCGGGTCAATTCGAGTTTTAGGGACGTGGTGATCACCGGAGCAATGGGAAGACACCTTAGAAGCTACCCTCATGCCAGGTTCCCGGATCATGAGGACTTACTAAGACGTCCTCTACTCGACGATCACCTTTCGAAAGGCAACAGTGAGGCGTACCCTAGGGGTGGTGTGTGCGATTCGTGTGTCATTTTCATTTGTATTTGTCTTGTCATGTTTGTTGTGATCTACGCTTGGTTTTAATTAAGACATTCATTCTTGCATGCTTTTTAACAGTTATAAAGTTGCGGGAAGATAAATCTACGACTATTACAAAGGGCGCGGGTCCACATCGCCAAAATAAACCGGACCCGATTTAGCGGAAAATAAATAAAGCAATAAAAGTGCGATAAATAAATGTACATGGCCTTGGGAGAGATACAGAATTATAATGATTATAAAGTAAATGCGCGAAATAAAGAAATTAAAACAAAACTAGGGCGTTGGACCCTTTTGCAAAATATTAAAAGTTAATGAGAATTAAAAATTAAACGATTAAATGTTTTTTTGATATTTTGTGTTTTTTAGATTTAAAAGAAAAAGAAAAATTAATTAAGATTAAAATGCTAAACCCTAGTTCTAATGTTTTTTATTTATTATGAAAGAATTAAATTAAAATCTAAATTAAACCCTAAATTATTTATGTACAATTTTTAATTATAAAAAAAATAAAATAATAAATAAATAGTATTGTGAAAAAAATAAAAATTAAAAAGATATTAAAATTATCAATTAACCTAATTCTACCTTTTTTGGATTTTTATTAAAAAAGGAATTAAAATTAAAACCTAATTAAACTAAACAATTTACATTCTAATTTATTTATGAAAATAATTATAATATAAATATTTATTAACTTTTGGCTTTTTTTTGATATTTGAATGTTTTTTTATATTTTGTAGAGAAATAAATTAATTAAATTAAGACAATAAAATAAATAAAACAACAAAAATAAAAGTGAGAAGAAAAATATAAAAAATGCAAACCAGGGTGGGGTGTAGCCCCAAATGTGAGGTGCAGGCCTGGAATTTCTGGCCCATTAAGCCTTGAATTCGCTGACTTTTCAAGATTCCCTATGGTGCGTTGACTAGGGTCCAACATACTCATCCATCTTATGCCTTTGGATTGATTCCCAGGATGACGTGTAATGCTTGGATGAGGGTGGAACATGGTGGTCCTTAGTGCCAGCGTTGCATAGGAATCTGCGTTGAAAAATATTATGGAAATTTTGCCAGACCTGGGACTTGAACCCAGGTCTTGAAGGTTGCATGCATTAGTACCTGCCAGCTGAGCCATTACGTTTTATTTAATATATTATACCAAACAAATAACAAAAAGCAAAATCAACGCATAATGGGCAAAACGCGCGTAAATTTGAAACACCCAACCAGGGTCTGCCAACGCATCATCGTCTTCATCCTTTTTTTATTTTTTCTGAAACATAAGCATATAGCAACGGTTTTAGAAACGTTGCATTAGGCCAGTTTACAAAAAATAGCGATTAGCTCGTTTCTCAACATAAATTAGGCGCGAGGGTCAAGATGTCTTCGTCTTGAAGTGCTGAATCCAACCATGGTATTCAGGGGTCCTGATTTTTCTTCTATGCAAAATCCCCAATTTAGAAAACCTGCAACCCTAATTTTTGACAATGGCGAAAGCACTTATATGGCACAAAAACACAATTGAACATATTGGTTAGCGTAGAAACATCATTATAGACAAGAATCCATGAAGAAAAATGCAAAAGGATGCTTAATTCATGCTATGCGATTTCAAGAATTTTGCTTCACAGTTTGACTATGGGGTACCAATTCAGGGTGTTTTGGTTGATGTCAGCGATTGAGAAACGTTCAGGGATGTTTCAGGATGCTAATGGAAGGAAAATTGAAGCTTGAATCGACCTCTAAGGCACTTTTCAGTTTTGAGTTTTTAAGAGAAATTTTCAATATGCCAAAGGTTCTTGGGGCGCAGCTTCCAGTCTCCTTGGCTTAGGGTTATGTTCTAGTACTTGTAAGGAAGCAATTAGGTTAAGAAAGTTGTACCAAATCTCTTGCATTCATTGTTTTACATATTTGATTTTATGAAATCTTTTCCAATCTTTTCCATGTGCATTTTGGTTCAAATCTGATCAATTCTCATCAAAACTTGCTTAATTAAGAAGTGCACGAAATATTGACCTTGGAATGTGCATAAAAAGATTTTTTTAAGTTAGGTTTATATTTTTCATGTATTAAAATGATTTAAGTGAATATAAATTAATATAAATTCAAATAAATAATTTAAAAATATGAAAATACTTCCCTTTGGGCCTAGTGGTCGTGCATAGGCTTGGTATGAAGAAACTTGGAAGAAAAATGGGCCCATTTGCATTTTTAGGCCTTTTGCATCAATGTTGACTTTCAAAAATTTCCAAAAATTTCCCAACTTCCACAAGGCATAACTTGGTCAATTTTTAAGCTTTTCACATGTTCTTGGACATTTTGGAAAGGTCTTTGAGTCCTCTAACCAATGCCTTTGGTCCCATATCATTTTGATTTACCAATCTCAAGTTATGGCCTTTGACTTAAAGTCACTTTTTGTTGACTTTTGAAAATGACCCATAATGTTGAAATTGATAACTTTTTATGAGAGCATTTCTTGGACTTGGAATATGAAGATGAATTGTAGGAAATGTCTTTCTCTTCAAAATGAGCTTTGGATGGAATTTTTCTGATAATCCATGTGAAAGTTATGCCCTGGTCAATTTCAGTTGACTTTTTCAGCTGTCCAAATATAGCAACTTTTGCATCTTTGATGATTTCTGAGCCAAATTTTGAGAATCATGATCAAGCATTGATCAAATGATGTTTGTGGCTTCAAAATGATATGTTGACAAAAATTTGAACTTTTGACTGTCAAATGACCATTTTGCCCCTACAGTTGACTGTAGTGCAATTTAGGGTTTTGACTGTGCAATTTTGAGCTGAATGCCTTGAAACTTGATATGAGGATGCTTGACCATCTTTGTAGGCATATGAGACTTGATTGGGCCTTTGAAAACTTCATTTTCTTGATCAGAACCCAAACCCTAGTTTTGACTGTATAGGAGACAGTTGAGCTGCACAACCCTTGGGGAATTTTGTGACCTTGACTTGACAAATCTTGGAGAATATGGGAGGGCAAATTTTGGGGTGCAACAGTTGCCCCTGTTCAATCTTCTTAGACCTGAGGATGCAGATTGGCTGACGTGCCTTTCGTAATCCGAAGGTGGAAGATGATTGAACACTAGAGTGCCCAGAAATTTGCGCTCACATGTTGGCAGTGTGATGGGGGAATGGGCTTATAGATGCCATTTAGAGGTTGCTGGATAGGGTGATGGGCTTATAGATGCCATCTGGATGTTGACTGCGTAGGAGATTCCTTAGCGAGAATCTGCATACCTGCAAAAGAAAAAAATGAATACCTGACACGTTGCAGGAGCTGATTTTAGATGCTTGGTATAGATATGTCCTGACTGGTTACAGGAGCTGAATCTGGAGCTTCAAACGCTGATGAATGAACCAGGGATGGTTACTACCTTAGCCTGAATGATAAGAGAACCTTGGGTGACTTTAATCTCAACAACGCTCGTTGAGAAAAATCTTGATGGGAGTTATTATCTTCGTAGTATTGGGAAGAGAGCCATAAGCAATTATGATCTGAAAGGAATGATCACCTCACACTCATCGTCGGAGAGGGAAACATCTGAAAAAGGGATTACAACCTCACACACCGTCGGAGAGGGAACCATAGGAGATTATCACCTCACACTCATCGTCGGAGAGGGAAACATCTGAAAAAGGGATTACTACCTCACACACCGTCGGAGAGGGAACCATAGCTTCTGCTGAGTCTTTATCAGAAAAAATCTGTTGGGAGCCGATTTAGCTGGATTAGAGAAGGCTTTTTTTTTTTGTTTGAGAATGATGTGATGAAGGAATCTGAGACGATTGCTACTCCAAATCTATTACGAAGGAATCTGGGACGATTACTACCTCAGCGGGATGATGAAGGAATCTGGGACGATTACTACCTCAACGGGATGATGAAGGAATCTGGGACGATTACTACCTCAGCAGGATGATGAAGGAATCTGGGACGATTACTACCTCAGCAGGATGATGAAGGAATCTGGGACGATTACTACCTCAACGGGATGATGAAGGAATCTGGGACGATTACTACCTCAGCAGGATGATGAAGGAATCTGGGACGATTACTACCTCAGCAGGATGATGAAGGAATCTGGGACGATTACTACCTCAGCAGGATGATGAAGGAATCTGGGACGATTACTACCTCAACGGGATGATGAAGGAATCTGGGACGATTACTACCTCAGCAAGATGATGAAGGAATCTGGGACGATTACTACCTCAGCAGGATGATGAAGGAATCTGGGACGATTACTACCTCAACGGGATGATGAAGGAATCTGGGACGATTACTACCTCAGCAGGATGATGAAGGAATCTGGGACGATTACTACCTCAACGGGATGATGAAGGAATCTGGGACGATTACTACCTCAACGGGATGATGAAGGAATCTGGGACGATTACTACCTCAGCGGGATAAGACTTTTATCTGTTGATCGTTCTTTCCTGAAAAAGTAACGAATTAGTTGTATGCAATGTCATAATGCGTGAATTGCATGATTTTAAGATGTTCTCAAAAATAAATGAGGTTGGAGTGATATGATGCGTCTATGCATGCTATAATGATGTATGTGACGTTTTATGAATGTATGTTTGTCTTAAGAAAATAAATCCTTGACGGGTGCCGGGAAGTCGTATCCTGGGATGATGTGGAAGAATAGCTTTTGCTTCCGCTGGGGTTAATAGTTGCAAGTATACCGGTAGGAGAAGATAACTCCGTTGGGAAATAATCTTGGCGAATGGAAGATTCTGCGGGGAGAAAAGATATTCTAGCGACCATGCTGGGAAGAAATACTCTGTGGGGAGATGCTTTTACTGCATTGTTGAAGATGACTCGCTGAGGATAAGAAGATTCTGTCGACGACGCTCTTTCCATGGCTTTTGGCTGAGGATAACCCAATTATATCCTATTGAGGAAATAACTCTTTAACTCAAGCCGGACGACGCGTTCGTGCTCTGCTAGGGGATAAGCTTCCAGAATCTACTGGGGGTACGCTTATTGCTTGGAGAGATGATTCCAACTTTCCTGGGGAACTAGATTAGACTCTCCTGGGGAAGTATTGAACTGTATTGATCTTGTTCTTCAACGGAACTTACCCTGATGCCTTGGAGGATAGAACGACCAGATTGCTTAGACCACTCTTTATTGCCCCTGTTTCTATGGGGGAGGCACTTGTGGGGGTGCTGATAGTTGTTGATAGACCGAGCTTCTTCTGGCAGGCAGGTGATGCCAAGACGTAGTCGTACGCTTTGATCCCTAACTTTTGCCTGGACCGCCCTTTCGGGTTCTCAGTCCACCGGGATACCCATTTTTGCCCAAGCCGCCTTTTCAGGTTTTCGACTTGCCGGGTGTACGGATTTTTCATTTCATCCCTTCATTTTGCCCGAACCCTTTTGGTTCGCCGGGAAGCCCTTATTTTTGCCTAGGTGTGTCAACCTAGCGGGTCTTTGATTATGCGTAGTATTTTTTTTCGACTATGTCCGCTCTCTCAGAATGTAGGGAGTTGCCCCTGTTAGAATTTGTCATGCCCCAGATACTGGGCAATGCTCCTACTGTGCCCCTTGATTGGAGGTACTTCTGTTCACAAGGTGTTCATCGTGCGAATTTCCCTGCTGTTCAAACAAATAGTTATATGCAAACAAGGTTATTTTAAGAATGCAAAAGCCTATGTCTGTCTTTGAATTTTGAAAATGCATTTTTTGTAATACAGTGCGGTGTCAACTCAAGATTTTACAGCAAACCTTCAGGAGTCAGGATACCTTCGTAACAGTATGCTTTCGAACTAACCCATGCTTCAGCTAGGACTTTTAAGGGTTATATCGTGGCCTGGTTCACGGTTTAAGAAACAAAGGATAAAGGCTCAAATTATTTGTACCCACCCGCTCTTCGTGATGTTCTCCAAACCTAAACTCAGTTGATCATACGTTAGACCTTGTTTGAGTCTTTGCTCTGATTTTCCGGTGATGATTCGGATGTTGACAATTTATTTTGGATAGGCAGTCATTCCTTTTTTGTTGAGGGTTTGTAAGACCTCTTTCTTGTCTGATTTTTGTTATCCCTTTCTTTTTTTTGCCTGAACTGTTTCCTTTTTTGGAATTACAGTCAGCGGGATGCCCCAGTTTCGTAAGTCTCCTTCATGGGTTTTGACTTAATGGGCTTTTCATTTATGAATTTTTTGATAATGACTGCCTGTCTTTACGATTGTTCGGAACCATCACTGTCTTTCTTTTTTCGTAAGGATCTCTTTGGTGCCATTTGTTGCGCACTTGGATCAACTGAGAGAACTACCCTGCCCCAGGTTATGATAAAGGGTTTTAATTTTCGAAAAGAAAAACTCCTACTTCTTTGGCTCAGAGGGGTTGACGAGGGATTATCTTCCTTATTACTCCAGTGTTTAGGAATTGAAACAAAGCCTGTACTTCATCAGCGGGGTCTGTTCAAAAGCATACTGTAGATTGTGGTATCGTTTTCGTCATCCTCCCTCAAGAGGCTCAGAATTATTAACCAAGAGTTGATCATCAGAAAAAATATGAAAATAGTTTGCATATAGTGAATGCGAATATATTGATTCAAAAATAGACATAAGCGATGCATTAATGTGATAACAATGTTTAACATGAATAAATGTTTGAACAATCAAAGAAAAATACAACTTGAACTTTTGAATGAAACAAAAGACATTCTCGATGATTTGGTGTAGGATCAGTGTTCAAACTCGACCTCCTTGGCGTCGATCAAGTCTTGGATCTTGTTCTTCAAGGTCCAACAGTCGTCAGTGTCATGTCCAGGACTGTCAGAATGGTAGGCACATCTCACACCCGGGTTATACTTGGGAGAGGAGGTGTCCGGATTTTGAGGAGGATCCTTAAGTGTGATCATTTTCGCCTTCAGCAATTGCTGTAATGCCTGAGACAAAGACATGTTGATGTCAGTATACTTCCTATCTTGATGCTTTATCCTGCGCCTATTGCTCTTTCTTGGCTGAACGGGCGTGGGATCAGAAATCTGGATTGCCCCTGCATCATGACGGCCCTTTTTACCATGTATAGCATTGGACTCTTTCTTTCCACTGTGGGGCTTTTTCTGAGTATCAGCAGGTGCGGTTTCTTGAATCTTCCCCGACTTGATACCAGCTTCGATTCTCTCCCCGGTCAAGACAAGATCTGTAAACCCAGCAGCAGAATTCCCAATTAGGTGGTTGAAGAATGGACCAGACAGAGTCCCCAAGAACATGTCGACGAGCTCGCGGTCAGTCAGAGGTGGTTGTACCCTTCCAGCAAGGTCCCTCCATTTTTGCGCATATTCTTTAAAGCCTTCACTTGATCCTAACGACATACCCTGGAGTTGGGTACGCGTAGGGGCAAGGTCGGCATTATACTGATACTGCTTGTAGAAAGCAGTAGCCAACTCCTCCCAGTTACGAACTTTGGTCCCATCTAGCTGATAGAACCATTCGAGATGAGTCCCTGAAAGACTCTCCTGGAAGAAGTGGATCCATAAGTTCTTGTCCACCGTATATGGCTGAATCCTCCGAACATAGGACCTTAAATGCAGCTTGGGACAAGACGTCCCGTCATACTTAGAGAAGGGTGGTACTTTGAAATTCCGAGGAATAACCACACCAGTTGACAGACCCAGATCTCCGAAATCCAGCCCAGGTACCTGTTGAACCTCCATAGCTTTCATTCTGTCCTCCAGTTGCTTATATCTGTCATCAGCAGGAGGGTACTGCTCTTCATCAAAATCTGTCTCGTTGTCGGAGACCACTGGACTGGGAACCTCTCTCTCATGATGACTGCTTTCCCTCACAGATGGGGTGGTCCTCTCAGTTTCAGTCGGCGGTGTATTCCCAGATCTGCGTCTAGGGCTGAACAAAACAGTCCTCTTCTTTTTCTTGTCCTTCTTCAAAAGCAGAGCCTTCAGGTCTTGTTGCCCCTGGGTCAAATTCATGATTAGCTCTTGGAACTGGGCATTCTGAGCCTGGAGGTCCTTGATAGTCTGCTCGGCTGATGATTCAGGATTCATGACGATCGGCTGAAATAAACAGCGAAGAAGGGTAAGCAACCTGTCAAAGGGACACCTGCAATGCAATGAGATGTATGACATGCATGCAATGATTTCAAGGACCTCGCAGGGTAAACAGAGAAACTTGTTAGAGTTGGAAACTGGCAACTTGATTGAAGGAACTTCCTGTTGTAGAGAGCCCTTCTTCAAGGGTCAAAGGCTCACCATATCCAGTGGGTCATAGCCCCTGACAACCTTGGCTAGAGGAAAATAAATCCTCTTTGCCCCTTGTTGGGATAATTGTTCACCATGACCTGCATCACAAGCCCTTGAGATCCTTGAAATGGGTTAGGATGTATGCAATGGTATGATGTCATGCTATGCATGGGGTGATGTAGGTAAACCCTGTTATGAGCCCTTATTAAGGACTACAAACCAAAACCTGCAAGAAACTTGATAAACTTGTTATGAATCCTGGTTAAGGACTAAAACAAACCCTGCAAGAAATTTGGTTAACCCTGTCATGAGTCCTAGTTAAGGACTATAAACAAGACCTGCAAGAAATTAGTACACCCTGTTATAAGTCCCAATTAAGGACTATGAACAAAACCAGCAAGGCATTCGGTAAACTTTGTTATGAGTCCTAATTAAGGACTATAAACAAAACCTGCAAGAACTCAAGGGTTAGACAACAAGCATGCGAATAGTCAAGTACGAAGGCACACAAGTCACACAAAGAGCCCTTAAAGTTTAGGCCAGCATGGGGTCTGGGTACTACCCTCTTGAAGTTGGTGGGCTCAACCTGTCCTAATCAAAGTAACCGGGTTCTAAGGTTCCCAATATCACGGGATTGCTTTCATTGTTCATCGTATCGATTTAGCCACTGAACTGGCGACCGAAATATTCCAGGAAAGCAACCCTCAATTGAGTGTAGTATCGAGTATCAACCAACCTCGGACTGCACCAAAGTCAGTTATCTCACTACCCTAAAGAGGCCAAGATAGTTCAATTAAGGTTCCTAAGGTCTGTTGATGCTTCACGACACCACGCGGAGGCCCCGTACTCTCCTTGACTGAACTCAAGGGTTACCGGTACACACCAAAGTGCCACATCAATGTAGCAGACTGTTTCAACCATGTCGGTATACCCCGCACAGTTCCCTCACAGTCTTGTTGCTACTTTCTAAGAAAGGTATCCCCAGATCCGGGTTAGGATCTATAGAACTCCCAAGCAACCCACAATTTAAAGCACACAAGGAAAACAATTGAAAACATAGTTATAAGCTAGCCCTAAGGTACACCCCACTTTAAATTCATGTCCCCAGCAGAGTCGCCAGTTCTGTGATCGGTGGATCTGGAACTGACTGTTTAACGCTGGTTCGCGAAATGTCGCGGAAGCAAGAGTCGCCACCGTCTTTTATTTTCTCCAAATGGAAAGGACAAAAGCACAGAAAAATTCCTTAAAGAGATAATTTCTCGGTTCGGGAGGTAGGTTATAGAAAGGGAAGGTGTTAGCACCCTTTCTATCCATGGTTATCCATGGGCTCTTAGATACTTGCTCATTGTGTTTTCAAAAATGGTTTGTTTGCTTTTCAACTGTGGGTTTTAAAAAGTTTCTTTGAAAATTCCAGTTCGACTCTTGTATCAGTCCTCAAGAGTGTTTGAAAAATTGCTTTCGAAAGCTTTTTGAAAATGTGTTGGTGTGAAAAGTATTTTGTTTTGTTTTGAAATTTAGAGCAAGTATCTAGAGTCGTCTACCTACCCTAAGGAATTCGTCTGTGTAAATGTCCTTTAAAGTAGTGCCATCCCACCATTGAGAGGTAGGTAGCACCACCGTTGGAGGTGTTCGGGTCAATTCGAGTTTTAGGGACGTGGTGATCACCGGAGCAATGGGAAGACACCTTAGAAGCTACCCTCATGCCAGGTTCCCGGATCATGAGGACTTACTAAGACGTCCTCTACTCGACGATCACCTTTCGAAAGGCAACAGTGAGGCGTACCCTAGGGGTGGTGTGTGCGATTCGTGTGTCATTTTCATTTGTATTTGTCTTGTCATGTTTGTTGTGATCTACGCTTGGTTTTAATTAAGACATTCATTCTTGCATGCTTTTTAACAGTTATAAAGTTGCGGGAAGATAAATCTACGACTATTACAAAGGGCGCGGGTCCACATCGCCAAAATAAACCGGACCCGATTTAGCGGAAAATAAATAAAGCAATAAAAGTGTGATAAATAAATGTACATGGCCTTGGGAGAGATACAGAATTATAATGATTATAAAGTAAATGCGCGAAATAAAGAAATTAAAACAAAACTAGGGCGTTGGACCCTTTTGCAAAATATTAAAAGTTAATGAGAATTAAAAATTAAACGATTAAATGTTTTTTTGATATTTTGTGTTTTTTAGATTTAAAAGAAAAAGAAAAATTAATTAAGATTAAAATGCTAAACCCTAGTTCTAATGTTTTTTATTTATTATGAAAGAATTAAATTAAAATCTAAATTAAACCCTAAATTATTTATGTACAATTTTTAATTATAAAAAAAATAAAATAATAAATAAATAGTATTGTGAAAAAAATAAAAATTAAAAAGATATTAAAATTATCAATTAACCTAATTCTACCTTTTTTGGATTTTTATTAAAAAAGGAATTAAAATTAAAACCTAATTAAACTAAACAATTTACATTCTAATTTATTTATGAAAATAATTATAATATAAATATTTATTAACTTTTGGCTTTTTTTTGATATTTGAATGTTTTTTTATATTTTGTAGAGAAATAAATTAATTAAATTAAGACAATAAAATAAATAAAACAACAAAAATAAAAGTGAGAAGAAAAATATAAAAAATGCAAACCAGGGTGGGGTGTAGCCCCAAATGTGAGGTGCAGGCCTGGAATTTCTGGCCCATTAAGCCTTGAATTCGCTGACTTTTCAAGATTCCCTATGGTGCGTTGACTAGGGTCCAACATACTCATCCATCTTATGCCTTTGGATTGATTCCCAGGATGACGTGTAATGCTTGGATGAGGGTGGAACATGGTGGTCCTTAGTGCCAGCGTTGCATAGGAATCTGCGTTGAAAAATATTATGGAAATTTTGCCAGACCTGGGACTTGAACCCAGGTCTTGAAGGTTGCATGCATTAGTACCTGCCAGCTGAGCCATTACGTTTTATTTAATATATTATACCAAACAAATAACAAAAAGCAAAATCAACGCATAATGGGCAAAACGCGCGTAAATTTGAAACACCCAACCAGGGTCTGCCAACGCATCATCGTCTTCATCCTTTTTTTATTTTTTCTGAAACATAAGCATATAGCAACGGTTTTAGAAACGTTGCATTAGGCCAGTTTACAAAAAATAGCGATTAGCTCGTTTCTCAACATAAATTAGGCGCGAGGGTCAAGATGTCTTCGTCTTGAAGTGCTGAATCCAACCATGGTATTCAGGGGTCCTGATTTTTCTTCTATGCAAAATCCCCAATTTAGAAAACCTGCAACCCTAATTTTTGACAATGGCGAAAGCACATATATGGCACAAAAACACAATTGAACATATTGGTTAGCGTAGAAACATCATTATAGACAAGAATCCATGAAGAAAAATGCAAAAGGATGCTTAATTCATGCTATGCGATTTCAAGAATTTTGCTTCACAGTTTGACTATGGGGTACCAATTCAGGGTGTTTTGGTTGATGTCAGCGATTGAGAAACGTTCAGGGATGTTTCAGGATGCTAATGGAAGGAAAATTGAAGCTTGAATCGACCTCTAAGGCACTTTTCAGTTTTGAGTTTTTAAGAGAAATTTTCAATATGCCAAAGGTTCTTGGGGCGCAGCTTCCAGTCTCCTTGGCTTAGGGTTATGTTCTAGTACTTGTAAGGAAGCAATTAGGTTAAGAAAGTTGTACCAAATCTCTTGCATTCATTGTTTTACATATTTGATTTTATGAAATCTTTTCCAATCTTTTCCATGTGCATTTTGGTTCAAATCTGATCAATTCTCATCAAAACTTGCTTAATTAAGAAGTGCACGAAATATTGACCTTGGAATGTGCATAAAAAGATTTTTTTAAGTTAGGTTTATATTTTTCATGTATTAAAATGATTTAAGTGAATATAAATTAATATAAATTCAAATAAATAATTAAAAAATATGAAAATACTTCCCTTTGGGCCTAGTGGTCGTGCATAGGCTTGGTATGAAGAAACTTGGAAGAAAAATGGGCCCATTTGCATTTTTAGGCCTTTTGCATCAATGTTGACTTTCAAAAATTTCCAAAAATTTCCCAACTTCCACAAGGCATAACTTGGTCAATTTTTAAGCTTTTCACATGTTCTTGGACATTTTGGAAAGGTCTTTGAGTCCTCTAACCAATGCCTTTGGTCCCATATCATTTTAATTTACCAATTCCAAGTTATGGCCTTTGACTTAAAGTCACTTTTTGTTGACTTTTGAAAATGACCCATAATGTTGAAATTGATAACTTTTTATGAGAGCATTTCTTGGACTTGGAATATGAAGATGAATTGTAGGAAATGTCTTTCTCTTCAAAATGAGCTTTGGATGGAATTTTTCTGATAATCCATGTGAAAGTTATGCCCTGGTCAATTTCAGTTGACTTTTTCAGCTGTCCAAATATAGCAACTTTTGCATCTTTGATGATTTCTGAGCCAAATTTTGAGAATCATGATCAAGCATTGATCAAATGATGTTTGTGGCTTCAAAATGATATGTTGACAAAAATTTGAACTTTTGACTGTCAAATGACCATTTTGCCCCTACAGTTGACTGTAGTGCAATTTAGGGTTTTGACTGTGCAATTTTGAGCTGAATGCCTTGAAAATTGATATGAGGATGCTTGACCATCTTTGTAGGCATATGAGACTTGATTGGGCCTTTGAAAACTTCATTTTCTTGATCAGAACCCAAACCCTAGTTTTGACTGTATAGGAGACAGTTGAGCTGCACAACCCTTGGGGAATTTTGTGACCTTGACTTGACAAATCTTGGAGAATATGGGAGGGCAAATTTTGGGGTGCAACACCTATCACTGGAATATATTTCCATCTAAGGCGACTCTGCTCATTGAGAGGATTTCTGTTCATTGAATATTCGTCTGCGAATTTCTCTACTATTTTAACAATTAACCATATGAAAACAATGTCATTTTAAGAATGCAAAGCTTATATCTATCTTGAAGTTTGAAAATTCATTTTTTAGTAAAACAAGCAAATTTTGTAAAAGTGTGATGTCAACTAAGGATTTATAGCAAGTCCTATAGGAGTCAGGATACCTTTGTAACAATATGCTCTCGAACTAACCCTTGCTTCAGCTAGGACTTTTAAGGGTTGTAACGTGGTCTGTTTCATGGTTCAAGAAACAAAGGATAAAGGCTCAAATTTTATTTGTACCCAACCCGTTCTCTGTGACGTTCTTCAGTCCTATACTCAGTTAATTGTGCGCTTAAATCCTGATTAAGTCTGGCATCTTGTCCTTGATGTTTCGGTGATGGTTCGGATACTGATAGTTTATTTTGAATAAGCAGTCATTTTTATAATATTGTTTTGTCGAGGATTTGTAGTAACCTCTTTTTTTTTCGTTATCCCTTATTTTTCCTGAACTGTTTCTTTTATGATTACAGTCAGCGGGATGCCCCAGTTTTTTTCTTAAGTCTCCTTCATAGGTTTTGACTTAATGGGCTTTTATTTTTAGAGAGAATGACTGCCTGTTCTTAATGATTATGCGGAACCGTCACCATCTTCTGATTTAGAAGGACGTCTTCGATGCCATTCATTGTGTACGAAGTGGAAGATTGCAACTGAATGCGCGTCTGAATTAACTGAGAAAACGACCCTGCCCCAGGTTATGATTAAGGGTTTTAATTTGTGTGAAAAGAAAACTCCTACTTCTTAGGCTCAAAGGGGTTGACTAGCGATTATCTTCCTTATAACTCCACTGTTTATAATTTGAAACAACGCTTGTACATTGTCAGCGGGGTTTGTTCAAAAGCATACTATAGAGATTGTTGTATCATTTTCGTCATCCTCCCTCTAAAGGCTTAGAGCTTTTAATCAAGAGTTGAATATCCTAAAAAGGAAGTAAGAAAGTTGTTTAAGCATAATGAAAACAAATTAATTCAAGACAAACATGTGCAATGGATTAATGAAATAACAATGTTTGACATGACAATAATTGTTTGAACAAACAAAGAAAATACAACTTGAGAATTCAAATAAACAAAAATGCTCTCAATCCTGGCCATGATTTGGCATGGGAGAAGTGACCACGTTGGGAGTCTCAAGAGGATCGAACTCAATCTCCTTGGCGTCAATCATATTCTGAATCTTGTAGGTCAGCGCCCAACAATCGTTAGTATCATGCCCTGGACTGCCAGAATGATAGGCACACCGTGCATCAGAATTATAGTTAAGAGAGGAAGTCTCGGGGTTTGGATGAGGTCCTATCAGTGTAATCAGATTCATCCTCATCAGTGTTACAATGCTTGATACAGTGGCATATTGATCTTGGTAAACTGTCTCTTAGGCTCGTCTTGCCTTCAATGATTACCCTGTTGTTATGGTCGTTGCACGCATGCCGAATTAGAGACCAGCACTACCCCTACATATTGGTGGTAGTCTTTCTTATTACAACCCTTCTGGACATACACAGCATTGGCTTCACTCTTACCAGCAAATGGCTTCTTCTAAGCATTAGAAGATGCAGCCATCGGGAACTTCCCGCTCTTGATACCATTTTCGATCCTTTCTCCGGTCAGAACCATCTCTGTGAACCCGGATGAGGAACTCCCGATCAGCAAATTAAAGAACGGGACTGTCAGAGTGCCTATGAACATGTCTACCATTTCACGATCATTCGTAGGAGGTTTTACCCTGCCAGCTAGATCCCTCCATTTTTGCGCATACCCCTTGAACCCTTCTCTTGAGCTCATGGACATATTCTGCAGTTGCACTCGAGTTGGTGCCAGGTCAGCGTTGTATTGGTACTGCTTGTAGAAAGCAGCAGCTAAGTTTTCCTAGTGTTGTAACCCAAAATTTCCCCTCTCATTTATCAAATATTTTCTCACAAAGATCTCTCTTGGTTCAAGACTGCACTAGGATTGATCAACTCAAGACACCTCCTTAAGCACTGATGACCAAAATTAGGGTTTGAGATTGCACAAGGATAATTGAACCTTCAATGCCTCATATGACTTCCATGGATCATTATGGACCCCCAAGTTTACTCATGTCAAGTTTCAAGTCTTGGATCACACTTTTGCTCAGTCAATTGAGCAGTTGACCTAAAAATCAGTTGTATTGGAGAAAAAGTCAACTTTGGCCAATTTACAGTCAAACTTCATAATTTTTTATCCACATCAACATTATAAACTCATATGTATCATTTGATCAAGTTTGGACTACAATTCCTCAAGAATTTGATTAAATCATCAAAAGGGCAAAATGGTCAAAATTAGGGTTTTGACTGAGGAAAAGCAATTTCTGATTTTTGACCTAGCAAATGGTCAATTGGTTTGAAGCATGATCTCAAGAGTTAAATTGCATCATTTTGACCTAATGGCATGACCCAAAACATTGTTCAAGATCAATTGGATTGATAGTGAATTTTCAGTCAACTGATCAAAAGTCAACTGTACACTGAAAAGTCAAACTTTGACATTTTTGGTCAAAATCATATGTCAAAGATCACAATTCATCAAAACATGTCAAAATATGAAACTTATTCATCAAGAAATCAAAAAGTTTAGATTTCATTTGAAAAGTCAAAGTTTTCTAACTTAGAAATTTTTCTAAGTGTTTAAAACTTCATGTTTTTTCACAATTTTGAGCATATTTTTCACCATGATGCAAGATGATTCAGAAGAAACTTTCAACATGGAAGTTATAGATCTCCATGATATCTACAACATTGATTTACACAAATTCTTCTAAAAGTGCTTAGTTCTCAAGTTATTAATTCATAAAGTCGTGGTCTTGAAATTGAACACTTAGTGAAATTTTGCCCTAGTTTTGGTCAGGATTTTGACCTAACTTCATGGCACTTTTTCATATAGTTCCAAGGGGAATTTTCAAAAGTGATTCAAAGAGGGGTTATATATAACATTAAAAGCTTTCCAAAATGTCCAATAACTCCTTGAGATCATTTGTGAGCAAGGAGAATCGAAGAGATGAAGTTAGGGTTTTCAAACTTAAATTACAAGTCATTTCATGATGAACAAGAATTCAAATCCAAGCCTAGGCTGCATAATCTTTGCTTTGCAAGCCTCAAACGTGTTTGTCACTCCATAATTATATGTTTACACAGCTGTTAGAGCTTTAATCCAAGCACTTGAGCCTTTATCCAAGCTACATTTCCATTTATGGCACAAAGTAACCATTCCATTCTTGTAAAGAAGCTTTAATCACAAAGTCAATGCATAGAGCTTTGCACTTGTTCCTTCTGATCACAAGCAATGTCAAAGGAAAAAGCAACATGTCTAGATCCTCCCATAAACTCAGGTCATGCTTGTACTATGCTTTAAAACCAGGATTTCACTTTTATTCAAAATCAAGTAACATAGTCATAACTCTACATCTTGTGCTTCTGACCTCCTCAAGTACTCCAACCCTTTCCTTACTTATGCACAAGTATATTGCAACATAACACACGATTTCAAGGACCCCAAAAACACTCCCGAGCACTCTGCAACTCAGAATCTGCCATAACTTGACAATTTTGAACCTCACATAGCCAGCTTCAAATCCACTCACGCGTATTGAGTTTTAACCATCCAAACACTTAATATACATCATATCAAAGTGATCCAGGACCCTGTTTCCTGACTGTAACCCCTCCATCACCATCCACCATTTTCAAAACTGAAGCTTACAAATTGACTTGAGTTTAGAGTTTCAGCCATCCTCAAAGCAAAGTAGGAATTGGAACACACTCAAGGAGGTCCATGTAAGCTACATAAATCATCAGGCCATCTCAAAGGTTTCTCAAACTCCATACACGACTCCAGCTGCAAGAGGTAAGTTTTCAAACTTTTATCTCTTCATACAAGCATCATTTGATTCTGATTTGTGAAGATAAAATGTAGATACCACTACCACGAAGCTGTACATATCCATAGTTTGCATTTATATGGCTTGAGCTTAGAGAATTTTAGAGTTGAAGTTTCTAAAATTTTTAGGTTTTAAATTAGGGCCATAAAAATTCTCACTCATCTTGGATTATAGCTTTAGTTATTTATATGGTTGGATTCATGGGAAGAAATGCCACAACTTCCATGTTTGAACTTTTCATTTTTATTGAGAGATGAAGAAGTTACAGGTGCTCTGGCTGGCTGAAGGTTAAAGACGAAGTACAAGCCTTGGAAGCATGTTACGTTATGTATTTATCATTTCATTTTAATAAACGGATGTATAGTCATCCCAGTGGTAAGGCAGCGCGCTGGTAACCAAGAGGGCGTGGGTTCAACACCCAACGCGCTACCTTTTTCATTTCTCACAATTTTTTCACTCTTTTATTGTTTGCAAACAAGCTACGCCTGAGCTTCCAGCTTAGGCCTGATGATGTTTTTTCTTTTACTAACCCCTGATTTACTTGTGCACCCCTTGCCCAATTTCTTTTACTATTTTCTTTTTTCTTATTTTTTATTTCTTTTCTTCTTTAATATTTTTATTTATTATTATTATTATTCTCATTAATCATGAAAAATCCAAAAAAAATATTTTATTTACTCTTATTCATTTTATTTTCTTATAAAACAAAAATATTAAAAACATTTTCTTTTAATAAATTAATTTCTCTTTTAAATAATTAAATATTTAGACTTAGGTTTAATAATTATTTTATTTTCTTAATTTAAATTAATTTAGAATTTAGTTTTCTTTTAATTATTTAATTTTTACTTTTTATTATTATTTAACTTAAAACCTCTTTCTTCATAAAAACCCTAAAAATCTTTTTAATTTAATTTCTTTTCTCAATTAGTTTAAGTTAATTTTATTTTAATGTTAACTAATCATTTTTTAATTAGGTTTAGGTTAAACCCTTTTTATAAAAACCAAACAAAAAACATCTCTTTTTTATATTCTTGTATTTATATATTATTTATTCAATCATTTGTATATGTTCAATATGGTTGTAATTGATTATTTAGGTTTAATTTTCTTGCAATATTCCCCATTTGTAATTTGTACACCCCCTCCCATAAGTATTATAATAGTGTAGTAATTTTAAATTCCTCAATTTATCGCTTTATATACAAATGCTAGTAATTAGGGTTTTGTATGGAAAGATTAAAACCAACAAAATAGAAAACCCTAATCAAGACAAAAACAAAGCATGAAAATCAATACACTTGCACACATACACCCCTAGGGTAAATCCACTTTGTTGCCTTACAAAAATAGCCATATTATGCATGTGAGGTATCTTATCTAAAACAAACAAAATACAAGATCATAGCCTTTCAAAATGATCTTAGTCCCTAAAGAAAATGCTAAGATACCTTGCAACATTGCTAATCATGGTTATACGATGACCAACGCATGTCCCTTTTACATCCAAAGATAGGGTTATTTCCCAAATCAATGGTAAGATAACAATATCAAAGGAGAAAGGAAATAAACATGAAATACTATTTGAGTATGTAGATTTTTCCTAGTTACTTGCTCCATTTCAAAATAAAAACATCCCTGTTATTTTCAAAACAAACACTAACACTTTCAAAACATCTTTCAAAACATGAAAACATTTTCAAAAGATCAAACACTTTGTATACATTCTTACGAATGAGAATCATTACAAAGTTTGCCTAAAAAATGACCTATTTTCAAAAATACTTTCAAAACCACACAAAGCACGATTTCAAACAAAAGCAAGCGATCTAGAAAGTAACAAAGAGCCCATGGAAAACCATGGATGTAAAGGGTGCTAATACCTTCCCTTTTCATAATTTATCCCCCGAACTCAAGAAATAATCTCAAAGGTCTTTCCTGTGCTTTTTCACCTTTCCTTTTGGATAAAAGAAAAGTCGGTGGAAACTCTTGCTAACCGCAACATTTGCGATAAAACACAAAACACCCAAGTCAGTTCTCCCACGGTACCATCAGAATTGGAGACTCTGCTGGGGAATTTTATTAAAGTGGGGTTACCTTAGGGTTAAATCATATTTACTTGCTTTCATTTTTTGACTTGTATGCTTTAAATTATGGTTCTTTGTTTGGGTTTGAATCCTCTACCCGGATTTGGGATACCTTATAGGTAAGTAGCAATACATTGTGGAAACTGTACTGGGTATATCGACATGGTCTAAGCAATAGCTATGTTAGTGCGACATATTTGTGGGTACCAGTAGCCCTTGAGTAGTCAAGGAGAATACGGGGCCGCTGAGTGATGTCATGAAGCACTAATGAACTTTTATAATCTTTACTTGACCAACTTGGCCTTTAGGACGTAGTGAGATGACCGGCTTTGGTGCAGTCCGAAGTTGGTAGATACTCGATACTACACTCATTGAGGTTTAGTTTTTTGGGATATTTCGGTCGCCATTAAAGAGGCTTGCACTGAAACAATGCCCAAAGAAACAAACTAGTGATATTGAGCTCCTTAGAACCCGGTTACTATTACTAGGACAGGTTTGAGCCAACTAAACTACAAGAGGGTACTTACCTATGAGACTCCATGCAAGCCTAAACCTAAGGAATTGTTTGCTTTGTTTGTATATACTTGTACATAACATCATAAACATCATAACGTCATGCTCATATTCACTAACCATTTCAAGGATCATGGGATTTATCTTTGTTCTGTTTTGTAGGACATGGATTATATTCGCAAGAAAACTATTCAAGTCAATCTTATAAGGATCCCTCCTCAACTTAAAGAGCTAGCATCAAGGATTCCTGAAAACTCTCCATTTACCAAAAGACATGGTCGCCTACTAAACTTGGCCACCTCCAACACTAATGAAAACATGATGAAGGTGATTTTTCAGTTCTTTGATCCTTTACACCATTGCTTCACATTTCCCGATTATCAACTTGTGCCAACTTAGGAAGAATTCTCCCAATTCTTGAGGATTCCCATTCTCAATCAGCTACCTTTCAATGGTGCAGAAAGAGATCCAAAGCCAGAAGAGATTGCTCAAGCTCTACACTTTCAACCATCTGATATCACAACTAATTGGGAAACAAGGAGTGGTGTCAAAGGTTTCCTAGCAAAGTTCTTGTTTGAGAAAGCCTAAAACTGTTGGAATTCTTTGGATTTTCATGCTTTTAAGGAAATTGTGGCTCTCCTCATCTATGGGATGGTTTTGTTTCCAAATCCTGACCAACTCATAGATGTGAACACCATCAAAATCTCATGTCTTGTAACCTGGTGCCTACTTTGCTAGGGAACATCCTACATTCCTTTCACACTCGAACTATGAGGAATAGTGGTATCCTTATGTGTTGTACTCCTCTCTTGGCAAGATGGTTTATTTTGCATCTTCCCCAATCTGTATTGAAGAATGAGCAAGGTTCAAGGTGGTCACATAGGTTGATAACGCTCAAACATTCAGACATTCATTGGTGTTCCCGATCTATAGAGAATGTTACTATTGTCGACCGTTGTGGAGAATTCCCTAATGTCCCTTTACTTGAAATTAGGGGAGGTATCACCTACAACCCCTGCTTAGCCTTAAGACAATTCGGTTACGCCCGGAGGGATGGCCCCTATGATATGCTCATCCAAGGTTTGGTATTTGACTATGAGAACGAAGATCAAGGTCATCGCCAAAGATTTATTCGAGCTTGGAAGATGTTGAACAAGGTAGATAGCAAGACATTGGGGCACAAGAATTCCATCCCTCTTGAGCCTTACCTCAAATGGGTACAAGCTCGTGCTCAAAATCTTATGATGCCTTACCCCTCCATTCTCCCAGTAATCATAGAGCCTATTGTGGAAGGAGATGTTCCATACACTGTCCTGCATCCTGACATGCCCACCTATCTTAAAGACTTACAAAGGGATTAGATACAGCTCAAGGGGGAGAGAGACACTTTCGAAGCCCAATTCTACGCCAGCAAGAAGAAGGTTTTGGAACTCACTAAGCAACTTCATGAGGAGCGGAGCCTGAATGCCTACATAGCACCAAAGAGGATGCGTACAACTTTTTTATCTTAGAGTTTTTGTACTTCTTTGTAAGCCCAAAAGAGGCATGATTTACTTAAGCTTTGATTTATTAATATAACGTGTGTTCCTTTTTGGTCTAAAGCAATTTTAAATATCTAATTTCCTTGAAATCATTGCATATGCATTTATTATTCATCATAACATAAGCAGGTTTCATACGACAAGTCTCCTCATCTTTCTACAGTTTATTTCAGTAAGATGGATCTCGAGTAGACGATAAAGACCTCCAAGCATAGAATGCTCAGTTTCAGCAGTTGTTCCTGACTCTAGCCAAAGGACAAGAAGATCTGAAAACCTTGCTGATTGAAGAAAAGAAGAAGAAAAAGAAAGTAACCAGAGATCTGAATATGGGAAGAAGGCTCCAAGGGAAAGCAAGACGGACCTTAGACTTTGCAACGTCATCTGGTGAAAAAGATAATCAAGATGGGAAAGGAAAGGAAGCGGTTGTCCAGCAAGAGTCTGAAGAGGAAGAAGAAGAGGATTACTCTGAAGAGTAGTATCCCCCGACCGACGACAAATAAAAACATTTGGAAGAATGCCTAAGTGCAATGGAGATTCAGAAAGTGCCTGGGTTGGACTTTGAGGAGCTAGGTCTGGTGTCTGGGATTGTCATTCAACCAAAGTTCAAGGCACCAATATTTTCTAAATACGGAGGAGTTTCGTGTCCTAAAATGCATCTCCGATCCTAAGTGAGGAAGATACAGCCTCACACTACTGACAGAGATTTATGGGTCCACTTCTTCCAAGACAGTCTATCTGGAACTAAGCTTGATTGGTTCTATCAACTGGAAAGGGCCAATATCCATAGTTGGTAAGACTTTGCCACTGCTTTCTATAAACAGTATCAGTACAACGCAGACCTTGCTCCCACCCGTACTCAACTCCAGAGTATGGCTATGGTTTCAAGTGAAGGTTTCAAAGACTACGCTCAAAAATGGAGTGACTTAGCAGGAACAGTCCAGCCTCCCCTTTATGAAAGAGAACTAGTAGACATGTTTCTAGGTATCCTGTCTGGTCCTTTCTTTAATCATTTAATTGGAAGCTCCTCAGCAGGCTTCACTGAATTAATCTTGACCGGAGAAACAGTGGAAGCTGGGATTAAGAGTGGGAAGATTCAAAAAGACGCATCCTCTGCTGCTGTGAGAAAACCATTTATTGGGAAGAAAGAAGGTGGTGTTGTGTATCCTCAAAGGAATCAAGAAAGAACTGAACGTCGTCCAATGGTAGGGGCTGCTATGATCCCTAAGCCCGCACCTACTCAACAAAGGAACGATCAGCCTAGAACAGAAGACCAATAAGACAATATACCTGGATTAACATAACTCTATCTCAAGTCCTGCCACATTTGTTGAGATCTAATCTGGTAACTTTGAAAGAAGCTCCGAAGAATCATAACACAACCTCTCCTCAATTCCATCCTAATGCTCGTTGTGCATACCATTCAGAAAGACCATGCCATGATACTAACAACTGTTAGGCTTTGAAAAACAAGGTACAAAACCTTCTTGAAGCAAAAGAAATTGAGTTTGATGCTCCTGAAATCCTGAATGTTATTACCGCTCCTATGCCCAAGCATGGCCGCAGTGTTAACGCTGTTGAAGATGATATGTTTGTTTCTAATATCGATGAACTTGTTACTCCTCTCCTGACTGTCAAGAAGAACCTTTTAAAGGCTGGTTTATTTCCAGGCTGTGGTGAAGGCTTCCACTTCTTTCTATCCTTACCAACTAGTTGTCATTTATTGAAAGCATGTATTCAGCGCCTAATGGATGACAAAGAGATTTTGTTTGAAAAGACTCCCGTTCCAACCGTTTCTTACAAAGATGTTTCAATAGTAACCATTTCCGCCAATCCTTCCAGGGTCTCCACCAAAATACCCGTTAGGATTACATCAGTTTCTAAAGTAGCTCCACTAATAATTATTATGCCGAGACCAATCCCGTACTCATCAGATAAAACTGTCCCATGGAATTATGGGGGCGACGTCTACTATCACGACGTCAAGCAGATTGGCCGACTGTTGAAGACTCAATTTCTGAGAAGGATGACCCCGACATCAGTAACATTTCCGGAACTAGCAAGATAACCCGAAGTGGCAGAGTATTCTCCCTAGAGATTTCTCCTCCAAAGACTGTTACTGGTCCTGTGATCATCCCTGTTTCTGTTCCTATTGACACCACTACAACTATAATCCCTATAGTCACACCTGCTGATACTCCTACCACCGAGTCGACCAAGACTCATGAAAAAAGCATTATGGTTGAGCATGTCCAGATGAAGGCGCAATCGGTATCTATCCCGGAAGCCTCCAAGAAGGAGATGGAGGAAATTCTGAAAATTATAAAGAGAAGCGACTACAACGTAGTCGAACAGCTAGGGCAGACTCTGTCAAAGATTTCCATGTTGGCTTTATTGTTGTGCTCTGAGGCTCATGCGAAGGCCTTAGTGAAATTCCTTAAAATTTCCCATGTACCACAAGAAACCTCTGTTGATTAGTTCCAAGACTGTGTGGCCAGCTTGACCGCGGATAATGGTTTAGGCTTTTCTGATGCTAACTTGACACCTAGATGGAGGGAGCATAATGAGGCATTGCATGTCTCTGTCGAATGTAAGGGCACAACCTTGGCCCATGTCTTAGTTGATACTGGTTCATCTTTGAATGTGCTGCCTAAGAAGGCTCTTGATAGACTTGACTGTGAAGGTCTGACCTTAAAACCCAGCAACATAGTGGTAAGGGCCTTCGATGGTTCAAAGAGAATGGTGCATGGAGAGGTATACATCCCCATTAAGGTTGGAACTCAAACCTTTGATTTAACTTTTTACGTGATGGACATTCGCCCTTCCTACTCCTGCTTATTGGGCCGACCATGGATTCATAATACTGGTGCTGTCACCTCTACATTACATCAAATGCTGAAATACACAACCAAGGGGAAGATCATTACTGTCCATGGAGAAGAGGAATATATGGTCAGTAATTTAAAATCCTCCAGATACGTGGAATTGGATGGTGAATTCATTGAAACTCCGTTTCAGAATTTCGAGGAAGTCCCACCATCCGTGGCAGTAACCAAAGTTGTTTCCCAAATCCCAAATATTACAAGACCGCCAATAAAGATGTCTTCTCTGAAAGATGCTAAGGCAGTGATAGAAGAAGGTGGGTGCACTATTTGGGGCCAACTCCCAGATATCCCATACAAGTCTGACAAGTTTGGTTTGGGTTTCACTTCAAGAGCCCAGAAAGTTGTACGCCTTGCTCATGCGGGGGGACCACCCTTGAAGATCATCAACCACGGAGTCAATGCAGTGGAGGATGATGAGGACAGCTACGACCTGGAGGAATGGATTTTCCCAACTGTTAATGGAGGACTCAGCAACTGGGAAGCTAAAGACTTTGTCCCAATTACTTTTATCCAACAATAATTGTCTTTAAATTTTTTTCAGACCTGTAATAATTAAACAATTCAGACTTTTAAAACCCTGTATCTTACCTGAGACACAACGGTCCATTTGTAAGGGTTGTTACCTCATTTTCATATGTCATCAATGAATCATGGACATTTTGCATACAATATTTGTGCTATTTGTCTTTCTTTTTACATTTTTTATTTCTTTCAAAGATAGTTATACTCTTACACACACTCACATTCAAAATGCAGATCTACATCCATTCGGGATCCCATGGGTAACGATTCTGCTATGGCTTTATGTGACTCTGAAAATCTAATATGCCAAGCCGAAGACAAAGGTGAGGAAGATTGTGAAGTACCAGGGGAACTTGCCAGGTTACTACAACAAGAAGAGAGGACCATACAGCCCCACGAGGAACCAGTGGACACAGTTAACCTAGGTACCGAAGAGGACAATAAAGAAGTCAAGGTGCGTGCCAATCTGGAACCCAGCGTCAAGAAGCGTCTGACTCAGTTGCTACATGATTATGTCGAGGTCTTTGCCTGGTCGTATGAAGACATTCCAAGACTTGATACTGATATTGTGTGTTGTACCCCAAAATTTTCCCTCTCATTTCTCAAGGAATCACCCTGGATCCTCAAGTTTTCTTCCATCCAATTCCAAGCCTTGAACTGCAATTTTTCAAGAAAGTCATTCGCAAGGGCAAAATGGTCATTTGCACACTGAAAAGTCAAACCTTGACTTTTAGATCCATATTAAGTTTCAACAATTACATTTCATCAAAACATGAATTTGATTCATCAAAAAATCAGAAGTCAGAAGTTACTTTGAAAATCAAATTTTCTAAACATTTAGAAAATTTTCTAAGTGTCTAGAGAATATAATACTTAAGAACTTATGAGCCAGCCTATATGCAAGTGAAATCAGAAGTTGCAAACACGGTTCAGAACAAGATGCTTCAGTTAGAACATGATTCTTCAGCATATGGAGGCTATGTTCAACGCTCCGGTCAGAACATGCCCCTTCAGCATTTGGAGGTTACGTTTCTGATCTTCTGCAATCAGAACATCACCATAACACTCAGCAAATTCTGGACATTCTCAAAATAGAGTTTGGTCAAAATTTCTGGACCAGTTTTCACAAAGGCTCTGTCAGAGCTTGCAAGAGCAGTTCAAAGAAGGTTTACAAAGCGTGTTACAAACTTCATGGAGAGCCTGGAAACTCCTTCAGAACATGCTGGAGCCAGAAGATACAAAGATTAGAGGTTGGATGCTACGCTGAAGCAGAACTTCTGATCCAGAACTAACCTTGGTGTAGAATCTTACGTTGTAGGATTTCTGGTTGTGATAAGTCTCATCGTCATTTAATGCTCACAACCACTTTCTGAGTCTTTATCCAAAGGATTTTCACCACGTGTACCTCTACTGTCTTGGGATAGAAAACGTTGGTACTAGGCCCATGCTTTGTTTTGCTTTTCCTTAAATCCTACTGACAACTCCAGCTTAAGCATGGTTAAAAACTGCTAATCAGCAGCTAGTTCAGCCTACGCCTGCATCCCATAATTGCACCAAACTAGCATACGAAAACAGGGATGAAAAAGCAAGGGAGCTGGATGCCAAATTGATTTAAAATCCCATTTGTCTTTCCCCCCAAAATGACAACAAATTCACCTATAAATACTTTGCTTCATCACACATTCAAGGGGCTGGGCTTGGAGGGAGAGGCTGACTTTGGAAGAGAGATTGGTAAAAAAGGGAGAGAAAAGGAAGTTGAAACCTTCATAAAAAATCCAGAAATCCCAAACATAAAACCAAACCTTTGTTCTTCCTTTTGAATCAAAGAGCTTGGCACTTCCTCTTCCGTTACTCTTGCTGATTCCAGAACATCCAAAGGTAGCTGCTCAAAGCTCCAAGCCCACGTTCCAGGTTCAAGGTAAGTCTTTCTGACTTTGCATCTTTTTCATTAAGAACATCATTAAACATGTAAATATCATATTTTTGATGTTGTCTATATCATTGCATGAATAGAAAAACTGTTGATCAAAACTTCTTGATTAAGGCTAGGCTCAGGATCAGGATTAGAACTTCTGTAAACTATTGTGCTTTTTATCCTTATGATTTGCTATTTGTTGAAAACTGAATAGATTACTGATGTGCTGATTGAGAGTTGAAATATGGCATAAAACTTCTGATGTTCTTTCATAGTTTTAACATACAGAACGTCTATGATTTTTCTCACTGTTAAACACACACAGAACTTCTGAGTTCTTCTCACTATTTTAACATACGAAACTTCTATGATTTTTCTCACTGTTAACATACGCTGAACTTCTGATGTTTCCACTCGCTGTTTTCAAACACTCAGAGTTTCTGATTTTTACATGCTGATAACGCACTGAACTACTAATGTTCACTCACTGGCTCAACACAATTCAGAACTTCTGATGATTCCCTCATTGTTATAACACAACACCGAACTTCTAAGTTCTACTTACATGTCAAATACACTGAACTTCTGATGTTTCCACTCGCTGTTTTCAAACACTCAGAGTTTCTGATTTTTAAATGTTGATAACGCACTGAAGTGCTGACCTTTACTCACTGTTTTAGTGTAATACAAAACTTCTGACTTGTGGCCCACTATCTGAATACCACCCATAACTTATGTGTTTTCCCTCTAACGTTTCTTGCAGGACCTCAGAGTGTACGAATCTAGAACTTCTGATTCCACTGACGTTCCTTTCTGAGTCATCATGCGCCTGGCTTCAGAACTTCTGATCCTTGTTGTTTTGCTTGCAGCAGCACTGTTTCTACCTTTCATGTATTTTATTTTTCATCATTTTTAATATTAACTCCTTTTTTTTATTAACATAAAAATACATAAAAATATTTTCTTTTATTAATTAATTTATTTATTTTTTCCATTAAGACAAAAAAACCATTTTATAAACAAGACTTTTTCTTTCTTATATTGTACATTTCAATATGGTTGTAATAGTAACATAGGACTTATTTTGACTTGCAACCCCCATTCATAAATATGTACCCTCATTCCCTAAATATTGTAATAGCATAGGACTTTACATTTCTGCAATTTATTGCTTTCATATATTGTTAGTAATTAGGGTGTGTATGGCAAGACTAAAACCAACAAATAGATCACCCTAATAAAGACTAAATGCATGTAATCAAACACACTTGCACATGAGCACCCCTAGGGTAATCTCACTTGTTGCCTATCGGAAAATAGTCATGTTCCTCGAACATGGGCGTTTTAGCAAAGACCCTCGATAAAAGATCGTAGTCCCTCGATGACCCTCGATGTTGCCTTCGGTAAACGATCTAGTCCCTAAAACGACATTGTTAAAATGTCTCATAGGTTGCCTTCTATGACTATACAAACGTCCCAATGCCCGTCCCTTCACATCCAACGATGGGGCTTCTTACCAAATCAATGGTAAGATAGCAACATCTAAAGGAGGAGGAAAAGCACATCTAAGACCTTTTGAGTAGGTAGGTTCGCTCTCAGTTACTCGCTTGCTCACATCAAAAACAGTTTATGCACCAACACTCTAACTTTGAAACATTTTCAAAAGACAGGCACTTTGTACGCATTCTTATAAAGACGAGAACCATTACAAAGAATACACCTTTTCAAAATACTTTAAAAACACATCTCTCAAACACATCTTTGAACTATTTTTGAAACAAACACTTTGTATGCGTTCTTATAGAAACGAGAATCATTACAAAGTTACATTTTAAAAATACTTTAAAAAAAACACACCAAAAGTACATTCAAACAAAAGAAAGTGATCAAGTGAGTAACTAAGAGCCCATGGAAAACCATGGATGAAAAGGGTGATAATACCTTCCCTTTTCATAATCTACCCCCCGAACTTAAGAAAACATCTCTAAAGGTCTTTCCTGTGCTTTTTCACCTTTCCTTAATTGGATAAAAGAAAAGTCGATGTCGACTCTTACTAAACCGCAACATTTGAGAACACAAACACAAAACCTCAAGTCAGTTCTCCCACCGTATCACAGAACTGGCGACTCTGCTGGTGAATACTTAAAAAGTGGGGTTACCTTAGGGTTAGATCACCTTTACTTGCTTTCATTGTTTGATTTGTATGCTTTACGTTATTATTCTCTGTTTGGGCTTGCTTTGATCCTCCACCCGGATCTGGGACACCTTTTAGGTAAATAGCAATAGATTTTGGAAATTGTACGGCATAGACCGATATGGTTGAAATAATGGCTATGTTAGTGTGACACATTTGTGGATACCAGTATCCCTCGTGGTGAATCGAGGAGAATACGGGGCCGCTGAGTGGCGTCATGAAGCACTAATTGACTTTAGAACCCTAATTGAACAAACTTGTCCATTAGGACGTAGTGAGATAACCAGTTTCGGTGTAGAGCTGAAAATTGGTTGATACTCGATACTACACTCATTGAGGTTGGACTTTTGGGATATCTCGGCCGCAAGAAAAGATTGATTGTGCTGAGACAATGCCTAAGGGAAAGGTCAGTGATATTGAGATCCCTTAGAACCCGGTTACTATTAACTAGGACAAGTTGAGCCAACTAATCTTCAAGAGGGTACTCACCTACAAACTCCATGCAAGCCTAAAACTAATGATTTGTTTGCTTTGTGTGAATATGATTATTTGTATATAAACTTGCTTACCTCGCATATTAGTACATAAGATCATAACATCATACCATAGAATTTTTAGTAGCTGTTTCAAGGATCTCGAGGGCCTATGATGCAGGGTCACGTTGAACCGGACGTCTACCAAAGGGCAAGAGGATTTATTTTCCTCTAAACAAACACCATCAAAGATCAAGTACAAACAACTTGAGTCAAGGGCTATAACCCATTTGACATGGTGAGCTTAATTCTCGTGGAAGGACATCCACCGATACAAAGTTCTCCAATCAAAGCTGTAAGTGACTACTAACATTTACCCCGCGAGATCCTTGAAAACATGCATTCCCATATCATGCATCATATCATGACAGGTTTCTCCCACACATGTCTCCTTATCTTCCTACTGTTTATTTCAGTAGAGATGGCTCTAGATCAGACTATCAAAGACATCCAGGCTCAAAACGCTCAACTCCGAGAAATGTTCTTGAACCTATCCAAGGGGAAAGAAGAAGTGAAAGCTCTCCTCACTAGGAGCATGATCATGGGGAATCCTGAGGGCAACAAAGATGACCAGTTAGAGCGGCTACGAACTGAGATAGCCATAATGAAAATCCAGATGATGGGAAAACTGGTGGGCCAGATGGCTCTTATGCAAAATCCTTTACAAGGACAAGAAGAGCTGGGGGTCCTCATCAACAAGTTTCGTCGGGATGGATGTAATCAAATGGTACAAACATCTGGGATTTGGGATCAAGTCATCATTCATCCTCCCATGAGACAAGACCATGGTTTAAGGGAGAGAATACCTTCCCAATTTGCTTCCACGTCACGAGCCTAACAATAACTTCGTCAACATCAACTGAAAAATCAGCAAAGGCAAAGCGAGCCCAAAAGACAGTTTACCAACATCAACATACCACTTTCCCAAGATCTGCAACACATGCTGAGGATGAATCTGATTACACCAATAAGACCTCATCCAAATCCCAAAACTTTTTCTCCCAGCTACAATCCCGATGCCAGGTGTGCCTATCATTCTGATAGTCCTGGACATGATACAAATGATTGTTGGGCGTTGAAGTACAAGATTCAAAACCTGGTCGACGAAGGAATGCTAGAGTTCACACAAGATGGCCAGACTAAATTATTCCTCTAAAGGCTCACCACCTAAAGTGACAAGTTCAAACAAAGAGGCTTCTGTTCATTTTGAATTTTCAAGTTGTAATTTCTCTTTTGTTATTCAAACAATTATCTATTAATGTAAAACTTTGTTTCATTAATGCATTGCATATGTTTGTCTTGAATTCATCCATTCGTTTTCACTATATTTAAACTATGTTTTCTACTTTCTTTATGACATTCAACTCTTGCTAAAAGTTACAAGCCTTTAGAGGGAGGATGATGAAAACAATGCCATAATCTCATACAGTATGCTTTTGGACAGACCTTGCTGACGATATACAGGCATTCTTTCAAATCCTAAACATTGGAGTTATAAGGAAGATAATCCCTAGTCAACCCCTTCGAGCCAAAGAAGTAGAAGTTTTTATTTTTCACAAAATTAAAACCTTTAAACAAAACCTGGGGCAGGGTAGTCTCTCAGTTAATTCAAACGCGCGTTTAGCCGCAAACTCTCATCTCGTAATACAACGAATGACGTCAAGAAACATTTCTATGGAATAAAAAGACGGTGATGGTTCCCTATCACATAGGCAGCCATTATCTCTCAAAAATAAAATCCCACTAAGTCAAAACCTACAAAGGAGACTTAAGAAAACCGGGGCATCCCGCTGACTGTAACCTCAAAACAAGAACAATTAGGAAAAAATTAGGGATAACAAATCAAGTAAAAAGAGGTCACTACAAATCCTCGACAACATGAAAAATATTGCAAGAAATGACTACCTTCCGACAAACTTAATTTGTCCGAACCATCACCAATATGTCATTCCAGACCCAATTGTAGTTCGAACGTACAATTAACTGAGTTTAGGACTGAAGAACATCACGAAGAACAGGCGGGTACAAATACACTTTGGGCCTTTATCCTTTGTTTCTTAAACCGTGAACCAAGCCACGCTACAACCCTTCAAAAGTCCTAATTGAAGCATGGGTTAGTTCGAAAGCATACTGTTACAAAAGGTATCCTGACTCCTGTAAGGATTTACTCAAAATCCAGAGTTGAATTACAAACTTCTTTGCTTTCTAAAAATGCATTTTTCAAAACTTCAAGACAAGCATAAACTTTGCATTTATTTGAATATCACTGTTTGCATATGGCTATTTGTTTGACAGTGGAGAAATTCACATAACGAATATCCAGTGAACGAAAGCTCTCTCAGTAAACCAAATCACTTCAAGTAGGATGACACTTCCGTTGTCAAAACTCCTATTAACAAGGGGACATGACATGTCACTATCCAACACACCTGGGGCAGTCCAGTCAAGATTCCAGGAAACCACTCAAGAGGTGCAGAGTAACCAGGGGCAGGTCTCCTTCTCCGTCACTTGGGGCATTGAACGTCAATCTCAACAAAGGGTTACGTACAATCAAACATTTTTGGCAATACCACAAACATTTACTGCTAGGGGCAATGACAAGTCTTGCCAAAGTCCTTCTCATAGGATAATTTCCCAGTAAGAGTTTAATCTCTGAAAACCTTTCCCCAGTCGAGACAACCTCAAGAATCCTCGAGGACTTTCCCCAACGAAGTCATCACCTCTCTAATAGACCGGCAACAGGGTCTATTTCCCCAACAAACGGTATGATTCCTCAGCTTGAGGTGGCCTCTCCGACTACTACAAATCAAAGGACCACAACTCCTCTTCCCCAGTAGACTACTCCACAATCCCCATTAAGTTACTGTGAAACCTGGACCCGGCCAGATATCAGTTCAACTTCGACTCCCCAGTAGAGAAACAAACGACTAAGACTCCTGAACTCTTTTTTCCCAAGCAGAAATCAAAACTCTATACAGAGCTTTCAACGTCTCCCACAGAGTTCTCCTCAAACAAAAAACAGGAATCCCCAGTGGAAACATTATGAGCAAAGTTTGAAGACACACTTACATCTCAATAACATTCATAGCATATGCATACAAAATACATATAACACAAATCTCATTTATTTTGAGAACATCATTACACAATTCATACATCATGACATTGCATAAAACTAACTCTTTACCTTTTCAGGAAAGATCAATCAACAGATAAAGGTCATCATCTGTTGAGGTAGTAGTCGTTCAAGATTCCTTCATCATCCTGCTGAGGTAGTAGTCTACCAAGATTCCTTCATCATCCTGCTGAGGTAGTAGTCGTACAAGATTCCTTCATCATCCTGCTGAGGTAGTAGTCCTCAAAGATTCCTTCATCATCCTGCTGAGGTAGTAGTCATCCAAGATTCCTTCATCATCCTGCTGAGGTAGTAGTCATCCAAGATTCCTTCATCATCCTGCTGAGGTAGTAGTCATCCAAGATTCCTTCATCATCCTTCTGAGGTAGTAGTAATCCAAGATTCCTTCATCATCCTGCTGAGGTAGTAGTCATCCAAGATTCCTTCATCATCCTGTTGAGGTAGTAGTCGTCCAAGATTCCTTCATCATCCTGTTGAGGTAGTAGTTATCCAAGATTCCTTCATCATCCTGCTGAGGTAGTAGTCATCCAAGATTCCTTCATCATCCTGCTGAGGTAGTAGTCATCCAAAATTCCTTCATCATCCTGCTGAGGTAGTAGTCGTCCAAGATTCCTTCATCGTCCTGCTGAGGTAGTAGTCATCCAAGATTCCTTCATCATCCTGATGAGGTAGTAGTCGTCCAAGATTCCTTCATCATCCTGATGAGGTAGTAGTCGTCCAAGATTCCTTCATCATCCTGCTGAGGCAGTAGTCTTCCAAGATTCCTTCATCATCCTAATGAGGTAGTAGTCATCCAAGATTCCTTCATCATCCTGCTGAGGTAGTAGTCATCCAAGATTCCTTCATCATCCTGCTGAGGTAGTAGTCATCCAAGATTCCTTCATCATCCTGCTGAGGTAGTAGTCATCCAAGATTCCTTCATCATCCTGCTGAGGTAGTATTCATCCAAGATTCCTTCATCATCCTGCTGAGGTAGTAGTCGTCCAAGATTCCTTCATCATCCTTCTGAGGTAGTAGTCATCCAAGATTTCTTCATCATCCTGCTGAGGTAGTAGTCGTCCAAGATTCCTTCATCATCCTGCTGAGGTACTAGTCCTCCAAGATTCCTTCATCATCCTGCTGAGGTAGTAGTCCTCCAAGATTCCTTCATCATCCTGCTGAGGTAGTAGTTGTTGTACCCCAAAATTTACCCTCTCATTTTATTAAGATTTCCCCTCACAAGACTCTTTGGACTCCAGACAGGATTAGGGTTTACTCTGCTCAAGACATCTCCTTGCATTGATGACCTGAAATTAGGGTTTGAGTTTGCACGGGGATTTTTGGACTTCCAATGCTCAATATGACTTTCATACTTCATGTTGGACTTATAAGATTGCCCATACCAAGTTTCAAGCCTTGAATCAAATTTTTGCCCAGTCAATTGGACAGTTGACCTAGAAATCAATTGTATTGGGGAAAAAAGTCAACTGTGGCCAATTTACAGTCAAACCTCATAATTTTGGATCCACATCAACATTACAGACTCATATTAACCATTTGATCAAGTTTGGACCACAACTCCTCAAGAAATTTGATCAGATCATCAAAAGGGCAAAATGGTCATTTTTAGGGTTTTGACTGCAGAAGGGAAATTTCTGATTTTTAACCTAGCCAATGAAAAATTGGGTTCAAGCATGGATTCAAGGACTCAATGGCATCATCTTGACCTAATCACAAGGTTCAAAAGATCTCAAAAGCATTGGATTGACAAATGACTTTTCCAGTCAACTGATCAAAAATCAACTGTACACTGAAAAGTCAAACTTTGACTTTTTGGTCAAAATCAAGTGTCAAGTGTCATTTTTCATCAAGATGTGTCAAAACATGAAACTTGTTCACCAAGAAACCTAATTTTGCAAATTAGGGTTTAAAATGGAAAATTTTCATAACTTAGAAATTTTCTAAGTTATGAAAATTTCTTATTTTTTCCCAACTTTGCCAAACATTTTCACCATGATGCAATTGGATTAAAAGAAAACTTACAACATGAAAGTTGTATTCCTCCATAAAATCTACAACTTTGATTCACAAAGTTTTCCCAAAAGATGCTTGTATCTCAAGTTATGATTTTATGAACAAGGGTCCAAAAAACTTTCTAACTTAGTGAAATTTTGCCCTAGTTTAGGCAGGATTTAACCTATCTTCATGGAAATTTTTCACCTAGTTCCATTTGGAATCTCAAAATGCATTTCAAATATGGATTGTATAGCATGTTACAAGCTTTCCAAAATGTCAAAGAACTCCCCAAAATCATTTATGGTTAGCGAGAATCGAAGGTTTGAATTTGGCAAAATGTCACTTTGATCCATGGCATTTTTCATGTTGCTACAAGTTGCAATTTCGATCCAGCCTTGCTTGTACTTGCTTACAGGTCCTTAAACCCTTCCACACTTAAAAATTGAATGCAAACTCAATGGATTAAGGCATTGTTCTGATCTTTAGAAGTTTACACATTGAATTAATCTAAAAATGGGAAAAAGGTAGCATTGCCACTTTAATAAAGTTGGCTTTATGTCAATTTGTTTCTCTTAAGCATTGCACCAAGCCTTTTGCAGCAAACCAACTCCACAAACTCAGGGCAAAGTACAACAACTTTGTGCAGCTAGGAAGAAGGCATGTACAGGCTCTTTGCTTGATCACTTCACACTTTTCTTCAAAACCAAGTCAACTTGCAAAAAGGACATAACTTGGAAATCTGATAAAACCAACTATTGTAAACATTTCAAACGACTTTTGCATATTACCTAAGGTCAGAAACACGAGCTAGCCAGTCCTCAAACACCCTTGAACACCAAAACACCAAAAACTTGCAAAACAGGGCAGCTTCTGCATTTTGATTTCCAAAACAAAAACTACTTGTGCATTTTCCCCCAAACCTCTTCCAACACACTCCATACAGCCTACTGAAACTACCCCAACCATTCCCAAGTGACTGTAACTCCATTTACACACTTCGCCATTTTTGAATTCTGACTGTGCAAGTTGACTTCTACAAGCTTATTCAGGCAAGTTCAAAGCTAGCTAGGCATTGGGAAAGCTCAAAGGAACTTCAAGCAAGCTCACAAGCATCTCAGGCCTCACCGAAAACCCCTGCATTTCCATACTCGAGCTTGACTGAAGTAGGTAAAGTTCAAACTTCTATCTCTCTATTTAGGAATCATTAGGCTTAGGTTTGTGAATAAAAAATGTAGTACTCATTGCCCTTAAACTGTACATATGCATAGATTTCATTTAAGCTTACTGAGTTGGGAGAATTTGAATGATGAACTTTCTGAAAAAACTAGGTTAGAAATTAGGGCCAGAGAAATTCTCTCTGGTCTTTGAGAGTTGGGTTAAGTTTTTTATATGGTTAGAATCGTGTGATTATGCTCAATAACTTTCATGTTGCAAGTTTTTGCTTTAGAGCACGTATGCAGGATTTCCAGGTTTGAACAAGAAACGCGCGTTTTTGTTTGATCAGAGGTTGAAGATGAAGCAATGTGGGCTGGGCTTGGTTTCTCCTTGCTTTTGACACCCCCTGACTTGCTGTTTACACCCCCCTGGCCCATTTGCTTATTTTCCATATTTTTTTTCATTTCCTTTTTAGTTTCTGACTTTATTTTATTTTTCTAAACATTAAAAATTCCCAAAAAATATTTTCATAAATTTTCACATTTTATTTTATTATTTTTATTATTTTTTTGGACATAGAAATAATTGTTAAATAATATACTTTTATTTTCTTAAATAGAAAACTTATAAATATTATAAAAATATTATATTTTTATTTTTATTATTTATATACTTAAATAATATTTTTTTCTCACATATTTCTATTTTTTAACATTTGTATATATTATTTTTATTTATTTTTTCTACATAAATGAATAAATAATATAATTAATACATATATATTTTCTTAAAACAAATTAGGGGTTCCACCCTTAATAAAAATAATCTTTTATTTTTTTTATATGTACATTAAATGATTTATTTTTACATACATAAAAATAATACAAAAACATTTTGCATATTCATATTTATTTGCATATTTAAATATTTTCTATTTATTTATTTGTACAATTAATTCAATTTGGTTGTAATAGTAATTTTAGGGTTTTAATTTCTTGCAAATATCCCCTATTAAAATTTGTATCCCCCTCCCATATCAATGTTATAATAACTTAGATTATTTTTACGCATTTATAGCTTTCAAATATGCCATGATAGAAAGATTAGGGTTTGTATGCAAAAATCCAAAATCAAACAAATAGCTTGACTAAAACAAGACAAAAATGCATGAAAATGACAACACAACGCACACTAGCACCCCTAGGGTTTCATCCACTTGTTGCCTTTAAAATGGCCATGGTATGCATGTTAAGTATCTTGGCAAAACAAAACAAAAAAAAACAAAAGATCATAGTCCCTCGATGACGCTATCTTGGTTGCCTATACAAAATGATCTAGTCCCTCAGACAAAAACTTGCTAAGATACTTAGCACTATTGCTATCATGGTCAATACGATTTCCCGCGCCTGTCCCGTTTAAACATCCAAACACAAGGTTGTTTACCAAATGCAATGGTAAAACAACAATGTCAAAGGGTTAAAAATGTGTAGGAAAGATCTTTGAGTAGGGTAGACAACTCCTAGTTACTTGATCTAACTTGCAAACATCCTTGTTATTTTCAAAAACACATCACAACATAATTTTAAAACATTTCCCAACAAATTTTCAAACAATTGAAACATTTTTCAAAAGACAAAACACCTTTGTATACATTCAAACAAGAATCATTACAATGGTTGCCACAACGAAGGCCTCTTTTCAAAATACTTTCAAAATCACACACAAAAGCACCATTTCAAACAATTGAAAAGCAAAAGCAAGTGATCTAAAACAAGTAACTAAGAGCCCATGGAAAACCATGGATGAAAAGGGTGCTAGCACCTTCCCTTTTCATAATCTACCCCCCGAACCCAAGAAAACATCTCAAAGGTCTTTCCTGTGCTTTTTGACCTTTCATTTGGATAAGTAAAAAGACGGTGGCGACTCTTGCTAAACCGAAACATTTGCGAACACAAACGCAAAACCTCAAGCCAGTTCTCCCACCGCATCAAAGAACTGGAGACTCTGCTGGGGAGTAGTTGTAGAAGTGGGGTTACCTTAGGGTTTTAGATCACCTTTACATGCTTATTTTTCTTGACTTGATTGCTTTATATTTGGTTCTATTGTTTGGGTTTGAATCCTCTACCCGGATTTGGGAAACATTCATAGGTAAATAGCAATACATTGTGGAAACTGTGCGGGGTATACCGACATGGTTGAAGCAATAGCTATATTAGTGCGACATATTTATGGGTACCGGTAGCCTTTGAGTTAATCAAAGAGAATACGGGGCCACTGAGTGATGTCATGAAGCACTAATGGACTTTTAGAACCTTTACTTGACCATCTTGGCCTTTTTAGGGGTAGTGAGATGACCAGCTTTGGTGCAGTCCGAAGTTGGTAGATACTCGATACTACACTCATTGAAGGTTGCTTTCTTGGAATATTTTGGTCGCCAGTTAAGTGGATGAACTGAAACAATGAACACAGAAAATAATCCAGTGATATTGAACTCCTTAGAACCCGATTACTATTTATAGGACAGGTTGGCCAACTAAATTTCAAGAGGGTACTTACCTATGAAACCCCATGCAAGCCTGAAACTAGGAACTTGTGTGACTTGTTTGTACATATATACTTGTGCATAACATCATAAACATCATGAAGCATCATATGCATCCACTAACCATTTCAAGGATTTGGATCTTCATATTTGTTCCTGTTTCGTAGGTAATGGATTCACTTCGCAGGAAAACTATTCAAGTCAACCTTGTAAGAATTCCTCCTCAACTCAAGGAGCTAGATTCAAGGATTCCTAAGAATTCTCCATTCACCGAGAGGCATGGTCGTCTTCTCAACTTAGTAAACACCAACACCGAGGAAGACATGGTGAATGTTCTCTTCCAGTTCTTTGACCCCCTACACCACTGCTTCACATTTCCTGATTATCAGCTTGTGCCTACTTTGGAGGAATTTTCTCAACTCCTGAGGATTCCTATTCTCCATTAACTACCCTACAACGGTATGGAAAGAGATCCAAAGCCTGAAGATGTTGCTCAAGCCCTAGACTTGCAACCATCTGATGTCAAAGGTCGTTGGGAAACCAGAAGTGGTGTCAAGGGTTTCTTGGCAATGTTTCTGTTTGAGAAGGCTCAAGAATGCTAGAATTCATTGGACTTGCAAGCTTTTGAGGAGATTGTAACTCTTCTCATCTATGGGTTGGTCTTGTTCCCAAACCCTGACCAGCTTATAGATGTAAGTGCTGTCAAGATTTTCATGGCTCGCAACCCGGTGCCTACATTGCTGGGGGATATCCTCCACTCATTTCACACACGAACAATGAGGAAAAGAGGTGTTCTCATGTGTTGTACTCCTCTTCTAGCAAGGTGGTTTATTTCTCACATTCCCCAATCAGTTTTGAATAATGAGCAAGGTTTAAGGTGGTCACAACAATTGATGACTCTTACGCATTCAGATGTTCATTGGTGTTCTCGATCCCAAGAAAATGTTATCATCATTGATCGTTATGGGGAATTCCCTAATGTCCCTCTACTAGGAATTAGGGGAGGCTTCACCTACAATCCCTGCTTGGCTATGATACAGTTTGGGTATGCCCGAAGGGATGGCCCTCATGACATGCTGATTCCATACTTGGTTTTTGACCTCGACAATGACGCTCAAGGACTTCGACAAAGTTTTATCCGAGCTTGGAGGATGCCCAACAAGATAGATAGTAAGACACTGGGACACAAGAATTCCATCCCCCTTGAGCCTTACCTCAAGTGGGTACGAACCCGCGCCCAGAGTCTTATGATGCCTTACCCCTACATTCTCCCTGTGATCAAAGAGCCTGTTATGGAAGGAGAGGTTCCATACACCCTCCTACATCCTGACATGCCAACATCACTAGAAGATTTACAAAGGAGTTGGATACAGCTCAAGGGAGAACTCAATACTTTTGAAGCCCAATTCTACGCTAGTGAGAAGAAGGTTTTGGAACTTACTCGTCAACTCCACGAAGAGCAGACTCTTAACACTTATATTGCACCGAAGAGGATGCGCAACGTCTTTTTACCTTAGAATTTTATATTATTTTGCCCATGGGGCACTTATGTACTAACAAATTCTATCTTATTAATATGACGTGTGTTCCTTTTTGTTTACAACAAATTTGAATTTTTGAATCCTTGAATGTATTACATGAATACACATCATTCATCATATGCATAAACAGGTCTTCACACCAGGTTTCCTTATCTCTCTGCTGTTTATTTCAGCAAGATGGATATAGAGCAGACGGTCAAAGACTTACAAGCGCAGAATTCACAGTTCCAACAACTACTCATAACCTTGGCAAAGGGTCAGGAGGAGCTCAAAGGTCTACTGGAAAAGGAAAAAGAGAAGAAGAAAAAGAAGAGGGTTGGAGTGGCTACCATGGGTAGAAGATTTGAGAACCAAGCTAGAAGGGTCCTGGATTTCCCCTCAACATTTGATGAAGGGGTTGGAAAGGGTAAAGGAACTGCGGTGCTATCTGAGTCTGAGGAAGAAGAAGATGAAGAGGATGGAGACTACTCTGAGCAGCAGTACCCTCCTGCAGATGACAAGTACAAGAATCTGGAAGAGCGTTTGGAAGCTATGGAGGTACAAAGAGTGCTTGGGTTGGACTTCGAGGAGCTAGGGTTGGTTGCTGGGATTGTGATTCCCCCTAAGTTTAAGGTGCCTATATTTGCTAAATACGATGGTTTGTCTTGTCCAAAGATGCATCTGCGGTCTTACATCAGAAAAATCCAACCTCATTCTTCTGATAAGGATCTGTGGGTTCATTTCTTCCAGGATAGTCTTTCGGGGACGCAATTAGACTGGTTCTACCAGCTAGAGAGGTATGATGTGCACAATTGGGAGGATTTGGCAGCTGCCTTCTACAGACAATATCAATATAATGCGGACTTAGCACCAACCCGTACTCAATTACAGAGTATGGGCATGGTCTCAAATGAAGGTTTCAAAGAGTATGCCCAGAAATGGAGAGACTTGGCTGGAAGGGTGAAGCCACCATTGTCTGAGAGAGAGCTTGTGGATATGTTTTTGGGGACCCTGTCAGGTCCATTCTTTAATCACTTGATAGGAAGTTCATCTGCGGGGTTCACCGAGTTAATTTTGATGGGAGAAAGAGTTGAGGCCGAAATCAAGAGCGGAAAAATTCAAAAGGATGCATCTGCTTCCGCTACCATCAAAAAGACCTTTCCAGCAAAGAAAGAAGTCTCAGCTGTTTACTCCCAAAGAAGTCAAGGAAGAGTTGAGCGTCGGTGTTATACCCCAAAATTTGCCCTCTCAATTCTCAAGGCTTTTTCTTACATGGATTGTCAAGGTTCAAGCTTGAACAAGTGCATTGGGATTTTCCAGTACCAAAATTAAAAGGAAACTGACAAAAATGGAGAAAACAGATAAAAATAACATTTCGACAAATTTGGTGGAAAACATGTCTCCTTCGATTCAACATACTTCGATTGACTCTTGGCCTCTTTAGATTGCTCAAAAGTAGCTACTAGCGTGCCTCTTTCGCCTGGGCATGTGACTTCTTGCTGCAGACTTCGTTTGTGCCTTTTGCTTGCAATCGAAGGCCATGACCTACTGGCCACACATTCCCCCTGCAAGGAAACCCTTTTCGATTCACCAAGCGTACTGCCTACAAACCTGCTTTTATTTGGACAAGTTCACTGCCTACAAGCATGCTTCGATTGGGCAACATGTTTCCTTCGAACATGAGCTTTCGATTGGGCAATATGTCTGTTTCGATCCAAGTTTCAACTGGGCATTAGCTTCCTTCAAGTAAGCTTGTTCCGACCACAAGCTTCGACTAAGGCAAAGGCTTACTTCGAACATGTGTGCTTCGATCTCACTCTTGCATTCGACTCAGGAATGTCCTTCGAATCAGGAAGTAAAGGCCTCCTGTTGATTTTCTTCAATTCAAAGAGTCAATAATGTTCTGAGAGCTTCCTTTAACTCAGAAGTTAATAACCTTTTGAAAAGGGCCATTCGAAGAACGCACAGTTGGTCCATTTGAAGAACACACAGTTGGTCCATTCGAAGGACACACAGCTGGTGGAAACGAATGCAGTGTTGTCCCAGAAAAATGGAGGATTCGACCCAGAAGATCAAGTTGAACATATAGACCCATAGGCTAGGCCATGTGTCTTCCCTTTATAGGCATGTACCCATTTGTTGTCTAAGACCACTTGCATAGCACAGTACCACCTTTTAGAAAAGTTTGACTTGGTCCTTGCGCTTATTTTCCTTCATAGTGAGGCAACCCATCCTGAACCATTCATCTTGCTTTTGTGGCACAAGTGGACATTTACTTTCCAGCTGGCCCTTATTTTATTATTTTTGCTCCCCAAGCTTTTCTCTATAAATAGAGAGTTCATTTGCACAAAGAAAAAAAATAAAAAAGAGAGGAGAGAAGGAGGAGAACGTATCTTCAAACTTCTCACACACCACAAAATTCTCAAACACTTAAACACTTGTGAGAACAAATCCAGAATCACATACTTACTTCCTTCAATTCTGAAGGACAAATACTCTTCAGTATCCTTTGAACCCAGTTTGGAAAGAAACATAAGACTTGTTTCTTTCCTTCCTTCGAATCCAGCATTCCCAGCGCAGCTGTTGGCCCCCTCTGTCAAATCCAGAACCTTGGACCTCCACTCAAGGTCCCACACCCATTCAACGCCTCCAGCAAGGTAAGTCACTCTTACCCTTGAACCTTTTCGTTTCATGGCATAACATGTAAATAATCTTCCCTTTCATTTCAAAACATGTACATAATACTTTGTTTCTTTTCGTTTCCACCTGTTTAATATGTTTTCAGAGCTAAACACTTTCGTTTTGCTCTCTGTTGTACCCCAAAATTTGCCCGCCTCTTTTTCACAAGAAATCACAGCTCCAGGCTTTCCCTGATTTTTCAGATTGGCTCAAGAATCAGTCAAACAGACTTTTCTTATCAGCCTACCCAAAATTAGGGTTTCCATTGATTTTGAATCAGTCCAAGCAGATTATTAGGGTTTCCGTTGATTTTGAATCAGTCCAAGCAGATTATTATGGTTTCTATTGATTTGGTTGAGTTTGGCTCAGGGTTCGATCAAGCAGACGTTTCTTTGACAATAAATCCAAAATTAGGGTTTGCACGCGCATTCTCAGAAGAATTTGAATCCACAGTGTCTTAATTGACTGTCACACTGCTTTGATGCTTGTTCAAGATTTCCGTTTGTTTCTCAAAGCCTAAACATATGAGATAGAAGCTGAGGCTTCTGATTGAAAGTTTGAAGCGTTGGTTTAATCAGTGAAGTGAAAGGCGTATGGACGTTTGTTTGTTTAACTGTGCAATACATATGGTTAATTGGAATGCCGGGCTTATTGTTGGTTAATGCAAGGCTGTGAGACTGTGACGTTTATTGATTATTTATATTATCTGAGTTACAATTATTGGGATGCGTTTCTAATTATTATGATTCAAGAAATTTAAATAATTAAATAAACAAGTGCAGAAGAAATATTGAAATATCTGACAAAAGATTTTATTTATTTTAATTGTTGTTACAAGTGTTATTTGAATACAATAAATTTATTTACAGTGTTTACAATAATGTTTATTACAACGATTAAAAATAAAATAAAACTATCTTCTAAGCCTCTTGAAGTCTTCATACTTCTCTGATCCCCAACTGGTATTTACCTGCAAAGACAGAAAAAGAAATCAGTGCAGATGAATTAAAAAGGCATTTTCAGGCAGATAATCATAAACTCATCATTAAAGGTTGTTGGCCGAAATCAGATTGTTTTTATTTTCATCATATTTTTCTCATCCTCTTCGCAAATCACAAGAAGATTTCTCTTCTTGGTTCACAAAGAGAAAAGTAAAATTATACTTTGCAAAGCATACAATTAAACATAAAGAAGGCAAAAGGTTGCATAAAAAGTTCACCAAGCTGTACAGTAGCGAACTGAAAATGCCAAACCAAATTGCAATGTCAAATAAAGCAAACTAAGTTACACAATGGAAAACTAAGTCACAAGTTCAAAACTGTCAAAGAAGCTGTCAAAAACTGTCAAAGAAGCTATCAAACTGTCAATGCAGAAAAGAAGAAAGTACAAGATGCAGAGGAAAATCAAATTGCAAGCAAGCAATATTGTCAAAACTTTTTAATCATTTCCCAGGCCAACACCTTTTCAGAATAAAAGGTACTTTAAGCAATAGAATATGCTTGGGAGAGAGAGAAAGAGAGTAAAAAGCAGGCTTACAGTTTTTGGGCAGGCTTAGAGGACAAATAAATATAACATTCCTAGCAGTTCAGAAAAAAGGAGAGAGGGCAAGATACCACAAAACTGTAAACACGTAACACAGCCTGCATAACCTTCAACAGAAAAAACCTGCCTTCCTAAAATCACAAGCAACCCTGCATCAAAATTTCAAAACAACAAAACCTTGAAGCCTGTTTACAAACCTGCTAAAACCTGCATCAAGCCAAACAAACTTGCACAACAAGCGCAAGCTCAAACTAACAAACTCAGCCTGCATAACACCTCAAGCCTGCCTGCTTAAAACCTCTAAACAATAAATGCAAGCCTAAGGCAACAAGCCTTGAAGCCTGTAACCAAAAAGCCTGCCAAAAACCAGTCTCCCCAGCCTGTATCAAACAATCAAACTCAAGCATAGCAAACCTCCAGAAGCCTGCCTGTACCATACAAACCTGCTAAAACCTTCAACCTGCCTTCAATACCAAACAACCAAAACTCCAACAAATCCAAGCAAAATCCACAATAGACAACAAACATTCTCAGAATAAGGGTTCATCATAGAATCATCAAAAAGCCAAAGAGAGGGAAAGTCAGAAGCTAGCAAATAAACAATCTCAGAATCAAGGTTCATCATTGAAAATCAACAAAATCTAAAGAGAGGAAGAAAGTCAGAAACAACAAGCATCTCATAAAGACATCATCATTGACAAGAAAGGGAGGAAGAAAGTCAGAAGCAAACAAACAAATCTCAGAATCAAGGTTCATCATAGAATCAACATAGCCAAAGCCAAACAACAACAATAGCAATGTCTTAGAAATTATCATCATCAACCTAATCATCAACATATATTCAGCATCAATTCAAAACCAAGCCAAAGAGAGGAAGAGAATCAGAAGCAAACAAACAAATCTTAGAACCAGAGTTCATCACAGAATAATCATCAAAAGCCAATGTTCAAGTAAGAAGAAGAAAGAACTCGGCATTCTAGGGTTTTCAGAAAAGTCATCATCAAACAGTTCAAAGCTAAAGATATAAATACCAGACAAGCCAGCAAGCTTTCATCACCATGTCCCTCCGCCTCGGCCACCTGAGAAGCGCCTCCATTCCAAACTCCAGGGACGAAGCCCTCAAGGTATCTATCCCCTCTTTCTGTTTCGTACCTCACACAAACACAAATAACACAAAGATCAATAGCATGCAAAGAGTAAAAACTTGAAATCCTAAAACACGACAGAACGAAATAATACCTTTTTGAATCATCGCATTGCACAATCGCGGGGAGGAGAGATTGGAGGTGGCGTCTGGTGGCCTAAGGCGAGTGGAGGGAGACATCAGAAGCCATGGTTGAGAGCGATGAAGAGACGAAGAAGATGAGAAGGGAGCGGCGCCGTTCCAAACTGAACAAACCTAGTTCTGAGCCAATCAAATGAAAACCCTAAAAACATTGTGAGTCGTTTTGGGCCTGCCCCATACACAAAACTGCTAAGCCCAACGTGTTTCTGGCGCATGCAACCCCTTTTTTCTAATCTTGTTTGTTTTTTTTTCATTTTGGGCCAAGAACATACCCCCTAAAGCCCATTTAATTTCTTTTTATTCATTTTTTATGTTTACAAATCAATTTTTTTTATCACCTTATTTCCTTTTTTATATCACCTTATTTCCTTTTTTATATATAACTTAGTTCCTAATTCTTTCTTGTTAAATAAAAATAATATATTAATTTTTCATATTAAATTTTTATTAACAATATTTTTTTATTACATTTGAAATACATAAATAATTAAGTTAAATATTTCTTTCTTTAAAGAAACCTTTTGTTTATATATAATTAACAAAAACACAAAAAATAATAATAACACTTAACAATATATTAGGTTAATATTTTTTTGTAAATAACCATATACATCATACAATACTTTTGATTCTCTTTATTCTTATACCTTGATTATATTTTTACATTGAGAATGCGACGATTCGATTTGGTTGTAAATAATATTTGGACATTACTATTCCGACAAGACTCATCCCCATTTGTAAACATTTGTACCCCCATCCCCGGATACTTATTTGTAATAGTTTAGACTTTAAATTCCCGCAATTTATCGCTTTCCATATACTGTATAGTAATTAGGGTTTGTATGCGAAGATTCAAAATCAGCCGCTAGATAACCTAACACAAGATAAAAGCATGAAAATCAATACACAATTCACACTTGCACCTCTAAGGTAACCTCGCTTGTTGCCTCGGAAAATGCGATCATGTCCCTCGAGTATGAGACACTCTAGCAAACGTCCCTTCGATAAACAAAGATCGTTAGTCCCTCGATGACCCTCAATGTTGCCTTCGATAAAACGATCTCGTCCCTTACAAAATTGCTAGAGCGTCTCACAAGTTGCCTTCAATGATTCTATACGATGAGCAGCGCCCGTCCCGTTTAACATCCTAACACAAGGTTGTTCACCAAATACAATGGTGAAACGACATTGTTAAAAGGGTTAAAACATGATAAAGATCTTTGAGTAAAATTAGGGTAGATAGCTCTTAGTTACTTGATCAAACTTGCAAAACATCCTTGCCATTTTTCAAAACACACATCACAACACAACTTCAAAACAACTTTCAAAAACATTGAAACATCTTTTCAAAAAGACAAACACCTTTTGTAAAACATTCAAACAAGAATTGTTACAAAGGTTGCCTAGACAAGGCATCTTTTTCAAAACATTTTCAAAACCACACACACAAAGCACCATTTCAAACAACTGAAAAGCAAAGGCAAGTGATCTAAAACGAGTAACTAAGAGCCCATGGATAACCATGGATGAAAAGGGTGCTAGCACCTTCCCTTTTCATAATCTACCCCCCGAACCCACGAAAAAATCTCAAAGGTCTTTCCTGTGCTTTTTGACCTTTCCTTAGGATAAAATAAAAGTCGGTGGCGACTCTTGCTAAACCGAACAAGTGCAAAAACAAACGCAAAACCCAAGTCAGTTCTCCCACTGTATCACAGAACTGGAGACTCTGCTGGGGATTTCTTTAAAATTGGGGTTACCTTAGGGTTTTTAGATCACCTTTACTTGCTTACCTTGATTGCTTTGTTTGCTTTACTTTTGGGTTCCTTGTTTGGGTTTGTTGTAAATCCTACACCCGGATTTGGGGGCACCTTTTTAGGTAAATAGCAATAAACTGTGAGGGAACTGTGCGGGGTATACCGACATGGTTGAAGCAGTAGCTATGTTAGTGTGACATATTTGTGAGTACCGGTAGCCCTTGAGTAGTCAAGGAGAATACGGGGCCGCTGAGTGATGTCATGAAGCACTAACGAACTCTTAGAACCTTACTTGACCATCTTGGCCTTTTTAGGGGTAGTGAGATGACTGACTTTGGTGCAGTACGAAGTTGGTAGATACTCGATACTACACTCATTGAGGGTTGTTTTCATGGAATATTTTGGTCGCCAGTTAAGTGGATAAACCAAAACAATGAACATAGAAAATAATCCAATGATATTGAGCTCCTTAGAACCCGGTTTCTATTTTAGGACAGGTTGAGCCAACTAACTTCAAGAGGGTACTTACCTACAAACCCCATGCAAGCCTAAACCTAAGGACTTGTTTGTTCTGTGTGAATATGATTACCTGTATATACACTTGCTTACTTTTGCATACATGTACATAACATCATAACATCATACCATAGCATTTTCAATAACCATTTCAAGGATCTCGAGGGTCTTTTGATGCAGGGTCACGTTGAACCAGACGTCTACCAAAGGGAAAGAGGGTTCCCCTCTAAACAAACACCGCCAAAGATCGAGTGCAACAACTTGAATCAGGGGCTATGACCCACTTGACATGGTGAGCTTGATTCTCGTGGAAAGACATCCACCAATAACAAATTTCTCCAATCAAAGATGTTGATCAAAGTTAAATCTCTAACATTTTCTGGTGTTTACCCCGAAAGATCCTTGAAAACATGCATCTGCATATCATGCATTGCATCATAACAGTTTTTCCTTTTCAGGTTTCCTTATTCTCCTACTGTATATTTCAGTAGAGATGGCTCTAGAGAGGACTGTCAAAGATATCCAGGATCAAAATGCTCAACTTCAAGAAATGTTCTTGAACCTATCCCAGGGGAAAGAAGAAGTGAAAGCTCTCCTCACAAGGGGCATGGTCTTGGGGAATTCAGGCAGTGTCAAGAATGATCAGTTGGAAGAACTACAGTTTGAGCTGACCGCACTGAGGATCCCGATAATGGGACAACTGGTGGGCCAGATGGCTCTCATCCAGGACTTGGCTCAAAGACAAGAGGAGCTCAGGGTTCTCGTCAACAAACTGCTTCGGGACGACCAAGTGGGGGAAACATCTAAGGTTGAAGATCAAGTCATCATTCAACCCCCTTTGAGACAAGAAGACAAGGGAAAGGCTCCTCAACTTGCTTCAGGGTCACAAGCCCAGCCACAACCTCGTCAGCGTCAACGGGGTAATCAACGTAAGCAAAATACGTCTGGAAGACAGTTCACTGAGACCGACATACCATCATCTCTAATACTGGAACGCCTGTTGGAGGTCAATCTGACTGCTTTAAGGGATCCTATTCGGAATCCTAATACCTCTGCTCCTAGCTATCACCCCGACGCATTTTGTGTATACCACTCCTATAGTCCTGGACATGACACCAACGACTGTTGGGCTTTGAAAAACAAAATTCAAGATCTGATTGACAACGGGGTGTTGAAATTCATGTCGGATGGTGAGATGAAAATCTTACGCTAAGGGTTCTCCATTTGAAATGACAAAGCTCGAACTGAGATACTTTTGTTCCATTTGAATTTTCAAGTTGTAATTTCTTTTGTTATTCAAACATTTATCTGTTGATGTCAAACTCTGTTTCATTAATGCATTGCATATGTTTGTCTTGAATTCATCCATTCGTTTTCACTATTATTATGCTTTCTTTATGATATTTAACTCTTGATGAAAAGCTACAAGCCTTTAGAGGTAGGATGACGAAACAATACCATAATCTCATACAGTATGCTTTTGAACAGACCTCGCTGATGATGTACAGGCATTTCTTTCAAATCCCAAACACTGGAGTTATAAGGAAGATAATCCCTAGTAAATCCCTTCGAGCCAAAGAAGTAGGAGTTTTCTATTTTAAACACAAATTGAAACCTTTAATTTAAACCTGGGGCAGGGTAGTCTCTCAGTTTAATTCAAAAGATGCGCATTGAAGTCGCAAAACTCTCAGTTTGTAATACAACGAATGACATCAAAAACATCCCTTTGGAACCAAAAGACAGTGATGGTTCCTTATCTCATAGGCAGTCATTAGCTCTCAAAGAGAAAGGCCCGCTAAGCCAAAACCTATAAAGGAGGCTTAAGAAAGCTGGGGCATCCCGCTGACTGTAATCTTGAAAACAGGAACAGTCAGGCAAAAGTTAGGGACAACAAATCAAAAGAAAGAGGTCACTACAAATCCTCAATAAACATGAAAAATGTTGCAAAAATGATGACTGCCTTCCATAAAATTCAACTGGTGTGAGCCATCACCAAAAAGTCATTCCAAATTCGAATAGTGTTCGACGCACAATTAACTGAGTTTAGGATTGAAGAACATCACGAAGAGCGGGTGGGTACAAATATACTTTAAGCCTTTATCCTTTGTTTCTTAAACCATGAACCAAGCCACGTTACAACCCTTCGAAAGTCCTAATTGAAGCATGGGTTGGTTCGAAAGCATACTATTACAAAAGGTATTCTGACTCCTGTAAGGCTTTACCCTAAGATCTTGTGTTGAATTTGTCTTATAAAAAGTCTTTTGCTAAAAAACGCATTTTTCAAAACTTCGAGACAAGCATAAACTTTTCATTATTTGAATATCGTTGTTTGCACATGGTTTACTTGTTTAACAGCGAATAAATTCATACAGTGAATGTTCGGAGGAACGAAAGTTCTCTCGGTGAGTAAAATCACTCCAAGTGGGATGATACTCCCATTGCAAAAATATCCCGTCAACAAAAAGAGACTTGGTTTGGTATTGTCCAACAAATCTGAGGCAGTCCAGTCAAGATTTCAACAAATCTTTCAAAGTCCATTAAACCTGGGGAAATCCAGTCAAGATTTCAACAAATCTTTCAAAAGTTCAGTGAACCTGGGGCAGTCCAGTCGAGATTTCAAGAAATCACTCAATTCCAGGATAGCTTGGGGCAAGCCTCCCTCGTCATCACTTGGGGCATTCGAATGTCAACCTCAAGGTTACGAACAGTCTAAGTCTCTTGACAAGGCCACAAGCATCTGATACTAGGGGCAGGGATGAACCTCTCCGAAATCTTTCTGAAAAGAAATTCAAGCGGCCTCGAGAAGTTTATCATCTCTCTAAAACAGACCAGTTGTCATGGGTTTATTTCCCCAACATTTGTCAAGGATTTATTCTCCAAAACAAATTACATTTCAAGTTGAAAGGTCTTTCAAAATTTCCTTCATCACCTGCTGGAAGTTACGATCAACATCAAAAATTCCTTCATCACCTGTTGGAAGATACAGTCCAGATATGCTCCAAACACGGTTGCCATTCTGTCACTCATTCAGATCCCAGTTACAGTTTCAGATACACTCCAGACACGGAAGTCATTCTGCTACTCATACAGATATCAACTCCAAGATACAGTCCAGATACGCTCCAGACACAGTTGCCATTCTGTCACTCATTCAGATCCCAGTTACAGTTTCAGATACACTCCAGACACGGAAGTCATTCTGCTACTCATACAGATCTCAACTCCAAGATACAGTCCAGATACGCTCCAGACACGGTTGCCATTCTGTCACTCATTCAGATCCCAGTTACAGTTTCAGATACACTCCAGACACGGAAGTCATTCTGCTACTCATACAGATCTCAACTCCAAGATACAGTTTCAGATACACTCCAGACACGGAAGTCAATCTGCTACTCATACAGATCTCAACTCCAAGATACAGTACAGATACGCTCCAGACACGGTTGCCATTCTGTCACTCATTCAGATCCCAGTTACAGTTTCAGATACACTCCAGACGCGGAAGTCATTCTGCTACTCATACAGATCTCAACTCTAAGATACAGTCCAGATATGCTCTAGACACGGTTGCCATTCTGTCACTCATTCAGATCCCAGTTACAGTTTCAGATACACTCCAGATACGGAAGTCATTCTACTACTCATACAGATCTCAACTCCAAGATATAGTCCAGATAAGCTCCAGACACGGTTGCCATTCTGTCACTCATTCAGATCCCAGTTATAGTTTCAGATACACTCCAGATACGGAAGTCATTCTGCTACTCATACAAATCTCAACTACAGATACAATCCAGATACGCTCCAGACACGGTTGCCATTCTGTCACTCATTCATATCCCAGTTACAGTTTCAGATACACTCCAGATATGGAAGTTATTCTGCTACTCATACAGATATCAACTCCAAGATACAGTCCAGATACGCTCCAGACACGGTTTCCATTTTGTCACTCATTCAGATCCCAGTTACAGTTTCAGATACACTCCAGATACGGAAGTCATTCTGCTACTCATACAAATCTCAACACCAGATACAGTCCAGATACGCTCCAGACACGGTTGCCATTCTGTCAATCATTCAGAATAATGATCATTCTCCCCACAGAGATACTTCCTAACAGATTGAAGATACTCAGTCCCATTTTTCCAGCATAAGTATCCCAGGTTTTAAGCTTCCCAGTAGAGATTTTCAAAAGCTTTCCTTGTTCCCCAAGCAATCAACAGTCAACAAGGATTTCTCATCTTCAGCAATCAAGGATCCTTGCAATTCCCCTGCAGCAGTCAAGGATTCACTTTCCCGGGCAGCAGTCAAAGAATCCATTATCTCCAGCTATCCAGGATTCATCTATCCTCAGCAAGACAGCTCATCAGCTTACATGCGCATTCATTACATTCATGTATCATAAACATTGATATAACATATATATTGCATCATACATTTCATGCAACATAACTTTGTGTTTCAGCTAATATTTTACCCTTTTCAGGATAAGATTAATAAGCTTCAACTTCTAAAAATAGTTTACGGGTTCTCCAGATACAGATGTTAACCTATCGCTTGTTCAGATTCAATACCTCTGAAAACAGTTTACAGGTTCTCCAGATACAGATGTTAACCTATCGCTTGTTCAGATTCAAGACCTCTGAAAACAGTTTATGGGTTCTCCAGATACGGATGTTAACCTATCGCTTGTTCAGATTCTCAACTTTTGAAAACAGTTTACGGACGCTTCCCAACATGGATGCTGATCTATTGCTTATTCAACTCCAAGACTTCTGAAAACAGTTTACGGATGCTTCCAGACACGGATGTCAATCTATTGCTTATTCAACTTCACAACTTCTGAAAACAATTCACGGATTCTCCTAATACGGATGTTAATCTATCGCTTATTCAACTCCAAGACTTCTGAAAACAGTTTACGGATGCTTCCAGACACGGATGTCAATCTATTGCTTATTCAACTTCACAACTTCTGAAAACAGTTCACGGATTCTCCTAACGCAAATGTTAATCTATCGCATGTTCAGATTCAACTTTTGAAAACATTTTATGGATGCTTCCAAACACAGATGTCAATCTATTGCTTATTCAGACCCCCAGTTCAGAGATGTTCCAAACAGGGATACCTTTCTGATACTCGTCCACTCACCAACGACATACAGTTCAACAAACAATCTCCAGATGGCATCTTTAAGCCCATCCCCGACAAGATTCTGTCACCTCTCCAGATGGCATCTCTAAGCCCATCCCCCGACAAGATTCTCTCACATCTCCAGATGGAATCTCTAAGCCCATCTCCAAATGGAATCTTTAAGCCCATTCCCTCAAACTACGCTTTGACGAGTGCAAATTTTTTTGGGCACTCTAGTGTCCAATCTCCTTTTACCTTCGAGTCGCGAACGGCAAACTTGCCAATCTAACTCTCCAGGTTCAAGAAGATTGAACATGGGCAACTGTTGTACCCCAAAATTTGCCCTCCTCTTTTTCACAAGAAATCACAGCTCTAGGCTTTCCCTGATTTTTCAGATTGGCTCAAGAATCAGTCAAACAGACTTTTCTTATCAGTCTACCCAAAATTAGGGTTTCCATTGATTTTGAATCAGTCCAAGCAGATTATTAGGGTTTCCATTGATTTTGAATCAGTCCAAGCAGATTATTAGGGTTTCTATTGATTTGGTTGAGTTTGGCTCAGGGTTCGATCAAGCAGACGTTTCTTTGACAATAAATCCAAAATTAGGGTTTGCACGCGCATTCTCAGAAGAATTTGAATCCACAGTGTCTTAATTGACTGTCACACTGCTTTGATGCTTGTTCAAGATTTCCATTTGTTTCTCAAAGCCTAAACATATGGGATAGAAGCTGAGGCTTCTGATTGAAAGTTTGAAGCGTTGGTTTAATCAGTGAAGTGAAAGGCGTATGGACGTTTGTTTGTTTAACTGTGCAATACATATGGTTAATTGGAATGCCAGGCTTATTGTTGGTTAATGCAAGGCTGTGAGACTGCGACGTTTATTGATTATTTATATTATCTGAGTTACAATTATTGGGATGTGTTTCCAATTATTATGATTCAAGAAATTTAAATAATTAAATAAACAAGTGCAGAAGAAATATTGAAATATCTGACAAAAGATTTTATTTATTTTAATTGTTGTTACAAGTGTTATTTGAATATAGTAAATTTATTTACAGTGTTTACAATAATGTTTATTACAACGATTAAAAATAAAATAAAACTATATTCTAAGCCTCTTGAAGTCTTCATACTTCTCTGATCCCCAACTGGTATTTCCCTGCAAAGACAGAAAAAGAAATCAGTGCAGATGAATTAAAAAGGCATTTTCAGGCAGATAATCAAAAACTCATCATTAAAGGTTGTTGGCCGGAATCAGATTGTTTTGATTTTCATCATATTTTGATCATCCTCTTCGCAAATCACAAGAAGATTTCTCTTCTTGGTTCACAAAGAGGAAAGTAAAATTATACTTTGCAAAGCATACAATTAAACATAAAGAAGGCAAAAGGTTGCATAAAAAGTTCACCAAGCTGTACAGTAGCGAACTGAAAATGCCAAACCAAATTGCAATGTCAAATAAAGCAAACTAAGTTACACAATGGAAAACTAAGTCACAAGTTCAAAACTGTCAAAGAAGCTGTCAAAAACTGTCAAAGAAGCTATCAAACTGTCAATGCAGAAAAGAAGAAAGTACAAGATGCAGAGGAAAATCAAATTGCAAGCAAGCAATATTGTCAAAACCTTTTAATCATTTCCCAGGCCAACACCTTTTCAGAATAAAAGGTACTTTAAGCAATAGAATATGCTTGGGAGAGAGAGAAAGAGAGTAAAAAGCAGGCTTACAGTTTTTGGGCAGGCTTAGAGGACAAATAAATATAACATTCCTAGCAGTTCAGAAAAAAGGAGAGAGGGCAAGATACCACAAAACTGTAAACACGTAACACAGCCTGCATAACCTTCAACAGAAAAAACCTGCCTTCCTAAAATCACAAGCAACCCTGCATCAAAATTTCAAAACAACAAAACCTTGAAGCCTGTTTACAAACCTGCTAAAACCTGCATCAAGCCAAACAAACTTGCACAACAAGCGCAAGCTCAAACTAACAAACTCAGCCTGCATAACACCTCAAGCCTGCCTGCTTAAAACCTCTAAACAATAAATGCAAGCCTAAGGCAACAAGCCTTGAAGCCTGTAACCAAAAAGCCTGCCAAAAACCAGTCTCCCCAGCCTGTATCAAACAATCAAACTCAAGCATAGCAAACCTCCAGAAGCCTGCCTGTACCATACAAACCTGCTAAAACCTTCAACCTGCCTTCAATACCAAACAACCAAAACTCCAACAAATCCAAGCAAAATCCACAATAGTCAACAAACATTCTCAGAATAAGGGTTCATCATAGAATCATCAAAAAGCCAAAGAGAGGGAAAGTCAGAAGCTAGCAAATAAACAATCTCAGAATCAAGGTTCATCATTGAAAATCAACAAAATCTAAAGAGAGGAAGAAAGTCAGAAACAACAAGCATCTCATAAAGACATCATCATTGACAAGAAAGGGAGGAAGAAAGTCAGAAGCAAACAAAAAAATCTCAGAATCAAGGTTCATCATAGAATCAACATAGCCAAAGCCAAACAACAACAATAGCAATGTCTCAGAAATTATCATCATCAACCTAATCATCAACATATATTCAGCATCAATTCAAAACCAAGCCAAAGAGAGGAAGAGAATCAGAAGCAAACAAACAAATCTCAGAACCAGAGTTCATCACAGAATAATCATCAAAAGCCAATATTCAAGTAAGAAGAAGAAAGAACTCGGCATTCTAGGGTTTTCAGAAAAGTCATCATAAAATAGTTCAAAGCTAAAGATACAAATACCAGACAAGCCAGCAAGCTTTCATCACCACGTCCCTCCGCCTCGGCCACCTGAGAAGCGCCTCCATTCCAAACTCCAGGGACGAAGCCCTCAAGGTATCTATCCCCTCTTTCTGTTTCGTACCTCACACAAATACAAATAACACAAAGATCAATAGCATGCAAAGAGTAAAAACTTGAAACCCTAAAACGCGACAGAACGATATAATACCTTTTTGAATCATCGCATTGCACAATCGCGGGGAGGAGAGATTGGAGGTGGTGTCTGGTGGCCTAAGGCGAGTGGAGGGAGACATCAGAAGCCATGGTTGAGAGCGATGAAGAGACGAAGAAGATGAGAAGGGAGCGGCGCCGTTCCAAACTGAACAAACCTAGTTCTGAGCCAACCAAATGAAAACCCTAAAAACATTGTGAGTCGTTTTGGGCCTGCCCCATACACAAAACTGCTAAGCCCAACGTGTTTCTGGCGCATGCACCCCCTTTTTTCTAATCTTGTTTGTTTTTTTTTCATTTTGGGCCAAGAACATACCCCCTAAAGCCCATTTAATTTCTTTTTATTCATTTTTTATGTTTACAAATCAATTTTTTTTATCACCTTATTTCCTTTTTTATATATAACTTAGTTCCTAATTCTTTCTTGTTAAATAAAAATAATATATTAATTTTTCATATTAAATTTTTATTAACAATATTTTTTTTATTACATTTGAAATACATAAATAATTAAGTTAAATATTTATTTCTTTAAAGAAACCTTTTGTTTATATATAATTAACAAAAACACAAAAAATAATAATAACACTTAACAATATATTAGGTTAATATTTTTTTGTAAATAACCATATACATCATACAATACTTTTGATTCTCTTTATTCTTATACCTTGATTATATTTTTACATTGAGAATGCGACGATTCAATTTGGTTGTAAATAATATTTGGACATTACTATTCCGACAAGACTCATCCCCATTTGTAAACATTTGTACCCCCATCCCCGGATACTTATTTGTAATAGTTTAGACTTTAAATTCCCGCAATTTATCGCTTTCCATATACTGTATAGTAATTAGGGTTTGTATGCGAAGATTCAAAATCAACCGCTAGATAACCTAACACAAGATAAAAGCATGAAAATCAATACACAATTCACACTTGCACCTCTAGGGTAACCTCTCTTGTTGCCTCGGAAAATGCAATCATGTCCCTCGAGTATGAGACACTCTAGCAAACGTCCCTTCGATAAACAAAGATCGTTAGTCCCTCGATGACCCTCGATGTTGCCTTCGATAAAACGATCTCGTCCCTTACAAAATTGCTAGAGCGTCTCACAACTTGCCTTCAATGATTTTATACGATGAGCCGCGCCCGTCCCGTTTAACATCCTAACACAAGGTTGTTCACCAAATACAATGGTGAAACGACACTGTTAAAAGGGTTAAAACATGAGAAAGATCTTTGAGTAAAATTAGGGTAGATAGGTCTTAGTTACTTGATCAAACTTGCAAAAACATCCTTGCCATTTTTCAAAACACACATCACAACACAACTTCAAAACAACTTTCAAAAACATTGAAACATCTTTTCAAAAAGACAAAAACCTTTTGTAAAACATTCAAACAAGAATTGTTACAAAGGTTGCCTAGACAAGGCATCTTTTTCAAAACATTTTCAAAACCACACACACAAAGCACCATTTCAAACAATTGAAAAGCGAAGGCAAGTGATCTAAAACGAGTAACTAAGAGCCCATGGATAACCATGGATGAAAAGGGTTCTAGCACCTTCCCTTTTCATAATCTACCCCCCGAACCCACGAAAACATCTCAAAGGTCTTTCCTGTGCTTTTTGACCTTTCCTTAGGATAAAATAAAAGTCGGTGGCGACTCTTACTAAACCGAACAAGTGCGAAAACAAACGCAAAACCCAAGGCAGTTCTCCCACCGTATCACACTCTCTGTTTACCTGAACTTGCTTTAACTGTTAAACTGTTTATAAGACAAATAATAGCATGGCCTCAGGCCATGTTGCCATTTAATGCTTGAAATGAAAGAAACAGGAAACAGGAAATAGGAAACAGAGCTTCTGGCTTCTACCCTTTTTCTCCAGGTCAAAACGAAAGAAATAGGAGACAGGAGTATCAAACGAAGCCTTTGGTTTCCACACTGACTTCCAGGCCCAACAAGAGGCCCCCTTGCACTAAACCCAGGCTCAGGCGAAAGGCACTCCCATGCTGGTGCCAGCCTCCAATCGAAGTACATGACCTGACTGGTGCCAAAGCCCAATCGAAGGAGGCCAGCAGAATGCAAATCGAAGGGTGCTACTTCCTGGGTCGAAAGACACTCATTTTTATTTTCCTTTACGTTTTCTTGCCTTTCAATATGGTTGTAATAGTGTAGTATTTATTTCTTGCATTTTTATTGCTTTATACAAATGCTAGTAATTAGGATATGTATGGCAAGATAAAATAAACAAGTAGATCACTAAAAATCAAAGACAAATGCATGCAATCAAACACACTTGCACACATGCACCCTTAGGGTAATTCCACTTGTTTCCTAAAAAGTGGCCATGTTATGCATGTGGGATGTCTTAGCACAAACAATACAAGATCATAGTCCCTCGATGACGCTATCAAAGTTGCCTTTCAAAATGATCTTAGTCCCTAAAAGAAAAGTGCTATGTCATCTCACAACATTGCTATCATGGTCAATACGATGACCCGCGCCTGTCCCGTTAAACATCTTAACACAAGGTCGTTCACCAAATACAATGGTGAAACAACACTGTTAAAAGGGTTAAAAACATAAGAAAGATCTTTGAGTAAAATAGGGTAGAAAACTCTTAGTTACTTGATCAAAAAAACTTGCAAAACATCCTTTCCATTTTTCAAACACACTTCACAATACAATTCCAAAAACTACTTTCAAAACATTGAATTATCTTTTCAAAAAGACACACACCTTTGTATACATTCACACAAGAATCATTACAAAGGTTGCCACAACGATGGCCTCTTTTTCAAAGCATTTTTCAAAAAACCACACACACAAAGCACCATTTTAAACAATTGAAAAGCAAAGGCAAGTGATCTAAGCAAGTAACTAAGAGCCCATGGATAACCATGGATGAAAAGGGTGCTAGCACCTTCCCTTTTCATAATCTACCCCCCGAACCCAAGAAAACATCTCAAAGGTCTTTCCTGTGCTTTTTGACCTTTCCTTAGGATAAAATAAAAAGTCGGTGGCGACTCTTGCTAAACTGAAACATTTGCAAACACAAACGCAAAATCCCAAGGCAGTTCTCCCACCGTATCACAGAACTGGCGACTCTGCTGGGGAATTTCTAAAAGTGGGGTTACCTTAGGGCTTAGATCACCTTTTGCATGATTAATTGTTTGCTTTGATTGCTTTACATTTTGGTTCTCTTGTTTGGGCTTGAAATCCTCCACCCGGATTTGGGAAACATTCATAGATAGCAATACATTGTGGAAACTGTGCGGGGTATACCGACACGGTTGAAGCAATAGCTATATTAGTGCGAAATATTTGTGAGTACCGGTAGCCTTTGAGTCAGTCAAAGAGAATACGGGGCCGCTGAGTGATGTCATTAAGCACTAATGAACTAGAACCTTACTTGACCATCTTGGCCTTTTATTAGGGGTAGTGAGATGACCGGCTTTGGTGCAGTCCGAAGTTGGTAGATACTCGATACTACACTCATTGAGGGTTGTTTTCTTGGAATATTTTGGTCGCCAATTAAGTGGCTAAACCAAAACAATGAACATAGAAAACAATCCAATGATATTGAGCTCCTTAGAACCCGATTACTATTTATAGGACATGTTTTGAGCCAACTAAACTCAAGAGGGTACTTACCTATGAAACCTCATGCAAGCCTGAAACTAGGGTTTTGTGTGACTTGCTTGTACATGTGTTTGTGCATACATCATGAACATCATAAAGCATCATTTGCATCCACTAACCATTTCAAGGGTTTGGATCTTCATCTTTGTTCTTGTTTTGTAGGTCATGGAATCTCTTCGCAGGAAAACAATTCAAGTCAATCCTGTGAGAATCCCTCCTCAACTCAAGGAGCTTACATCCAGGATTCCGGAGAATTCTCTCTTCAGTGAAAGACATGGTAGACTCCTCAACTTAGTTAACACCAGCATTGAAGAAGACATGGTAAAAGTTCTCTTCCAGTTCTTTGACCCCATACACCACTGTTTCACATCCCCTGATTACCAATTGGTGCCTTCTTTGGAAGAATTTTCTCAACTCCTAAGAATTCCTATTCTTAATCAATTACCCTACAACGGTACGGAAAAAGAACCAAAGCCTGAAGATGTTGCTCAAGCATTACACTTGCAACCATCTGATATCAAAGGACATTGGGAAACCAAAAGTGGTGTCAAATGATTCTTGGAAAAGTTTCTGTTTGAGAAGGCCCGAGAATGCTGGAATTCTCTTGATCTACAAGCCTTTGAAGAGATTGTGGCACTCCTTATCTATGGGTTGGTCTTGTTCCCAAATCCTGATCAACTTATAGATGTGAATGCTGTCAAGATTTTCATATCCAGGAATCCTATACCTACATTACTTGGGGACATCCTACACTCATTTTACACACGAACAATGAGGAAAAGAGGTGTTCTCATGTGCTGTACTCCTCTCCTAGAAAGGTGGTTTATTTCTCACATTCCACAATCAGTTTTGAAGAATGAGCAGGGTTTAAGGTGGTAACAACGGTTGATGACCCTCACATATTCTGATATACATTGGTGTTCTCGGTCCAGAGAAAATGTCATCATCATTGATCGTTGTGGAGAATTCCCTAATGTCCCATTACTTGGCATTAGGGGAGGCATTACCTATAACCCTTGTCTAGCTTTGAGACAATTTGGATATGCTCGGAGGGATGGCCCTCATGACATGCTGATTCTTGACCTAGTTTTTGACTTTGACAACGATGCGCAAGGACTTCGACAAAGGTTCATCAGAGCTTGGAGGATGCCTAACAAAGTGGATAGCAAGACACTAGGACACAAGAATTCCATCCCCCTTGAGCCTTACCTCAAGTGGGTACGAACCCGCTCTCAGAATCTTAAGATGCCATATCCTCACATTCTCCCCTTGATCAAAGAGCCTGTTAAGGAAGGAGAGGTTCCATACACCATCCTATATCCTGACATGCCAACATCATGGGAGGAAATGCAAAAGAGTTGGGTCCAACTCATAGAAGAACGAGATACTTTTGAGGCCAACTTCTATGCCAGTGAGGAGAAGGTTTTAGAGCTCACTCGCCGACTTCACGAGGAGGAAACTCTCAACACCTACATCGCACCTAAGAGGATGCGTAATGTCTTTTTACATTAAGAATTTTGTAATATTTTTCCCATGGGGCACTTATGTGCTAACAATTTCTTCTTAATATGACGTGCGTTCTTTTTGTTTACAACAAATTTGAATTTTTGAACCCTTGAATGCATTACATGAATAAACATATCATTCATCATATGCATAAACAGGTCTTCACGCCAGGTTTCCTTATCTTTCTGTTGTTTATTTCAGCAAGATGGATTTGGAGCAAACAATAAAAGATCTACAGGCACAAAATTCACAATTTCAGCAACTCCTCATGACCTTGTCAAAGGGTCAAGAGGATCTCAAAGCTCTGCTAGAGAACAATAAAGAGAAGAAAAAGAAAAAGAGACCGGGGGTTGCCACTTTCGGAAGAAGATTTAAGGGTGATGCTAGAAGGACTCTTGAGTTCCCTTCAATGTCTGACAAAGGGATTGGCAAAGGAAAAGGGGCTATTGTACCTTCCGAATCCGAGGTTGAAGAGGAGGAAGAGGAAGAAGACGAAGACTATTCAGAACAACAATACCCACCAGCGGATGACAAATATAAGAATCTTGAAGACAGATTGGAAGTTATGGAGCTGCAGAGGGTGCCCGGATTGGATTTTGAGGAACTGGGGCTGGTAGCTGGAATTGTAATCCCTCCCAAGTTCAAGGTACCAACGTTTGCCAAGTACGACGGTTTATCTTGCCCTAAGATGCACTTGAGGTCGTATGTTAGAAAGATCCAACCTCATTCATCTGATAAAGACCTCTAGGTACACTTTTTCCAAGACAGCTTGTCTGGCACTCAGTTAGACTGGTTTTATCAGCTCGAAAGGTCAGAGGTTTACAATTGGGAAGACTTGGAAGCCGCTTTTTATCGTCAGTATCAGTACAATGCTGATTTTGCGCCTACCCGTACTCAGCTACAAAGTATGGGGATGGCTTCAAATGAAGGGTTTAAGGAGTACGCCCAAAAGTGGCGCGACCTGGCTGGAAGGGTGCAGCCACCGCTATCAGATAGGGAATTAGTGGACATGTTTTTGGGGACCCTGTCTGGCCCTTTCTTCAAACATCTAATCGGGAGCTCTTCTGCGGGATTTACTAAACTGATTCTGACTGGTGAAAGGGTGGAAGCCGGTATTAAGAGTGGAAAGATTCAAAAGGATGCCTCTGCGTCCACAGCTGTTAAAAAACCTTTTCCATCCAAGAAGGAAGCATCTGCTGTGTACTCCCAGAAGGGGTTGGGAAGAACTGAGCGCCGGCCGACTGTAGGGGCCGTATTGATACAGAAGGCCACATCAGACCATTTTAGAAACAATCAACCGAGGAACGATCAGCCTAGAACTTATCAGCAAAGGCCACCACGGCATTTTACCCCAGTAAACATGACACCTGCTCAGATCCTTCCACATCTCTTGAAATTGAACCTTGCTAGTTTAAAAGAGGCGCCAAAGAATGTAAATACCACCTCACCATCCTACAACCCAAACGCCAAGTGTGCTTACCATTCCGACAGTGCTGGGCACGATACCAATAGTTGCTGGGCACTCAAGAACAAAATTTAGGACTTAATTGACGCCAAAGAGGTTGAATTTGACGCTCCTGAGAAGCCCAATGTTATATCTGCCCCAATGCCTAAACACGACGACAATGTGTATGCTATTTTGGAAGACCTTCATATTACTGATATTGCCAATCTGTTGACTCCTTTGATTGTGATCAAAGAAAATTTGTTGAGAGCCGGGATCTTTCCTGGTTATGGTGAAGACTGTCGTTTTTGTTTGAATGTTCAAGATATTTGTCCAATGTTGAAGTCCGGTGTCCAACGCCTGATGGATACTCAAGAGATTCTTTTCCAGAAAACCCCTGTTAACCCTTTCAATCCGATTACTCCTGATACTTGTGATACTTCAACCAACGACATCGCTATCATTACCATTTCCAACAATCCTCCCAAGGCTTGCAAAAGGCCTGTCAGGATTACACCCAACTCCGAATGTGTACCTCTCAAGATCACCATGCCGGGACCTGTCCCGTACCAGTCAAGCAAAATGATACCGTGGAACTATGGGGGAGAAATCTTCTACCACGGCATCAAACAAATCAAAACAGTCCAAGAGATTTTTGAAGAAGACCCTGATGTAGGGAACATCGCGGGTACAAGCAAGATAACCCGCAGTGGCCGGATCTTTTCTCCGGAGATTGCTCCCCCACGAGCAGTTTTTGGACCCTTAAAAGCTTCTGCGCCTGTTGGACCCTCTGTGCAAGACCCAGTGATTGAAGAAGCGGTTACTCCCGAAGAAAGACCATCTGTTGATAATACCAACAAGGGTAAGGGGATACTGGAAAAGCCTGTCAGGACGAAGGCTCATGCTGTAGCTATACCCGAAACCACTCAGAAAGAGATGGATGAGATCCTAAAAATAATATGAAAAAGTGACTACGACATTGTAGAACAACTGGGGCAGACACGCTCTAAAATTTCAATGTTGGCCCTCCTTCTCTATTCAGAGGCCGATGCTAAGGCCCTGATCAAGTTCTTAAAGACGGCACATGTGCCCCAGGAGACTTCGGCTGACCAATTTCAGGACTGTATGGCCAGTCTTACTGCTGACAATGGTCTGGGCTTTTTCGACGCTGACTTAACTCCTAAGGGAAGGAAGCACAATAATGCATTACATGTTTCGGTTGAACGCCGAGGAACCACTCTCGCCCATGTCTTGGTCGATACTGGTTCTTCCCTAAATGTGCTGACTAAGAAAGCTCTGGACCGGTTGGATTGTGAAGGCTTGGAGCTGAAACCAAGTTATATTATTGTCAGGGCATTTGACGGGTCTAAAAGGATGGTGCATAGAGAGGTCGATATTCCAATCAAGGTAGGCACCGAAGTGTTCAACTCCACTTTCTATGTAATGGACATCCGTCCATCATACTCATGTTTGCTAGGAAGACCATGGATTCATTATGTCGGGGCAGTCACCTCCTCTTTGCATCAGATGCTGAAGTACCCTGTTAAGGGTAAGATCATAATTGTACACGATGATGAGGAGTACATGATCAATCATCTCAATTCCTTTCGGTATGTGGAAGTGGATGGCGAGTTCATCGAAACACCTTTTCAGCATTTTGAGGAAGTTTCTCCCGAGGTGGCAGTCGCAAAGACAGTGGTTGAGGTACCTATCATTCCCAAGCATGTGGCTAGGATGGCATCGCTCAAAGACGCAGAGGATGTGATTAAGGAGGGAAAGAGTACAGTATGGGGGCAGTTGCCCGAAATTCCTTATAAGACAGACAAGTTTGGGTTGGGGTTTACTGCTGCGGGACAAAAGGTTATGCGTCGCTCTAAGATCAAGAGACCACCCGTCAAGATTTCTCTCCATGGAATCAATGCTGTAGAAGATGAAGATGAGGAGAGACACTTTGTAGATTGGATCTTTCCGACTGTCGAAGGGGGTTTGAGCAATTGGGAAGTGAAGGATTTTGTTCCTGTCACCTTTATCAACCAGTAATTTTATCTTTGAACAATTTCCCATTTATGGTCTGTAATAACTAAAACAATCCGCATACTTTTTCACCTCATGCCTTACCCGGGGCATATAGGTCCATTTGTAAGGGCTTTATTCTCTTCATAATCATATGTCATGTTTTAATGAATCATTGGACGTTTTTCATTTATAAACTGTTGTGTTCATTTTCTTTCCTTTTGAATTTTTGTTTGTTTAAGGATGGATATCCCTTACACACACCCACATTCACAAATGCAGGTACCCATCCACTCCGGATTCCATGGGTGACTATTCTGTTTTAGCCTTCGATAACTCTGAAGATCTGATCAATCAAGCTGAGTACGAAGTTGACGAAGATTGTGAAGTGCCGGGAGAGTTAGCCAGACTTCTACAACAAGAAGAGAGTGCCATCTTGCCTCATGAAGAGTTGTTAGAAACCATCAACTTAGGGACAGAGGAAGACAGGAAAGAAGTAAAAGTGGGTGCCAACCTGGAACCGAGTGTCAAGGGGCGCTTAGTGCAGTTGTTGAATGAATATGTTGAAATCTCCGCCTGGTCTTATGAAGACATGCCGGGACTAGCCCTAAAGATGATTTCCCTCTACCTCATATTGACGTATTGGTTGATAACACCGCTCAACATAAAGTTTTCTCCTTTATGGATGGATTTTCTGGCTACAACCAAATCAAGATGGCCCCCGAGGACATGGAGAAAACTACCTTTGTTACGCAATGGGGTACCTTCTGCTACAAAGTGATGCCGTTCGGACTGAAAAACGCAGGGGCAACCTATCAACGCGCCATGGTAGCTTTGTTTCATGATATGATACATCACGAGATCGAGGTTTACGTGGACGACATGATAGCTCGATCACAGACAGAAGAAGAGCACCTTAGTCATTTGCAAAAGCTGTTTGCCAGGCTGAAGGAGTATAAACTCAGACTGAATCCAAGCAAGTGCACTTTTGGAGTTAGGTCTGGTAAGCTCATGTGATTTATTGTCAGCAACAAAGGTATTGAGGTCGATCCTGTTAAAGTGTAGGCTATACAAGAAATGCCAGCCCCCCGTACTGAAAAGGAGGTTAGAGGATTCCTGGGACGTTTGAACTATATTGCAAGGTTCATCTCTCACTTGACATCCACCTGTGAGCCGATTTTCAAGTTGTTGAAGAAGGATCAGGTAGTTGAATGGAACGAGGATTGTCAAGTTGCTTTTGATAAGATCAAGGAATACTTATTGGAACCTCCTATTCTGATGCCACCTGTCGCAGGAAGGCCGTTGATCGTGTATCTGACTGTTTTGGATGACTCAATGGGGTGCGTGTTGGGCCAACATGATGAGTCTGGTCGAAAAGAGCATGCCATTTATTACCTTAGCAAAAAGTTTACCGACGGTGAGACTCGCTACTCACTGCTCGAGAAAACTTGTTGCGCTTTGGTATGGGTTGCTCGCCGACTAAGGCCGTACATGTTGACTCATACCACTTTGTTGATTTCCAAAATGGATCCAATCAAGTATATCTTCGAAAAGCCTGCTTTATCTGGAAGAATCGCTAGATGGAAAATGATCCTGACTGAGTATGATATCCAGTATACTACCCAAAAAGCTATAAAGGGGAGTGTACTAGCTGACCATCTAGCTCATCAAGCCGTCGAAGATTATCAATCTATGAGATTCGACTTCCTGGACGAGGACATCATGACATTGGACAATATCGAAAGTAACAGACCGTATAACGGACCTGAACAAGGATCCCGATGGACCCTGTACTTTGATGGTGCTTCAAATGCACTTGGCAACGGTATCGGTGCGGTACTCATCTCTCCGTAAGGTTTCCATACACCCTTCATTGCCCGACTTTGTTTCAGTTGTACCAACAACATGGCCGAATATGAAGCTTGCATCTTTGGTCTCAAGGATGCTATAGACTTGGGAATCAAATCTTTGGTCGTATTTGGGGACTCGACTTTGGTTATCAGTCAAGTCAAAGGAGAGTGGGACACCAAACATCCTAATCTTATCTCATACAAAGAACACGTTCTGACGTTGTTGCCTCATTTCGAGCAGATTACTTTCGAGCATTTCCCGCGAGAAGAGAATCAGCTAGCAGATGCTTTAGCTACAATGTCTTCCATGTTTAAACTCAACTGGGATAACGAGGCTCCCCAAATTACCATCGAGCGAATGGACGAACCTACGCACTGTCATGAGATTAATACCGAAGAAGTAGTGGAACAACCCTGGTTTCATGAAATCAAAAGGTATCTCTAGACTAGAGAATATCCTGAAGGAGCTTCAGTCAATGACAAAAAGTTCTTAAGGAGATTTGCTGCCAAGTTCTTCCTAAGCAATGACATCCTTTATAAACGCAGCCATGATTGTGTTTTACTTCGATATATAGACAAAGCTGAAGCAGAGTTGATCATGACTGACATACACAGTGGTACATTTGGCGCCCACTTGAGCAGACATACAATGGCAAAGAAGATTCTAAGGGCAGGCTACTACTGGTCCACCATGGAAGTTGATTGTCATCAACATTCCCGTACTTGCCACAAATGCCAAGTCTACGCCGACAAAGTACATATTCCTCCTGTTCCTCTCAACGTTATGACAGCTTCTTGGCCATTCGCAATGTGGGGAATTGACATGATTGGAGAGATCAAGCCCACGACATCCAATGGACATCGCTTCATCTTGGTCGCCATTGATTATTTTACCAAGTGGGTCGAAGCAGCTTCCTTTGCCTCTGTTACAAAGAATGTGGTTGCCCGTTTCATTAAGCAGAACCTCATATACCGGTATGGTGTCCCCAACAGGATCATCATAGACAACGGTACAAATCTGAACAATACTATGATCACTGCGCTATGCGAACAGTTCAAGATTTATCATCACAATTCATCTCCCTATCGGTCGAAGATGAACGGTGTTGTTGAAGCTGCGAACAAAAATATCAAGAAGATCATTCAAAAGATGACAGTCACCTACAAGGACTGGCACGAGATGTTACCGTATGCTCTGCATAGATATCGTACCACGGCACGTACTTCAACAGGGGCAACCCCATTTTCTTTGGTGTATGGCATGGAGGTTGTCCTACCCATGGAAGTTCATATTCCTTCTTTAAGAATCATGAAAGACGCTGGTTTGAGTGAAGATGATTGGATTCAGACCCGGCTTGATCAACTCAATTTGATCGACGAGAAGCGACTTACGGCTGTTTGTCATGGTCAGGCGTATCAAAAACGCATGATCAAGGCTTTAAACAAGAAAGTCAGGCTTCAGATATATCAAGTCAGAGATCTTGTAATCAAGCGGATCATCTTACCGCAAAGTGATCCCAGGGGCAAGTGGACTCCTACTTACGAAGGTCTATTTGTAATCAAGAGTATCTTTTTTGGTGGGGCGATGATTTTGACCACCATGGACGACGACGATTTGCCACACCCTGCGAACGCAGACATAGTCAAAAGATACTACGCATAAAACGACCCGACAAGTTGAAAACTCGAAAGGGCGACTTGGGAAAAAATGGGCATCCTGTTGAACCGAAAACCTGAAAGGGCGGTTCAGGCAAAAATTAGGGATAAAACAAAAAAAATCTGTACACCCGGTAAGTTGAAAACCCGAAAGGGCGACTTGGGCAAAAAAGGGTTTCCCAGTGGATCGAAAACCCGAAAGGGTGATTCAGGCAAAAATTAGGGATAAAACAAAAAAAATCTGTAGACCCGGCAAGTTGAAAACCCGAAAGGGCGACTTGGGCAAAAAAGGGTTTCCCGGTGGATCGAAAACCCGAAAGGGCGATTCAGGCAAAAGTTAGGGAATTAAAGCGTATGACTATGTCTCGTCGGATCACTTTAAGAACAATCTCTTCACCAACAAGCTCCAAGCTTCTGATAAATCCAGTCATCGGCGGACGAAGCAGCGAATGGACAAATATTCAGAGTTGTGAAGGCTATGGCAGAATGGGAATCCTATGGAATTATTACACATAGCCATCTTTCTTTTGTACAAGTTTTTTTCAATTCTTACGACAACATTCTCTTACTAGGATGTCTGTCTCCTTTGTACAAAGATACTTACAAAAGCTAAATACAAATGTACTTCGAAGTGCAAAAATTTGTTTGCTTTTCTTTTCTTTTTATGCTTATGTTTTATTTGAAAAACGTCCAATGTTTTGTTAAATAGGCATATGCATTTGAATATAATCACCGCTTACAAATTGAAAAAAGGATAATTGTTGATAGGTTGAAGGTGGAGGAAGATATCTTTGTGCCATTCCAGAGGAAATCCCCCACGACACATCATTCGGATCCTTGACGAAGCTAAGATTAGGAGTACATTTCCCCAACGGAGTTAAGCTTCAAGATCCACAACAGAGCCGGTACGGTCTAGAACTTGATTCCCCAACTGATCTGAATTTCAAAAGTCCCATCAGAGTTAAGCTTCGAGATCCCCAGTGGATCCCGAAGATCCTGAAATCCTATCCCCAGCGGAGCCAGAATAGTCTAAGCATTCTCCCCACAGAGTTATTTCCTAGCAGATTGAAGATTCTCAGTCTCATTTCTACAGCATAAGCCTCCCAGTAGAGATTTTTCAAGGTCCCTTATTTCCAAAGCAGTCAGCAAGGGTTTCCCTCTCCAAGTCCTCAGCGGAGGCCAATGATTTTAATCCCCATTAGTGGTCCTAAGAGTCCTCAACAATCGAAGATCTTTAATCCCCAAGCAGTCAGCAAGGATTTCTCATCTTCAGCAGTCAAAGATTTTTGGAATCCTCAGCTTCGGTCAAAGATTTACTTTCCCTGGCAGCAGTCAAGGAATTTATTATCTCCAGCTATCAAGGATTCATTCTCCTCAGCAAGACGGCTACTCAGCCTGCATACATAACCATTACATTCATATATCATAAACATTGATGAAGTACAGTTCATTGCATCATACACATCATGCAACATAACTTTGTGTTTTAGCTAACATTTTACCCTTTTCAGGATAAGATTAAAAGGCTATCGTTAACAATTATTCAGATACAGTATGGATACACCCCAGACACGACGGTCATTCTATTACTCATTCAGAATTTCAAGTCAGATACAGTATGGATACACCCCAGACACGGCAGTCATTCTATTACTCATTCAGAATTTCAAGTCAGATACAATACAGATACACCCCAGATACGGCGGTCATTCTACTACCCATTCAGACTTCAGCAATCCGATACAGACTAGATACACTCCAGACACGGTTGCCATTCTGTCACTCATTCAGATCCCAGTTACAGTCTCAGATACACTCTAGACACGGAAGTCATTCTGCTACTCATACAGATCTCAACATCAGATACAGTCCAGATACGCTCCAGACACGGTTGCCATTCTATCACTCATTCAGATCCCAGTTACAGTCTCAGATACACTCCAGACACAGAAGTCATTCTGCTACTCATACAGATCTCAACTTCAGATACAGTCCAGATACGCTCCAGACACGGTTTCCATTTTGTCACTCATTCAGATCCCAGTTACAGTCTCAGATACACTCTAGACACAGAAGTCATTCTGCTACTCATACAGGTCTCAACATCAGATACAGTCCAGATACGCTCCAGACATGGTTGCCATTCTGTCACTCATTCAAAACTTATCCTCAGCACACAGTCGCTCCATACACAGATTTTTCTCTGTTACCCATTCAGAATACAGATACACTCCAGACACAACAGTCATTCTGATATTCATTCTAACACAGTTACAGTCTCAGATACACTCCAGACACAGAAGTCATTCTGCTATTCATACAGATCTCAACTTCAGATACGTTACAGATACACTCCAGACGCGGTAGTCATTCTAATATTTATTCTAACGCAGTCACAACTCAGATACGCCCCAGACACTGACGCCATTCTTTTGCTCATACAAATTCAGTCTCCAGATACAGTTCAAATGTGTTTCGGACACGGATACCATTTTGATGCTCATTCTTTTGACCTACAGCATTGCAATTCAACAAAGTTTCTTGGATGGCATCTTTAAGCCCATCTCCAGCAAGGTTCTACCATCTCCAAATGGCATCTTTAAGCCCATTCCCTCAGCTATATGTTGACGAGTGCAAATTTACGGGCACTCTAGTATTTAATCCTCTTTTACCTTCTGTTGTACCCCAAATTTTGACCTAAGATACCATCTCCCATCTGCATCATTACATTGCAAGGGTTTTGACCCGTTTTTATCAACTTTCAAAGCAGTGTAAAAATTCATAACTTTTCCAAGTCGAGAGCTGTTTATTTTTGAACGCTAAATTTATTAATTGATCAATGCTAAAACAATGTTTATTAATTATTTATTATCTTAAATTTAAATAATTGGAATTTATTTTCAGTTATTATATAATTTAAAGATTTATAAATAATATAATAAATATTTGAAGGGAAGTTCATTAATTGATCAACAATGTTATTTAATTATTTATTATCCTAAGTTTAATAGTTGAAATTTACTTTTTCAGTTATTATAATTTAGAGAATTATAAATAATGGAATAGATTGAAGAGAAGTTAATTGATCAATGATGTTTATTTAATTATTTATCATTCTAAGTTAAATAATTGAAATTCTATTTTCAATTATTATAATTTAGAGAATTATGAATAATGAATTAAATAATTGAAGAAAGGTTTATTGATCAAAGGATGTTTATTTAATTGTTTATTATTCTGAATTTAAGTAATTGAAATTTATTTTCAGTTATTATATAATTTAAAGAATTATAAACGATAAAATAAATAATTAGAGAGAAGGAAAGAATTGATTGGTAAAATATTGGAATTTTATTCATTTTATTCTAATTGTTACAATTGTCGTTTAAATACTGTATTTATTTACAACGTATTTACAAGGATAATTTTTACAAAGTTTAAAATGAAATAAAAAACTATTCTAATTTTTCCTAAATTCTAAATCTTCATCTTCTATCCAATGCTTCTTTGTTTGTTCATTTAATTTTACCTGCGAAAGAATTAAAAGAAAAAGTCAGAAATAAAGAAATAATTAAAAGCAGAAAAATTAATTTTAGTGTTCATCATTAAAAGCAAACGGCTGGAATCAGTTTTGCCCTTTTTGCAAATCACGGGATTTCTCCCGGTTCACAAAAAGGGATGAATTTTTATTTTTTCAAAATAGAATGCACAAGTTAAAAGATGCACAAATTCATTTTTTTGTTTTCAAAACTGCATAGTTAAAAAAACCAAAAATCAATTTCATTTTCAAAAGCCAACAACATATTTCAAAATCAACACAGCATGCATAGCAAAACAGCATATGCATTTTCAACACAAGGCCATATGTAACGTAAACATGCCAAGAAATATGGAAGAGGCCAAAAAAACATGAGGCTCCCATGCAGTAGTCAAAGGAAGTGTGCAATTTAAACCATATATGCAAGCAAGTAATATTCCATTTACATCATTTTCCAGCATAATGCTTTTTCAGAACCAATACATAACATCACTTTTTATGTCAAATTGTATTGAGGAGAGAGAAGAGAGAAAGAAGTTTGGTTTTATAGGTTTTGGTTTAGGCAGGAAATAGATAGCCAACAGAACAGCAGCAATGCAGTAAGAAAAGAGAAAGCATGAAATAGGAATAGAGACAAACCATATGAAGCAGTAATGTGCAGAGGCATCAAAGAAAATATAAAAAAAGGTATTTCAAAACCTGTAAGATAAAAAACCTCAAGAGGGCCAGCAAACGGTGATAACATAACACAAACCCCTTCAAAAAAAAGAGTTCACAACCTGTTCATCAAGCCTTCAAGACTGAAAACCAAAAACTGTCAAAAAAAATATACAAAACAATTTTCTCAAAGTCTAACAAGCATGAACCATCAACCTAAAACCATCACCAAAGCCTTGTTTCAAAACCTTATGGCCTAAACCATAAAACCTCAAAACTGTCCAGCCTAACCATAACCATTCCAAAACCATGGCCTAAGCCACAAACCTATTTCCATAACCTGCATAATGCCAATACCCTGTCCAAACCTGCTATCTCATAAATCAAAACCTTATGGCCTAAAAAACCAGTATACCCAAAACCTGCAAAACCAGTTGAAACCTTGGCCTAAAACCAAAAACCTACTGTATTGAGCCAAAAAACCAGAACCATGCCAAATATGTCCATAACCACATAAGGCCTCAGAGTTATCATCATAGGCAAATTTCAAGGCAACAGAATCACAAGAAGGAAGAAGAAGAAAGCTAGTCAAAACAATATTTCAACACTAGCATGTTCAAAGCAGTTAAGCCTCAAACATTCATCATAGGCAAATACCAAAACATACAGAAGCATAGCTGAGAAGAAGAGAAAAAAAGCATACAACGAAGGCAACTCAGAAGCATACATCGAGGCAACAAAAAGGAGATAAAGAGTACAGAGTACCAGGGTGTCCAAGCTCACAGCCTCACTGTGTTTCCCCCTCCGCCAACAAGCCTCCATAACGCCTTCCCTCCATCCTCCATAAAGGTAACTTTGTCTCTCTTCTTCCTTTCCAATATCTCAACAGAAATCATATAAAACGAAGTCAGAATCGAAATGGACATAAAACTATAACATGCAACAAAAATCATAAAAACCTAATGCACTGAAAAGAGCGAGAGCATCACCTTCACTGTATCGCTGAGCAACGCACGGGGAAGAAGGAGGCGTCAGTGGCTCGGGCAAAGGGAGAGCTCAGGAGAAGGCGGGAGAACTCAGGCGAGGGCATAGAAGACGAAGAGAGACTGAAGAAGCACGCGTGAACAAGCGGCGCCGCCGTATCCCTTTTGCCAAACCCCAACACAAAATGAAGTAAAACAACTTGAACCCTAAAACAAATTATGAGGTTTGGGCTTAATCCCTTGTCCCTGCCTAAGCCCAACGAATTCATTAAGCGCACCCTTTTTTGTCTGTTTTGATTAGGCCTTTTAGAAACCCCTTTTTGCCCATATAAACTCTCTATCATCTACCCTTTTTTTTTATATACCTTTTTTTCTTTTCTCTATTTATTTTCTTTAGTTTTTCTTCCAGAATTTTATTAGTTTAGATAATTAGTAAATTTAATCAAATAGGTGTAATTCAATTAAACAATTTTAAATAATTTGACCATTTTATTAAGTTTAGCTCTAAGATTAATTTGGTAATTTTAGTTTTTTTTTTTTTTTTTTTTTTAATAATTTTAAAGTTTTAATTTAGTTTAATTATTTAATAATTCTTCAAGCAATATCTTATATTAATATAAAAAATATAAAAAAAACATAAAAATTAGAAACTTAAAAAACATTTTTATTTAATTAATTATCTTGCGTTATTAATGTTAAACAAACAAAAATATAAAAATGCATGTCCACATCATTTAATATGTTATTTAATCTTTGTTATGGTTTAATCATTATCTACCTGATTTCCAGTTTGATTTATTTCATCTTTATTTGATTATTTCACTTATGTCTAAATCCAAGGGAAAAAACAATTAAACTTGTTGACTTCATGTCCTCGAGTCTAATCACGCGAACATTTGCATTTCATTAAAACTTAAGACAATCTTTTCCCAAATATCGATCTTTTCAAAACTCATACCTTTTAAGCAAAAACTTCGACATTAGGTCGTCGTATCTTCAAAAACCCGTCCGTACCCCTTTTCGGCCAAAACAATTTATTTTTAAATCAAACAAACAATTTTAATAAAACAGATATTTCAAAAGGTTCCTATAGAGTACTATAGATACATTGGGTGCTAATACCTTCCCACTGCATAACCAACCCCCGAACCATAGATCTCTTTTCAAAAACGCTTTGTATTTTTATTACTTTTAAAAAGTATTATTTTACATTGCATATTTAGGGTTTTATTTCGATCTTTTCCCTTTTCCCTTGGAAATAATAAAGCGCGGTGGCGACTCTTGCTTTTGTGAGACGAATTAATCAATAATTCGATCTCCGATTTACCCCGCTACATTTTTTATCGCTACAGAATTGGCGACTCTGCTGGGGAAAGATTGACCTCTTGCTGGTCCATCCCTAAGTGGGTTAAGCCTAATTTGTCTTATCTGTTTTATTATTATTTGATTTGTTTGATTATGTGTTTAAATTGGGGTTGTTTGGGTTTTTTTGCAAAGGACGAATCCTATACCCGGATTAAGTTACACTTAAGGAATAGGACGGGCGGTACAGTCATGTTAACTTTGAGGGAGTAATCCCGAAGAAGGAGGCATGAGATCCCCCACTCAATGGAAGGCCCTCTTGAACTTAATATTTGTTTACCGAGTAATCGGGAAGACATTATTATTTTCGACCTAGGAGCCAGAGAAATTGAGGACCGTAGAACCCTAACCCATCTTGGCCTTTTTTAGGTGTAGCGCGGAGACTATAACGGAGTAATTCGGAAGTAGTTGTTACGCGATGCTACGCTCGGATGAGTTTCTCTTGAGAATATTGCTAATTATTGAGTAATCAAGACGTTGGTAATATCCGAAGGAGGAATGTAGATTCTGGGAACTCTTAGAACCTTGTCTTACAGGTGTGATTGAACCGTTAGTACATACCTTGGGGTGGGCTTTACCCTTGACTCCATGCTCGAACGTTGAACCTCTGAACCCCATGTTTGTGAACTTGTGTGTAACTGTTGCATTATCATTCATTCATGCATTCATCAACATTCTTGTAAAAAACTTGTTTTTCAAGGAACTTGGGAATGATTTTTCCAGACATCTCAGGTACTATGGAATTTGGAAGGAGAAACACTCGAAGTTTTAGTTTTAAGGAGCCCGAGATTGAAGAACTGAAGAGTTGGATTCCTAAGATCGAGAACCCGACGGATTTTCAGAAAAAGTATGGGTCCATTATACCTCTCATGAAGCGCAAGATGAAGGAAGGCATCCTTAACACGTTGGTCCAATTCTACGATCCTTTGTACCGATGTTTCACCTTTCCGGATTACCAGTTGATGCCCACCTTAGAAGAGTACTCCTACATACTTGGTTTGCCGATCACCGACTGTGTTCCTTTTTCTGGTTTAGAAGAGGAACCCAAATCTCACGAGATAGCGACCATCACCCACTTGAAGAAGTCAGAGATAGAGGAGAACATGACTACAAAAGGGGGAATCCAAGGTTTGTCTGCGCAGTTTCTGTTGAGGAAAGCTCGTCATTTCGCTGAGATAAAAGATACTATGGCCTTTGAAAACGTCTTTGCTTTACTCGCTTATGGTCTATTCTTATTCCCCAACGTTGATAAGTTTGTGGATATCAACGCCATCAGAATTTTCTTGATTGGAAATCCGGTCCCTACGCTGCTCGGAGATACCTACTACTCCATCCATCTTCGAAACTCTTATCAAGAAGGGATGATTATTTGTTGTGCACAGTTGTTGTATCAGTGGTATGTTTCTCATCTACCTAGGTCTGATGTTTTCTGGGATCTCGAGAAGGAGCCGCGATGGGCGCCAAAGATTATGGCTCTCACGCATTTCGAGATTGATTGGTATAATCGAGTTTACTATGACGTGTAGATTATCGATAGCTGTGGTTCTTTTCCTAACGTGCCTCTTCTCGGTACGAAAGGTGGAATCAACTATAATCCTGTTCTCGCGCGCCGTCAGTTTGGGTATCCGATGAGGGACAAGCCAAACAACATCCATGTGAGTGGTTTCTTTCTACAAGAAGGACAAGATCATCAGGCAGCTAAGAGGGAGATCGAAGGAGCTTGGCGCCACATCCATAGGAAAGGGAGAGATATGTTAGGACATAGGGTTGCCGTTTCTTTGGAGCCTTACCTACAATGGGTCTGTGCTAGGGCTTGTGCTCTCAAGATGCCCTATAAACCTGAGAAACCTTTATTCCCTACCGTTTCATCATCATCTGTTGATATCCCTATCAAGAATATGGGAGAATACCAAGGAAATCTGGCTAGGATGAAGTCCGAGAGAGAGGCTTGGAAAGAAAAGTACAATATGTCTGAATATGAGAATCGGGTCCTGACTCGACAGCTAAAGGAAAAGGAGGATTTGCTCTTTATTCAAGACGGTTGGTTCATTGATCATGACGAGAGGCTTCGTCAAAAGGATGCTTTACTGAAGAAGTATGTTAGTGAAAGGAAGAGAAAGAAGGAAGGTTCGGTAAGCGTTGCTCTTGTTCCTAATCCACAGAAGGAAATCGTTGATCGACTGGTAGCTGAGAAGAAAGAGATGGAAGACTTTTATGAAAAGAAAATCAGGAAGCTCCGGTTACAGCTGGCATTTGGTCCTTCATCTGATGATTCTGAGTGATCTTTAGTTCTTAGTTTTATTTTACTCATGTCATTTTGTAAAACTTTGTAAAAGGGCTTCATGTTCCAAAGTTGTAATTTACTGCTTTTATTATGGGCTTCATGTTCCAAAGTTGTAATTTATTGCTTTATTATGGGCTTCATGTTCCAAAGTTGTAGTTTACTGCTTTATTATTGGGTTGTTATCCCAAAGTTGTAATTTATTGTTTTGTTGTTCCAAAGTTGTAAGTTGTAATTTACCGCTTTTTGATTAATGGATTGAGTTTTGTTGTTCCAAATTCCTTTACCATTGATGTATGCAAAATTATCGAAGTTCCTTGAAAAACTATTGAAATGAATTATCATTTGCATCACATATCATGCATCATTCAACATTCCACTTCACATGTTTTATAGAGTCTTATCCTCGTTTCTTTTTCCACTCCAAAGGTTGTCAAGCTGTCTCATCGATACGATACTCGAGCCAATCGTTAGAGAAAGATGGAAGATCTGGAACAGGAAAACCACGAGCTTCGCGGGGAGGTTGCTACCCTTCGTATCGAGATGGAAAAGTTAACTGCGCTAGTGGAAAGTTTGGTGGCTGTTCAGAATCAGCCATCGACTACAGCTGCCGAGATTCAGACTTCAACTACTGTGGTTTCCGAGGTTGTCACCGTTCCAACATCCGTGACTCACATCAACTCTCCGATTCAGCATCAGATGCCGAAAGGTTTTCCGTGGGGAATGCCTTACAACTTTGTTCCAGAGGGGTATCAGCCTGTCATACAGCCTTTGTTTCAACCTGCTTTGTCTCTTCCTCAACCAGAGACAACTGCCATGCCGCCGGTAATCCCGTCTGTAACACCTTTTCCGCAACCAGTAATGACAACTGTCGCTCCTGTGATTCACTCCGTGCCATACTTGAATGAACCTACTTATCCTTCCGAGCCTGCTGAAAGTTTGGGTCTTTTTGATAGAATGGAAGAATTTCAGGATCGATTCCAAGAAATGCAGAAGGAGCTTAGAGCGTTAAAGGGGAAGGATTTGTTTGGGAAGAACACTCATGACCTTTGTTTAGTTCCGAATGTCAAGATTCCAGCAAAATTCAAAGTGCCATACTTTGAAAGATATAAGGGTGATTCGTGTCCTCGAAGTCATTTGACTATGTACGTGAGGAAGATGTCTACGTATTCTGATGATCATGACTTGTTGATTCATTATTTTCAGGACAGTTTGACGGGTGCTGCTTTAAAGTGGTATATGGGTTTAGACAGTATTCGGATCCGCAACTTCAACGATCTTAGCGAAGCCTTTGTTCACCAGTATAAGTACAACGTTGACATGGCACCGGACAGGGATCAACTCCGGGCGATGTCGCAGAGAGACAGATAATCTTTTAAGGAATACGCCCATAGGTGGCGTGAAATTGCTGCTCAAATCTATCCTCCTCTTGAGGAGAAAGAGATGACGAAGATATTCTTGAAGACTTTAGGTTCCTTTTACTATGAAAGAATGGTCGCCAGCGCACCCAGTGACTTCACTGAAATGGTAAGCATGGGCATGCGATTGGAGGAAGGGATTCGCGAAGGGCGTTTGGTTAAAGAAGGAAGTCCGTCTAGCAGTACTAAGAAGTTTGGAAGTGTTTTCCCGAAAAGAAAAGAGCAGGATGTCAGCGTGATCTTCCCAGGGAGACCGAGGAGAGGTTACTCACACGTTGCGGCAGTCACTCCGGCTGTCCGCCCAGCTTTGATGACCCCAGCTCATCAAACCCCACCAACTCAACAACGGCCATTTCAGCAGCAGCCTCGACAACAGGCTTATCCATTCAACAATCAGAATCGTTCACCTAGAAAACCGCATTTCGATGCCATTCCTATGACTTATACTGAATTGTTCCCTGCTCTTATCAGAAAGAACCTCATAACGCCAAAGCCTCCTCCTGTCTCACCAAATAGTACTTCTCCGTGGTACAAGGCAGATCAGTTTTGTGAATATCATCAAGGGTCGCCGGGGCACAACCTTGAGAATTGTTTTGCTCTAAAGGAGGACGTGCAGAGATTGATCAAGAATGGTATCTTGTCTTTCAAGGATGTTAATCCGAATGTTAGAGATAATCCTTTGCCTCGACATGGGGCAACATCAGTGAATATGGTGGAAGGTTGTCCGGGAAAGTTTCGAGTTTTTCAAGTTGAACACATAAGAGAGTCGTTGATCAGGTTACATCAGAGTTTAAGGAGACTTGCCTTTGTTAGGCATCAACATGATTATGATGTTTGTGAATTTTGTTCAAGAGAGATTGATTGCCCTATTGTGAAGGTGGATATTCAAAAGTTGTTAGACCAGAGAGTTATCACTATTACCTATGACAGAGATCCGGAGGATGAAGTGAATGTTATAATACCACAATTCAATTTTCCTGAATCAGTTGAGATCGTTTACGACAGTCAGACTGCACCTGTTGCTCCTTTGACCATTTATCCGCCTGGTCCTGTGCCTTACAACTCAGACCAAGATGTACCGTATAAGTATAATGCCACAATGATTGAGAATGGGGTAGAAGTCCCTATACCAACAAGACCGTCTTTTGTTAACATTGCTGATGTGAGTAGAGTTACGAGAAGTGGACGTGTCTTTGCAGCAATACCTTTGAAGAGACCAGAAGTTCAAGTCAGGAGGCCCATACCGACAGAGATTCCAGCAAGAAATGTTGAACCAAGGGTTGAGATAGGCCGATCCAATGAACCTATCCCACATCCTGATGATGATGAGATTCTGAAGCTTATCAAGAGAAGTGAATATAAGATTGTGGACCAACTATTGCAAACTCCTTCCAAGATTTCTTTGCTTGCTTTACTGAGAGATTCTGGTGCCCATAGAGAAGCTTTGATGAAGGTCTTGGACCAGGCATTCGTGGATCATGATGTGACGGTTGACCAATTTGATGGAATTGTGGGAAATATTACTTCGTGTAACAATCTTGGTTTCAGTGATGAAGAGCTTCCGGAGGAGGGAAGGAACCATAATATGGCTTTGCATATCTCAATAAGTTGTGGAAATGATACCTTATCAAGTGTGTTGGTAGATACAGGTTCGTCGTTAAATGTAATGCCCAAAACTACATTATCTCGGCTCTCATATCAAGGTGCTCCCATGAGACCTAGTGGAGTAATTGTTAAAGCGTTTGATGGTTCTAGGAAGACTGTCATTGGTGAAGTGGATCTTCCTATAGTAATTGGTCCTCATACTTTTCAGATCACTTTTCAAGTAATGGATATTCGTGCCGCCTAGAGTTGCCTATTGGGTCGTCCATGGATCCATGATGCAGGGGCAGTCACTTCCACGCTCCATCAGAGATTGAAGTTTGTAAGACATGGAAAGCTGGTAATGATCGGTGGAGAGCAGGCTATGGTGGTAAGCCATTTGTCATCTTTCTTTTTTATTGATGCTGATGAGGATGTTGGAACCCAATTCCAAGGTCTATCTGTTGCTAAGAATGAAGTGAAGAAGCAAGGGACATCTATCTCTTCTTTTGAGGATGCGCGACGAGTGGTTGAAAGTGGTTCGGCTGAAGGTTGGGGCCAGGTGTTGACTTTGCCCGAGAACAAGTCTGGAGAAGGTCTTGGTTTTCGTCCCGTGTCTGCAAGAGTCAAGCAGGAAGTAGTTACTCGTCCGATATAAGAGGTTTTCCGAAGCGCAGGTTTTATCCATCCGACACCTCCTGAAGTTGATGCTATAATAGGAGACGATTCTGAAGAGGATTTACCCGATTTTGTAACACATGGAGTGGTTTGCCAGAACTGGATTGCTGTTGATGTTCCTGTTGTGATGCACATTTCTGAGTAATGTTTTGTTTTATTTTGAAAAACTTTCGCTCTGCCCAAGGCGAAAAGTATTTGTGTCGGGCTATGACGAAAATAAATCCTTTTGCTCTGCCCAAGGCAAAAGAGAAAATGTATGGGCTCTTTGTTTCAAATATTTCCATTCAATGAATAAAAATGTTATTTTGTCCACTACTGTTTTATTTTTCACTTTTTTTCTGGGAAATAGTAATGAAAATTAATTGGTAGTAATAGGAAAATATAATAATATTTTGTTTTCATTTGTACAACATTCATATTAATCAATTTCTAAAATAAAGCATAATCATATGTGCAGATTAATCCATGACTTAACCATTGAAAACAATGATCCTATGCCCTCTCCCAACTTTGAATTCCCTGTGTTCAGAGCCGAAGAAGAGGATAGTGAAGAGATTCCTGATGAAATTTCCCGTTTGCTTGAGCATGATGAGAAGACTATTCAGCCGTTTGAAGAACCTGTAGAGTTGGTCAGTTTGGGTGATGAAGAAGATAAAAAGGAAGTTAAAGTCGGAGCATTGCTTATCCCAGAGGTCAAGGAGAAAATGTTGGAGCTTCTCAAAGAGTATGTTGATGTGTTTGCTTGGTCCTACCAAGATATGCCAGGTTTGGACAACGATATCGTGGAGCATCGTTTACCGTTGAGACCTGAATGTCCGCCGATTAAGCAGAAGTTGAGAAGGACTCGTCCCGATATGGCTGACAAGATCAAAGAAGAAGTTCAAAAGCAAATTAATGCAGGTTTCCTTGTTACATCGGTTTATCCTTAATGGTTAGCCAATATAGTGCTTGTTGCTAAGAAAGATGGCAAAGTTCGAATGTGTGTGGACTATAGAGATCTGAACAGAGCTAACCCAAAGGATGACTTCCCATTACCGCACATTGACGTATTGGTCGACAGTACCGCAAAGTTCAAAGTCTTTTCTTTCATGGATGGTTTCTCTGGTTACAACCAAATCAAGATGGCACCAGAAGATATGGAGAAAACAGCCTTCATTACACCGTGGGGAACATTTTGCTATCGGGTTATGCCGTTTGGTTTGAGGAATGCTGGTGCAACATACCAAAGGGCCATGACTGCTTTGTTCCATGACATGATGCATAAAGAGATAGAAGTGTATGTAGATGACATGATTGCCAAATCACAAACTGAAGAAGATCATTTGGAACATTTATTAAAGTTATTCCAGCGTTTGAGAAAGTATAAACTCCGTCTGAATCCCAACAAATGCACTTTTGGTGTTCATTCTGGAAGACTTCTGGGTTTCATTGTCAGTCAGAAAGGTATTGAGGTAGATCCTGATAAAGTCAAAGCTATTCGGGAAATGCCCGCACCCAAGACGGAAAAACAAGTAAGAGGATTCCTTGGGAGACTGAATTATATCTCTAGATTTATATCTCATATGACTGCTACCTATGGGCCGATTTTCAAGCTTCTTAGAAAGAACCAAGGATGTGTGTGGACAGAAGATTGTCAGAGAGCTTTCGATAGCATCAAAGAATTTTTGCTTGAACCTCCCATTTTGATTCCTCCAGTGGAAGGAAGACCTTTGATTATGTACCTGACTATATTGGAAGATTCCATGGGATGTGTGCTTGGTCAACAAGATGAGACTGGAAGAAAGGAACATGCCGTATATTATTTGAGTAAGAAATTCACCGACTGTGAGTCTCGATACTCATTGCTTGAGAAGACCTGTTGTGCTTTAGATTGGGCTGCTCGCCGTCTGCGCCAGTATATGATTAACCACACCACTTGGTTGATCTCCAAAATGGATCCGATCAAGTATATCTTTGAGAAGCCCGCCTTATCTGGAAGAATAGCCCGTTGGCAGATGTTGTTATCTGAATATGACATTGAGTATCACACTCAGAAAGCAATCAAAGGGAGTATTTTAGCCGACCATTTGGCTCACCAACCAATTGACGATTATCAATCCATCAAGTTTGATTTCCCAGATGAAGATGTTATGTACTTGAAAGCTAAAGATTGTGAAGAGCCGTTACCTGAAGAAGGACCTGATCCCGAATCGCATTGGGGTTTGATATTTGATGGAGCTGTGAACTCTTATGGAAATGGAATTGGGGCAATCATCGTCACTCCCCGAGGTACTCATATCCCGTTCACGGCGAGATTAAAGTTTGACTGCACGAACAACATGGCGGAATATGAGGCATGTATTATGGGTCTCGAAGAAGCAGTGGATCTAAGGATTAAGATTCTTGATGTTTACGGAGATTCGGCATTGGTAATTAATCAAATCAAAGGAGAATGGGAGACTCGTCATCCTGGTTTGATCCCTTACAGAGACTATGCTAGAAGATTGTTAACTTTCTTCAACAAAGTGGAATTACATCATATCCCTAGAGATGAGAACCAAATGGCTGATGCTTTAGCTACTTTGGCTTCAATGTTTCAAGTGAATGGTTGGAACGATGTGCCTACAATCCGAGTTATGCGCCTCGACAGACCTGCTCATGTGTTCTCAGTAGAAGAGGTTACCGACGACAAACCGTGGTTCTATGACATTAAACGTGTTCTTCAAACTCAAGAGTACCCGCCTGGGGCATCCAATAAAGATAGGAAGACATTGAGAAGATTAGCAAGCAGTTTCTTCCTCAATGAAGAAGTTTTGTATAAGAGGAATTACGACATGGTCTTGCTCAGATGTGTAGACAGACGTGAAGCAGACATGCTGATGCAAGAAGTACATGAAGGATCCTTTGGCACTCATGCCAACGGACATGCAATGGCTAGAAAGATGTTGAGAGCTGGTTACTATTGGATGACAATGGAATCTGATTGATGCAAATATGTGAAGAAATGTCATAAATGCCAGGTTTATGCGGACAAGATGCACGTGCCACCGACCCTCCACAATGTTATATCTTCACCTTGGCCTTTCTCTATGTGGGGCATTGACATGATTGGAATGATTGAACCCAAAGCTTCAAATGGTCATCGTTTCATCTTGGTAGCGATCGATTATTTTACTAAATGGGTGGAAGCAGCATCTTATGCTAATGTAACCAGACAGGTGGTAGTCAGATTTATCAAGAATCAGATCATTTGTCGATACGGTATCCCGAGCAATATCATCACTGATAATGGTTCGAATTTGAATAACAAGATGATGAGAGAGCTTTGTGAAGAGTTCAAGATCGAACATCATAATTCTTCTCCTTACAGACCGGAGATGAATGGGGCTGTTGAAGCTGCTAACAAGAACATCAAAAAGATTGTCCAGAAGATGGTGGTAACTTATAAAGATTGGCATGAAATGCTTCCGTTTGCTTTACATGGATACCGTACTTCAGTTCGAACTTCAACAGGCGCAACCCCATTTTCCCTAGTTTATGGTATGGAAGCAGTACTCCCCGTGGAGGTTGAGATTCCGTCTCTGAGAGTGTTGATGGAAGCTAAACTTTCTGAGGCCGAATGGTGTCAAGGTAGATATGATCAGTTGAATTTAATTGAAGAGAAGAGATTGACAGCGTTGTGTCACGGTCAATTGTATCAGCAGAGAATGAAGAAGGCTTTTGATAAGAAGGTTCGACCACGTGAGTTCAGAGAGGGTGACCTTGTACTCAAGAAGATATTATCTTTCCAACCTGATTCTAGGGGCAAATGGGCTGCGAATTATGAAGGACCGTATGTCGTTAAGAAAGTTTTCTCTGGAGGTGTTTTGATTCTCACCAATATGGACGGTGAAGAGCTCCCGCGTCCCATGAACGCCGATGCAGTCAGGAAGTATTTCGCTTAGGGTTGAGTTGACAGTTTGCTAAGTTGAAAACCCGAAAGGGCGGCTTAGGCAAGCTTTTGGTCAGACCAGTCTTGGCATTTGAACACATTTCGGGATTCGAAGTTGTTAGGGAGAATAGTGATCATTGTTTTTGTGTAACCCTTTTCTTTCATGTATTGTTTCCCAAACTTTTATAAACCGTTGGAGTCGTATTTTTAGCGAACTACCATCTTATTAATGAAATTTGGGCATTTACCTTTTGTGGGCAAAATTTTAATTTTTACGGAAATATTTGAAACGAAGTTATTTAAAATATTCTTATTTTAAAAATGTGTCGTGAATAATGAAAGGAATATTAACAGTTGTTCTGAAGATGGTCAAGCCATAAAATGCAAAACAATACAGTAACTTATCCTTGCATGATGAACATGTTTTATTTCAAAATCGTCATGAGGTGTTGGTTGTGTTAAGCTCGCGTTTCTCGTGGTACTAAGTTTGTTGACTCCCCAGTTGTTCCAGTTAAGCATTTGTTTTGGTCACCTTTATTTGGGCAATTTCTGAAGTGTGGTACGCTTTGTATCATGCCAGTGGTCTATTGGTATTAGAAGATTGGATTTGAATATTTTTCTCCTTAGAAGACTTGAGCCGTGTAGCGTGGTACGCTCCGACGTTGCTGTGGGGTTCCAGTTCCAGTTATTTTCCGTCTTTTTCAAGATTGGCCAAGTATCTATTATGCTGTGACATCTTATTGTCTTCAAGTTATTCCATCTGTTTGTTTTGTCAGCATAACATTCATTTACTCATTTACACTTATATCACGCATACATATTCACATTTGCCGTTGATTTTGGTTGTACTCTGCTTATTCAAACAACGTACATGATTCTTTCCAAGTAGAAGGTTAGCTTAGGCAGAAAATGTGCTTCCTTTCTAAGTTCCCCAACTGAGCTAATCCTCGTGGATGATTTTTGATTCAGCTTACCTTGTCCACTTCTGGATAGGATGGATTCCCCCAATCGAGTTACTTTCTCATTGGTTGGAGTCTTGTTTGACTGTTTTCCCTCTAGTTTATTCCTGGATGAAGTTGTTGCCTCTTGCATAGGCTATCTCATGATTTTCCCCAGTGAAATCGCGACATGGACGAATGGTGCATTTATTTTGCACATTTAAGAATGTGATCCCTTCGGGAAGGATGGATTCATGATTCTCTTTGACGAAGATTTTATTCTCTGCCAATGTCATCGCAATTTCATTCTGAGTTATTCTTCGGAAAACGACAAGCGGCAGCTCTTCATGAGCAACTTGTGCGTTATTATTTTTGGAAAACGACAAGTGGCAGCTTCTTTATTTGAGCAACTTGTACGTTATAGACATCGTTGGAAAACGGCAAGCGGCGGCTCTTCACGGGCAACTTGTGCGTTATTATTTTCGGAAAACGACAAGCGGCAGCTCTTCACGAGCAACTTGTGCGTTATTATTATTTTCGGAAAACGACAAGCGGCAGCTCTTCACGAGCAACTTGTGCGTTATTATTATTTTTGGAAAACGACAAGCGGCAGCTCTTCACGAGCAACTTGTGCGTTATTATTTTGGAATACAGCAAGTGGCAACTTCCTTATTTGAGCAGCTTGTATGTTATTGTTATTTTCTGGAATTTAGCAAGTGGCAGCTTCTTTATTTGAGCAGCTTGTGTGTCATAATATTTTTGGAGGACAGCAAGTGACAACTTCTTTATTTGAGCAGCTTGTTTATCTACAACCATATTATTATTTCAGCATTAATGAGTATATCTCCGGAAATCTCGCAGAGAAGTTTGTTACGAATCTTTACCTTCAGAAGTCGGTAATCCGTCGCCAGCAAATTTGATACTCTCTGTCTATCTTTGACCTTGAGTTGTGAGCTCACTGTTATTTTGGGTCAATAATCTGTTTCATGGCCTATGCAAGATGCCTTCTTTGTTAGGGTCAGAGGTCGTATTCCCTCAATTTTATTCGCTGTCAAGAGTCTGTCATTTAAAGTCGATGGCTCGTTTCCCCAGTAGTGTATAATCTAAGTCTTTGTGTTTTGTTGGTGTTTGATTGCTCCAGCATTGTCTTGTTTCATACAAAATCCTTCTCGGTGAATTCAATCACTACATTCATATCAAGCATAATGGCGGTATCTTAGGGCAAAATTTGCGTATTATGTATTTAAGTACCTTCAATCTCGTCGAGACGAAGATTTTAATCTTCATATCTCCGGATAGAAGAAACTTAAATAGGGGCAGCTGTTGTACCCCAAATTTTGACCTAAGATACCATCTCCCATCTGCATCATTACATTGCAAGGGTTTTGACCTGTTTTTATCAACTTTCAAAGCAGTGTAAAAATTCATAACTTTTCCAAGTCGAGAGCTGTTTATTTTTGAACGCTAAATTTATTAATTGATCAATGCTAAAACAATGTTTATTAATTATTTATTATCTTAAATTTAAATAATTGGAATTTATTTTCAGTTATTATATAATTTAAAGATTTATAAATAATATAATAAATATTTGAAGGGAAGTTCATTAATTGATCAACAATGTTATTTAATTATTTATTATCCTAAGTTTAATAGTTGAAATTTACTTTTTCAGTTATTATAATTTAGAGAATTATAAATAATGGAATAGATTGAAGAGAAGTTAATTGATCAATGATGTTTATTTAATTATTTATCATTCTAAGTTAAATAATTGAAATTCTATTTTCAATTATTATAATTTAGAGAATTATGAATAATGAATTAAATAATTGAAGAAAGGTTTATTGATCAAAGGAAGTTTATTTAATTGTTTATTATTCTGAATTTAAGTAATTGAAATTTATTTTCAGTTATTATATAATTTAAAGAATTATAAACGATAAAATAAATAATTAGAGAGAAGGAAAGAATTGATTGGTAAAATATTGGAATTTTATTCATTTTATTCTAATTGTTACAATTGTCGTTTAAATACTGTATTTATTTACAACGTATTTACAAGGATAATTTTTACAAAGTTTAAAATGAAATAAAAAACTATTCTAATTTTTCCTAAATTCTAAATCTTCATCTTCTATCCAATGCTTCTTTGTTTGTTCATTTAATTTTACCTGCGAAAGAATTAAAAGAAAAAGTCAGAAATAAAGAAATAATTAAAAGCAGAAAAATTAATTTTAGTGTTCATCATTAAAAGCAAACGGCTGGAATCAGTTTTGCCCTTTTTGCAAATCACGGGATTTCTCCCGGTTCACAAAAAGGGATGAATGTTTATTTTTTCAAAATAGAATGCACAAGTTAAAAGATGCACAAATTCATTTTTTTGTTTTCAAAACTGCATAGTTAAAAAAACCAAAAATCAATTTCATTTTCAAAAGCCAACAGCATATTTCAAAATCAACACAGCATGCATAGCAAAACAGCTTATGCATTTTCAACACAAGGCCATATGTAACGTAAACATGCCAAGAAATATGGAAGAGGCCAAAAAAACATGAGGCTCCCATGCAGTAGTCAAAGGAAGTGTGCAGTTTAAACCATATATGCAAGCAAGTAATATTCCATTTACATCATTTTCCAGCATAATGCTTTTACAGAACCAATACATAACATCACTTTTTATGTCAAATTGTATTGAGGAGAGAGAAGAGAGAAAGAAGTTTGGTTTTACAGGTTTTGGTTTAGGCAGGAAATAGATAGCCAACAGAACAGCAGCAATGCAGTAAGAAAAGAGAAAGCATGAAATAGGAATAGAGACAAACCATATGAAGCAGTAATGTGCAGAGGCATCAAAGAAAATATAAAAAAAGGTATTTCAAAACCTGTAAGATAAAAAACCTCAAGAGGGCCAGCAAACGGTGATAACATAACACAAACCCCTTCAAAAAAAAGAGTTCACAACCTGTTCATCAAGCCTTCAAGACTGAAAACCAAAAACTGTCAAAAAAAATATACAAAACAATTTTCTCAAAGTCTAACAAGCATGAACCATCAACCTAAAACCATCACCAAAGCCTTGTTTCAAAACCTTATGGCCTAAACCATAAAACCTCAAAATTGTCCAGCCTAACCATAACCATTCCAAAACCATGGCCTAAGCCACAAACCTATTTCCATAACCTGCATAATGCCAATACCCTGTCCAAACCTGCTATCTCATAAACCAAAACCTTATGGCCTAAAAAACCAGTATACCCAAAACCTGCAAAACCAGTTGAAACCTTGGCCTAAAACCAAAAACCTATTGTATCGAGCCAAAAAACCAGAACCATGCCAAATATGTCCATAACCACATAAGGCCTCAGAGTTATCATCATAGGCAAATTTCAAGGCAACAGAATCACAAGAAGGAAGAAGAAGAAAGCTAGTCAAAACAATATTTCAACACTAGCATGTTCAAAGCAGTCAAGCCTCAAACATTCATCATAGGCAAATACCAAAACATACAGAAGCATAGCTGAGAAGAAGAGAAAAAAAGCATACAACGAAGGCAACTCAGAAGCATACATCGAGGCAACAAAAAGGAGATAAAGAGTACAGAGTACCAGGGTCTCCAAGCTCACAGCCTCACTGCGTTTCCCCCTCCGCCAACAAGCCTCCATAACGCCTTCCGTCCATCCTCCATAAAGGTAACTTTGTCTCTCTTCTTCCTTTCCAATATCTCAACAGAAATCATATAAAACGAAGTCAGAATCGAAATGGACATAAAACTATAACATGCAACAAAAATCATAAAAACCTAATGCACTGAAAAGAGCGAGAGCATCACCTTCACTGTATCGCTGAGCAACGCATGGGGAAGAAGGAGGCGTCAGTGGCTCGGGCAAAGGGAGAGCTCAGGCGAAGGCGGGAGAACTCAGGCGAGGGCATAGAAGACGAAGAGAGACTGAAGAAGCACGCGTGAACAAGTGGTGCCGCCGTATCCCTTTTGCCAAACCCCAACACAAAATGAAGTAAAACAACTTGAACCCTAAAACAAATTATGAGGTTTGGGCTTAATCCCTTGTCCCTGCCTAAGCCCAACGAATTCATTAAGCGCACCCTTTTTTGTCTGTTTTGATTAGGCCTTTTAGAAACCCCCTTTGGCCCATATAAACTCTCTATCATCTACCCTTTTTTTTTATATACCTTTTTTTCTTTTCTCTATTTATTTTCTTTAGTTTTTCTTCCAGAATTTTATTAGTTTAGATAATTAGTAAATTTAATCAAATAGGTGTAATTCAATTAAACAATTTTAAATAATTGACCATTTTATTAAGTTTAGCTCTAAGATTAATTTGGTAATTTTAGTTTTCTTTTTTTTTTTTTTTTTTAATAATTTTATAGTTTTAATTTAGTTTAATTATTTAATAATTCTTCAAGCAATATCTTATATTAATATAAAAAATATAAAAAAAACATAAAAATTAGAAACTTAAAAAACATTTTTATTTAATTAATTCTCTTGCGTTATTAATGTTAAACAAACAAAAATATAAAAATGCATGTCCACATCATTTAATATGTTATTTAATCTTTGTTATGGTTTAATCATTATCTACCTGATTTCCAGTTTGATTTATTTCATCTTTATTTGATTATTTCACTTATGTCTAAATCCAAGGGAAAAAACAATTAAACTTGTTGACTTCATGTCCTCGAGTCTAATCACGCGAACATTTGCATTTCATTAAAACTTATGACAATCTTTTCCCAAATATCGATCTTTTCAAAACTCATACCTTTTAAGCAAAAACTTCGACATTAGGTCGTCGTATCTTCAAAAACTCGTCCGTACCCCTTTTCGGCCAAAACAATTTATTTTTAAATCAAACAAACAATTTTAATAAAACAGATATTTCAAAAGGTTCCTATAGAGTACTATAGATACATTGGGTGCTAATACCTTCCCACTGTATAACCAACCCCCGAACCATAGATCTCTTTTCAAAAACGCTTTGTATTTTTATTACTTTTAAAAAGTATTATTTTACATTGCATATTTAGGGTTTTATTTCGCTCTTTTCCCTTTTCCCTTGGAAATAATAAAGCGCGGTGGCGACTCTTGCTTTTGTGAGACGAATTAATCAATAATTCGATCTCCGATTTACCCCGCTACATTTTTTATCGCTACACCTTCGAGTCACGAAAGGCAAATTTGCCAATCTAACTCTTCAGGTTCAAGAAGATTGAACAGGGGCAGCTGTTATACCCCAAAATTTGTCCTCTCAATTCTCAAGGCTTTTTCTTACAAGGATTGTCAAGGTTCAAGCTTGAACAAGTGCATTGGGATTTTCCAGTACCAAAATTAAAAGGAAACTGACAAAAATGGAGAAAACAGATAAAAATAACATTTTGACAAATTTGGTGGAAAACATGTCTCCTTCGATTCAGCATACTTTGATTGTATCTTGGCCTCTTTCGATTGCTCAAAAGTAGCTTCTAGCGTGCCTCTTTCGCCTGGGCATGTGACTTCTTGCTGTAGACTTCGTTTGTGCATTTTTCTTGCAATCGAAGGCCATGACCTACTGGCCACACATGCCCCCTGCAAGGAAACCCTTTTCGATTCACCAAGCGTACTTCCTACAAACCTGCTTCGATTTGGACAAGTTTACTGCCTACAAGCATGCTTCGATTGGGCAACATGTTTCCTTCGAACACGAGCTTTCGATTGGGCAATATGTCTGTTTCGATCCAAGTTTCAACTGGGCATTAGCTTCCTTTGAGTAAGCTTGTTCCGACCACAAGCTTCGACTAAGGCAAAGGCTTCCTTCGAACATGTGTGCTTCGATCTCACTCTTGCATTCGGCTCAGGAATGTCCTTCGAATCAGGAAGTAAAGGCCTCCTGTTGATTTTCTTCAATTCAAAGAGTCAATAATGTTCTGAGTGCTTCCTTCAACTCAGAAGTTAATAACCTTTTGAAAAGGGCCATTCGAAGAACGCATAATTGGTACATTCGAAGAACACACCGTTGGTCCATTCGAAGGACACACAGCTGGTGAAAACGAATGCAGTGATGTCCCAGAAAAATGGAGGATTCGACCCAGAAGATCAAGTTGAACATATAGACCCATAGGCTAGGCCACGTGTCTTCCCTTTATAGGCCTGTACCCATTTGCTGTCTAAGACCACTTGCATAGCACAGTACCACCTTTTAGAAAAGTTTGACTTGGTCCTTGCGCTTATTTTCCTTCATAGTGAAGCAACCCATCCTGAACCATTCATCTTGCTTTTGTGGCACAAGTGGACATTTACTTTCCAGCTGGCCCTTATTTTATTATTTTTGCTCCCCAAGCTTTTCTCTATAAATAGAGAGTTCATTTGCACAAAGAAAAAAAGAAAAAAGAGAGGAGAGAATGAGGAGAACGTATCTTCAAAATTCTCACACACCACGAAATTCTCAAACACTTAAACACTTGTGAGAACAAATCCAGAATCACATACTTACTTCCTTCAATTCTGAAGGAAAAATACTCTTCAGTATCCTCTGAACCCAGTTTCGAAAGAAACATAAGACTTGTTTCTTTCCTTCCTTCGAATCCAGCATTCCCAGCGCAGCTGTTGGCCCCCTTTGTCAAATCCAGAACCTTGGACCTCCACTCAAGGTCCCAGACACATTCAACGCCTCCAGCAAGGTAAGTCACTCTTACCCTTGAACCTTTTCGTTTCATGGCATAACATGTAAATAATCTTCCCTTTCATTTCAAAACATGTACATAATACTTTGTTTCTTTTCGTTTCCACCTGCTTAATATGTTTTCAGAGCTAAACACTTTTGCTTTGCTCTCTGTTTACCTGAACTTGCTTTAACTGTTAAACTGTTTATAAGACAAATAATAGCATGGCCTCAGGCCATGTTGCCATTTAATGCTTGAAATGAAAGAAACAGAAAACAGGAAATAGGAAACGAAGCTTCTGGCTTCTACCCTTTTTCTCCAGGTCAAAACGAAAGAAGCAGGAGACAGGAGTATGAAACGAAGCCTTTGGTTTCCACACTGAATTCCACGCCCAGCCAGAGGCACCCTTGCACTAAACCCAGGCTCAGGAGAAAGGCATTCCCATGCTGGTGCCAACCTCCAATCAAAGTACATGACCTGACTGGTGCCAAAGCCCAATCGAAGGAGGCCAGCAGAATGCAAATAGAAGGGTGCTACTGCTTGGGTCGAAAGACACTCATTTTTATTTTCCTTTACGTTTTCTTGCCTTTCAATATGGTTGTAATAGTGTAGTATTTATTTCTTGCATTTTTATTTCTTTATACAAATGCTAGTAATTAGGATATGTATGGCAAGATAAAATCAACAAGTAGATCACTAAAAATCAAAGACAAATGCATGCAATCAAACACACTTGCACACATGCACCGTTAGGGTAATTCCACTTGTTGCCTAAAAAGTGGCCATGTTATGCATGTGGGATGTCTTAGCACAAACAATCAAAATACAAGATCATAGTTCCTCGATGACGCTATCAAAGTTGCCTTTTAAAATGATCTTAGTCCCTAAAAGAAAAGTGCTAAGTCATCTCACAACATTGCTATCATGGTCAATACGATGACTCACGCCTGTCCCGTTAAACATCCTAACACAAGGTTGTTCACCAAATACAATGGTGAAACAACACTGTTAAAAGGGTTAAAAACATAAGAAAGATATTTGAGTAAAATAGGGTAGACAACTCTTAGTTACTTGATCAAAAAAACTTGCAAAACATCCTTGCCATTTTTCAAACACACTTCACAACACAATTCCAAAAACAACTTTCAAAACATTGAATTATCTTTTCAAAAAGACACACACCTTTGTATACATTCACACAAGAATCATTACAAAGGTTGCCACAACGATGGCCTCTTTTTCAAAGCATTTTTCAAAAAACCACACACACAAAGCACCATTTCAAACAATTGAAAAGCAAAGGCAAGTGATCTAAGCAAGTAACTAAGAGCCCATGGATAACCATGGATGAAAAGGGTGCTAACACCTTCCCTTTTCATAATCTACCCCCCTAACCCAAGAAAACATCTCAAAGGTCTTTCCTGTGCTTTTTGACCTTTCCTTAGTATAAAATAAAAAGTCGGTGGCGACTCTTGCTAAACCGAAACATTTGCGAACACAAACGCAATCCCAAGTCAGTTCTCCCACCGTATCACAGTCGGCCAATGGTGGGGGCTGTAATGATTCAGAAGTCTACAGCTGATCAACCTCGAAACAGTCAACCCATAACCAACCAAGCAAGGGTGGAAAGGCCTGCACGACAATTCACCCAGATCAATATGACACCTGCTCAGGTTCTCCCTCATCTGTTGAAGTTAAACCTTTCCAGTTTGAGAGAGGCACCAAAGAATCTGAATACAACTTCACCACACTACCATCCCAATGCTAAGTGTGCTTATCATTCAGATAGACTGGGGCACGACACCAACAATTGTTGGGCCCTCAGGAATAAAATCCAGGATTTAATAAACGTTAAAGAAGTGGAATTCGACGCCCCTGAAAAGCCGAATGTGATATCTGCTCCAATGTCAAAACATGGTCACAATGTCCATGTTGTGGAAGAGGATCTGTATGTTGCTACTGTTGATGATTTGATAACTCCGTTACCGATAATCAAGTTAAATTTGCTGAAGGCTGGGATTTTCCCAGGTTGTGAAGAATATTTCTGCATTTGTTCCTCCTTACCAACCAACTGTCCATTGTTGAAGTTAGGCATCTAGCGCCTAATGGATAATCAAGAAACACTTTTTGAAAAGACTCCTATTATACCGACTCTTGTTAATGATGTTTCGACAATTACCATATCCGCCAATCTTTCCAAGGTCTCCAAAAGACCTGTTAAGATTACATCCGATCCGAAGATTGTACCGTTGAAGATAACCATGTCGGGGCATATCCCGTACAAGTCCAACAAATCAATATCGTGGAACTATGGGGGAGAGATCTTCTACCACGGTGTTAAGCAAATTGAATCGACCGAAGAAAATTCTGATGAAGAGACTTCCGACATTGGAAACATTGCCGGAACGAGTAAAATCACCCGCAATGGAAGAATTTTCTCTCCGGAGATTGCGCCTCCAGTGCCAATCTTCGGACCCTCGGCCGCTTCTAAGGTTACCCCTGTGCCGGTCAACATATCTGCAAGAACTCCGGTTATTAAAGAAGTTGTAACTCATGTGGTTGTCCCCTCTGCTGTTGCTGATGATAGAGGGAAAGGGATCCAAGAAGAGCCTATCAGGACGAGGGCTCAGCCGTTGATCATCCCTGAAACCACTCAGAAAGAAATGGAAGAGATTTTGAAAATAATCAAGAAAAGCAATTATAATTTTGTTGAGAAACTGGGGAAAACCCCCTCAAAAATATCTATGCTGGCTTTGCTCCTCTGCTCAGAAGCTCATGCCAAATCTTTGATCAAATTCTTGAAGACGGCCCATGTGCCCCAGGAAACCTCCGCATACCAGTTTCAGGAATGTGTAGCTAGCCTAACAGCAGAAAATGGTCTAGGGTTCTCCGACGCTGACCTAACAGTCAAAGGAAGAAAGCATAATAACGCTCTGCATGTCTCGGTGGAATGCAGAGGGACTACTCTAGCACACGTTCTAGTAGACACTGATTCATCGATGAACGTCTTACCAAAGAAGGCATTGGATAGGCTAGATTGTGAAGGTTTAACCTTGTAGCCCAGCAACATCATTGTCAGAGCCTTTGATGGTTCTAAACGGATGGTCTACGGGGAGGTGGACATCCCGATTAAAGTGGGAACCGAAACCTTTAACTCCACATTCTATGTCATGGAAATCCGTCCCTCCTACTCTTGCTTGTTGGGAAGACCCTGGATTCATCATGCTGGAGTCGTCACTTTAACTTTGCATCAGAAGCTCAAGTACCCTGTCTAGGGGAAAATTATGATAGTTCACGGTGAAGAGGAATACATGATAAGCCATCTTAATTCTTTCCGCTATGTGGAATTGGATGGTGAATTCATCGAAACCCCCCTTTCAGCATTTTGAGGAGGTAGCTCAGGAGATTGCGGCAGTTCCCTCTGCACCCATGATTACCAAACCTATGTCTCGGATGTCGTCACTCAAAGATGCAAAGTCTTTGATTGAAGAAGGAGGAAGCACGATCTGGGGGAAGCTGCCCGGTTTTCCTTTCAAGTCTGATAAGTTCGGCTTGGGTTTCACTATTTCTGCTCAAAAGGATGTGCGCCGCTCTCGGGATGGAGGGCCACCAGTGAAGATCACCCATCATGGATTCAGTGTTTTGGAGGAAGGTGAATAGGAGAGCAATCTAGAAGACTGGATTTTCCCTACCGTTGAAGGAGGACTATGCAATTGGGAGGCAAAGGACTTCGTTCCCATTAATTTCATCAATCAGTAATTTATCTTTCAAACATTTCTGTTGGTTTGTAATAATTCTTAAACAATTCGTACACTTTTAACCTTGTGCCTTACCCGAGGTACATAGGTCCATTTGTAAGGGTTTGATTTTTCATCTTCATATGCCATTTTAATGAATCATGGACGTTTTCTCATATAAACTTTTGTGTTCATTTTATTTCTTTTTACATTTTATTTGTTTAAAGGTGGCTATCCCTTACACACACCCACACTCACCAATGCAGGTACCCCTCCACTCCGGATTCCATGGGTAACAATTCTGTTATGGCCTTCAGTGACTCTGAAGATCGGGTCAATCATGCCGAATACGAAGGTGATGAAGACTGTGAAGTGCCAGGAGAATTGGCTAGACTGCTACAACAGGAAGAAAGGGCTATTCTACCTCATGAGGAGTTGTTAGAGACAATCAACTTGGGAACAAAGGAAGACAGAAAAGAAATTAGAGTGGGTGCCAACCTAGAGCCAAGTGTCAAGGAGCGCTTAGTTCAGATGTTGAATGAATATGTTGAGATCTTCGCCTGGTCCTACGAAGACATGCTGGGACTTGATACAGATATTATGGTTACAAGAGAAGATTGTCCACCAATTAAACAGAAAGTTCACCGCATGAGGCCCGACATGTCTGAAAAGATCAAAGCTGGAGTGATGAAGCAGTTCAATGCTGGATTTCTGGCTGTTACTTCCTATCCACAATGGGTTTCTAACATTGTGCCTGTGCCTAAGAAGGACGGCAAAGTCAGAATGTGCATGGATTATAGAGACTTAAATAGGGCTAGCCCTAAAGATGACTTTCCACTGCCGCACATTGACATCTTGGTAGACAATACAACTCAGCACAAGGTATTTTCTTTCATGGATGGATTTTCAGGGTACAACCAGATCAAAATGGCCCCCGAAGACATGGAGAAAACTATCTTTGTTACACAATGGGGTACGTTCTGTTATAAAGTGATGCCATTCGGACTGAAGAATGTCGGGGCAACCTAACAACGCGCCATGGTGGCTTTGTTTCATGATATGATACATCATGAGATAGAGGTCTACGTAGACGACATGATAGCCCATTCACAAACTGAAGAAGAACACCTCGACCATCTGCAAAAGCTGTTTGTCAGATTGAAAGAGTACAAGCTCAGACTGAACCCTAACAAGTGCACTTTCGGAGTCAGGTCCGGTAAAATTTTGGGTTTCATCGTCAGTAACAAAGGCATCGAGGTTGATCCTGCCAAAGTCAAAGCTATACAAGAAATGACTGCCCCTCGCACTGAGAAGGAGGTCAGAGGTTTCTTGGGACGTCTAAACTACATTGCAAGGTTCATTTCTCACCTAACATCTACCTGTGAACCAATCTTCAAGTTGTTGAAGAAAGATTAGGTGGTTAAATGGAATGATGACTGTCAAGTTGCTTTCGATAAAATCAAGGAGTATTTGCTAGAACCTCCTATCTTGATGCCACTCATCGAAGGAAGGCCGCTAATCATGTATCCGACTGTCCTAGAGAATTCAATGGGGTGCATACTGGGCCAACATGACGAGTCTGGCCAAAAAGAGCATGCCATTTATTACCTTAGCAAAAAGTTTACCGACTGAGACACTCGCTACTCACTGCTCGAGAAGACGTTTTGCACTTTGGTATAGGTTGCTTGCCGGCTAAGGCAGTATATGTTGACACATACCACTTTGCTGATCTCTAAGATGGATCCGATCAAGTACATCTTCGAGAAGCCTTCCCTATCCGGAAGAATCGCTAGATGGCAGATGATCCTCACCGAATATGATATACATTACACGACCCAAAAATCCATAAAGGGGAGTGTGTTAGCCGATCATCTGGCCCATCAAGTTGTCGAAGATTACCAATCCATGAGGTTCGACTTCCCCGACGAGGATATCATGACTTTGAGAAACATTGAAGAGAACAGACCATATGACAGACCTGAATAAGGATCCCGATGGACCCTTTATTTTGATGGTTCCTCCAACGCATTTGGCAACGGTATCGGCGCAATACTTATTTCTATAGAAGGTTGCCATACACCTTTCACTGCCAGACTCTGCTTCAGCTGCACCAATAACATCGCCGAATATGAAGCTTGTATCTTTGGTCTCAAGGCTGCCATTGACTTGGGAATCAAATCTTTGATTATATTTGGGGACTCAGCTTTGGTTATCAGTCAAATCAAAGGAGAGTGGGATACTAAACATCCAAACCTCATCCCTTACAAAGAACATGTCTTGACATTGTTACCACATTTCGAGCAGATTACCTTCGAGCACTTCCCACGAAAAGAGAATCAGCTAGCAGATGCGCTAGCTACAATGTCATCCATGTTTAAACTTAACTGGGATAATGAGGCTCCTCAAATCACCATTGAAAGGATGGAAGAACCTGCACATTGTCACGAGATTAATACCGAAGAAGTAGTGGACCGACCTAGGTTTCATGACGTCAAAAGGTATCTCGAGACTCAAGAATACCCTGAAGGAGCTTCAGTCAACGATAAAAAGTTCTTAATAAGGTTCGCGGCTAAGTTCTTCTTGAGCAATGGTATCCTATACAAGCGCAATCATGATTGCATTCTGCTCCGTTGTGTGGACAAGGTTGAAGTTGAATAGATTATGGCTGAACTGCACAATGGTACCTTTGGCACTCACTCAAGCGGACATACGATGGCTAAGAAGATTCTACAGGCAGGATACTACTGGTCTACCATGGAAGCTGACTGTCATCAACATTCCCGTACTTGTCATAAATGCCAAATCTATGCTGACAAGCTACATATACCTCCAGTTCCTCTCAATGTCTTAACAGCTCCTTGGCAATTCGCGATGTGGGGAATCGACATGATTGGAGAGATCAATCCTACAACATCCAACTGACATCGTTTCATCCTGGTAGCCATTGATTACTTCACCAAGTGGGTTGAAGCTGCTTCCTTCGCATCCGTCACAAAGAATGTTGTTGCCCGCTTCATCAAGAAGAACCTCATTTGCCGGTACGGCATCCCTGACAGGATTATTACTGACAATGGTACAAACCTGAACAACACTATGATCACTGCCCTATGTGAGCAGTTCCAGATTCAACATCACAATTCATCTCCCTATCGGCCAAAGATGAACGGTGTTGTCGAAGCTGCGAACAAAAATATTAAGAAGATCATACAAAAGATGACGGTCACCTACAAGGACTGACATGAGATGTTACCATTTGCTCTGCACGGATACCATACCATGGCACGAACTTCAACTGGGGCAACACCCTATTTTTGGGTGTATGGCATGGAAGCTGTTTTACCTATCGAGGTTCAGATTCCCTCCTTGAGAATCATGAAAGATGCCGGTTTGATTGAAGACGATTGGATTCAGACCCGACTTGATCAACTTAACTTGATTGATGACAAACGACTTACTGCTGTTTGCCATGGTCAGGCGTATAAAAAACGAATGATCAAAGCTTTCAACAAGAAAGTCAGACGCCAGGTATATCAAGTCGGGGATCTTGTAATCAAGCGGATCATCTTGCCGCAAAGTAATCCCTGGGGAAAATGGACTCCTACTTACGAAGGACCATTTATGATCAAAAACATCTTTTATGGTGGGGCAATGATCCTGACCACCATGGACGGTGATGACCTGCCGCACCCTGCGAACGCAGACATAGTCAAAAGATACTACGCATAAATGACCCGGCAAGTTAAAAACCAGAAAGGGCAACTTGGGAAAAATGGGCATCCCGGTGAATCGAAAACCTGAAAGGGCGGTTCAGGAAAAGGTTAGGGATAAATAAATAAAATATGTACACCCGGAAAGTTGAAAACCCGAAAGGGCGACTTGGGAAAAAAAGGGTTTCCCGGTGAATCGAAAACCCGAAAGGGCGGTTCAGGCAAAAGTTAGGGAACTAAAGCGTATGACTATGTCTCATCGGATCACTTTAAGGAAAATCTCTTCACAGACAAGCTATGGGCTTCTGATCAATCTAATCATCGTTGGACGAAGCAACAAATGGACAAGATACTCTAGAGTTACGAAGGCTATAGCAGAATGGGAACCCCATGGAATTTTTACACATAGCCACCTTTCTTTGTATAAATTTTTCTCAATTTTTTATGACAACATTCTCTTACTAGGATGTGTCTCCTTTGTACAAAATACTTACACAAAGTTAATACAAAGATACTTCAAAGTGCAGAAAACTATTTGCCTTTTCTTTTTCTTTACACTTGTGTTTTATTTGAAAACGTCCAATGGTTTATTAAATGAGCATATGCATTTGAATATAATCGTTGTTTACAAATAAGCGAAATGTGAAAGAATAATTACTGACAGGTTGAAAGTATAGGAAAACGTATTCAGGCTATCACAAGAGAAATTGCCTGCAGTACATCATCTGGATCCCCAGCAGAGCTAAAACCTTGAATTACATATCCCCAACGGAGTCATATTTTCAAACCCTTAATCCACCATCATAGTTAAGTTTTCAAACTCCCAATCCTTGGCGGAGACATATTTCAAACTTTTAATTCTCATCAGAGTTAAAATCCTCAGCAGAGTAAAACTTTGGGCCATAAGTCCCCAGCAAAGATGAAACCTTCTTCCCCAGTGGAGTCAAATTTCCAACTACCAATCCACAGCAGAAACCATCCAGTTTCTCCAGATTTCCCAGCAAGTTATCTTAAAATCTAAGAATCAACCAGATAACAGTTAACTTTTATCCCCAACCTCCGGATAATTCCCCAGTAGATTGGCATACAACCTAAGCTCCTGAACTTTTTCCAAACAGGAATAAGCTTTCCCCCCAATGTCTTGAACTTACTCTCCAGCAGTATAGCTACTCCCCCAGAGTTTTTACTCCCCAACAGAATGAAGATTCTCATTCTTAACTCCCCAGCTTGAAGTTCCCAGGGAATTATTTTCCCTAGCAGATTAAAAATTCTCATTCCTGGTTCCCCAGTGAAGTTGCCTGGGTTTTCACCACCCCCCAGCGTGAGTTTTGTCAGAATTTTTAATCCACTATAGATCGAAGATTCTCATTCTCTTTTCTCCAGTGAAGCCCCCAAGGAATTCAATTTCCCCAGAAGAGTGAAGATTCTCATTCTTAATTCTCTGCAGAAGCCATCAAAGTCTTCCTTATTCTCCAGCAAATCAAGGTTTTCTTTCATCTAATCCCCAGGAGATTCGTCAGAGTTTCCTTATCCCCCAACCGAGTAAGGATTACCATTGTGAAATCTCCAGCCATAGTCATCAAAGTTCTCTGGATTCCCCAAGCAGGTTTCTCAAGCAGACTTGAAGGATCCCTATATCTCCAGGAAAGTCATGAAGGATTCTCACATCCCTACAGAAGTTGAAAAAGTTCTTGTTAATCCCCACAAGTTGCCAAGGATCTTCTATCCCCACCAGTGGTCCAAGGATTTCTCATCCTTAGCAATCAAATATTTTGGAATCCCCAGCATCAGTCCAAGATTTAATTTCCCCGGCAGCAGTCAAAGATTTCTATATCTCCAGCTATCAAGGATTTATTTTCCTCAGCAAGACAGCTAATCAGCTTACATGCGCATACATAACATTCATATATCATAAACATTGATAAGACACATTTATTGCATCATACATGTCATGCAACATAACCCTATGTTTCAGCTAACATTTTACCCTTTTTCAGGATATGATTAAAAGTTGTCTTTTAACAAATATTCAAAGATTTAAGATACAGTACAGATACACTCCAGACACGGAAGTCATTTTTTTACTTATTCAGATCTCTTATTCAGATACAGTATGGATACACCCCAGAAACGGAGGTCATTCTACTACTCATTCAGAATTCAAAGTCAAGATACAGTCTAGATACGCTCCAGACACGGATGCCATTATGTCACTCATTCAGACTTCAACAATCAGATACAGACTAAATACGCTCTAGACACGGAAGCCATTCTATTTCCCATTCAGATTCAACTATCAATCCAAGTACAGATACACTCCAGACAAGGAAGTCATTCTGTCACTTATTCAGATCCCAGTTACAGTTTAGATACACTCCAGACGCGGAAGTCATTCTGCTACTCATATAGATCTCAACTTCAGATACAGTCCAGATACGCTCCAGACACGGTTGCCATTCTGTCACTTATTCAACCTTTTTCCCCATCCCAAAGTTGCTCCAGACATGGATGTCATTCTATCGCTTATTCAGATTTCAGATTCAGATACAATACATATACACTCCATAAGCGGAAGTCATTCTGTTATTCATTCAATAATCAAATACAGTTACAGCTCGGATACGCTCCAGACACGGACGCCATTCCATTGCTCATACAAATCCAATCTCCAGATACAACTCAGATACGTTACAGATACGGATACCATTCTGATGTTAATTCCCCTAGTTTTCAACAAACATTCTTGGATGGCATCTTTAAGCCCATCTCCAGCAAGATTCAACCATCTCCAAATGGCATCTTTAAGGCCATTCCCTCAACCATATTTTGACGAGTGCAAATTTACGGGCACTCTAGTGTCCAATCCTCTTTTAACTTCGAGTCACAAAAGGCAAACTCGCCAATCTAACTCTTCAGGTTCAAGAAGATTGAACAGGGGAAGCTGTTGTACCCCAAAATTTTACCTCTCATTTTATCAATATTTCCCCTCACAAGACTCTTTGGACTCCAGACAGGATTAGGATTTACTCTGCTCAAGACATCTCCTTGCATTGATGACCTGAAATTAGGGTTTGAGTTTGCACGGGGATTTTTGGACTTCCAATGCTCAATATGAATTTCATACTTCATGTTGGACTTATAAGATTTCCCATACCAAGTTTCAAGCCTTGAATCAAATTTTTGCCCAGTCAATTGGATAGTTGACCTAGAAATCAACTGTATTGGGGAAAAAGTCAACTGTGGCCAATTTACAGTCAAACCTCATAATTTTGGATCCACATCAACATTATAGACTCATATGAACCATTTGATCAAGTTTGGACCACAACTCCTCAAGAAATTTGATCAGATCATCAAAAGGGCAAAATGGTCATTTTTAGGGTTTTGACTGCAGAAGGGCAATTTCTCATTTTTAACCTAGCCAATGGAAAATTGGGTTCAAGCATGGATTCAAGGACTCAATCGCATCATCTTGACCTAATCACAAGGTTCAAAAGATCTCAAAAGCATTGGATTGACAAATGAATTTTCCAGTCAACTGATCAAAAATCAATTTTACACTGAAAAGTCAAACTTTGACTTTTTGGTCAAAATCAAGTGCCAAGGGTCATTTTTCATCAAGATGTGTCAAAAAATGAAACTTGTTCGCCAAGAAACCTAATTTTGCAAATTAGGGTTTAAAATGGAAAATTTTCATAACTTAGAAAATTTCTAAGTTATGAAAATTTCTTATTTTTTCCCAACTTTGCCTAACATTTTCACCATGATGCAATTGGATTGAAAGAAAACTTCCTATATTAAAGTTGTAGTCCTACACAAAATCTACAACTTTGATTCACAAAGTTTTCCCAAAAGATGCTTGGATCTCAAGTTATGATTTTATGAACAAGGGTCCAAAAAACATTCTAACTTAGTGAAATTTTGCCCTAGTTTAGGCAGGATTTTGACCTATCTTCATGGAAATTTTTCACCTAGTTCCAATTGGAATATCAAAATGCATTTCAAATATGGATTGTAGAGCATGTTACAAGCTTTCCAAAATGTCCAAGAACTCTCCAAAATCATTTAAGGTTAGGGAGAATAGAAGGTTTGAATTCGGCAAAATGTCACTTTGATCCATGGCATTTTTCATGTTGCTACAAGTTGCAATTTCTATCCATCCTTGCTTGTACTTGCTTACAGGTCCTTAAACCCTTACAAACTCAAAAATTGAATGCAAACTCAATTGATTAAGGCATTGTTCTGATCTTTAGAAGTTTACACATTGAATTAATCTAAAAATGGGAAAAAGGTAGCATTGCCACTTTGATAAAGTTGGCTTTATGTCAATTTGTTTCTCTTAAGCATTGCACCAAGCCTTTTGCAGCAAACCAACTCCACAAACTCAGGGCAAAGTACAACAAGTTTATGCAGCTAGGAAGGAGGCCTGTACAGGCTCTTTGCTTGATCACTTCACACTTTTCTTCAAAACCAAGTCAACTTGCAAAAAGGACATAACTTGGCAATCTGATAAAACCAACTCTTGTAAACATTTCAAATGACTTTTGCATATTACCTAAGGTCAGAAACACGAGCTAGCCAGTCCTCAAACACCCTTGAACACCAAAACACCAAAAACATGCAAAACAGGGCAGCTTCTGCATTTTGATTTCCAAAACAAAAACTACCTGTGCGTTTTGCCCCAAACCTCTTCCAACACACTCGATACAGCCTACTTAAACTATCCCAACCATTCCCAAGTGACTGTAACTCCATTTACACACTTCACCATTTTTGAATTCTGACTATGCAGGTTGACTTCTACAAGCTTATTCAGGCAAGTTCAAAGCTAGCTAGGCATTGGGAAAGCTCAAAGGAACTTCAAGCAAGCTCACAAGAATCTCAGGCCTCACTGAAAACCCCTGCATTTCCATACTCGAGCTTAACCGAATCAGGTAAAGTTCAAACTTCTATCTCTCTATTTAGGAATCATTAGGCTTAGGTTTGTGAATAAAAAATGTAGTACTCATTGCCCTTAAACTGTACATATGCATAGATTTCATTTAAGTTAATTGAGTTGGGAGAATTTGAATGATGAACTTTCTGAAAAAACTAGGTTAGAAATTAGGGCCAGAGATATTCTCTCTGGTCTTTGAGAGTTAGGTTAAGTTTTTTATATGGTTAGAATCGTGTGATTATGCTCAATAACTTTCATGTTGCAAGTTTTTGCTTTAGAGCACGTATGCAGGATTTCCAGGTTTGAACAAGAAATGCGCGTTTTTGTTTGATCAGAGGTTGAAGATGAAGAAATGTGGGATGGGCTTGGTTTCTCCTTGCTTTTGACACCCCCTGACTTGCTGTTTACACCCCCTGGCCCATTTTCTTATTTTCCATATTTTTTTCATTTCCTTTTTAGTTTCTGACTTTATTTTATTTTTCTAAACATTAAAAATTCCCAAAAAATATTTTCATAAATTTTCACATTTTATTTTATTATTTTTATTATTTTTTTGGACATAGAAATAATTGTTAAATAATGTATTTTTTTTTCTTAAATAGAAAACTTATAAATATTATAAAAATATTATATTTTTACTTTTATTATTTATATACTTAAATAATATTTTTTTCTCACATATTTCTATTTTTTAACATTTGTATATATTATTTTTAATTATTTTTTCTACATAAATGAGTAAATAATATAATTACTACATATGTATTTTCTTAAAACAAATTAGGGTTTCCACCCTTAATAAAAATAATCTTTTATTTTTTTTTATATGTACATTAAATAATTTATTTTTACATACATAAGAATAATACAAAAACATTTTGCATATTCATATTTATTTGCATATTTAAATATTGTCTATTTATTTATTTGTACAATTAATTCAATTTGGTTGTAATAGTAATTTTAGGGTTTTAATTTCTTGCAAATATCCCCTATTCAAATTTGTATCCCCCACCCATATCAATGTTGTAATAGCTTAGATTATTTTTACGCATTTATAGCTTTCAAATATGCCATGATAGAAATATTAGGGTTTGTATGCAAAAATCCAAAATCAAACAAATAGCTTGACTAAAACAAGACAAAAATGCATGAAAATGACAACACAATGCACACTAGCACCCCTAGGGTTTCATCCAATTGTTGCCTTTAAAATGGCCATGGTATGCATGTTAAGTATCTTGGAAAAACAAAAAAAAACAAAAACAAAAGATCATAGTCCCTCGATGACGCTATCTTGGTTGCTTATACAAAATGATCTAGTCCCTCAAACAAAAACTTGCTAAGATACTTAGCACTATTGCTATCATGGTCAATACGATGACCCGCGCCTGTCCCGTTTAAACATCCAAACACAAGGTTGTTTACCAAATGCAATGGTAAAACAACAATGTCAAAGGGTTAAAAATGTGTAGGAAAGATCTTTGAGTAGGGTAGACAACTCCTAGTTACTTGATCAAACTTGCAAACATCCTTTCTATTTTCAAAAAACATCACAACACAATTTCAAAACATTTCCCAACAAATTTTTAAACAATTGAAACATTTTTCAAAAGACAAAACACCTTTGTATACATTCAAACAAGAATCATTACAAAGGTTACCACAACGAATGCCTCTTTTCAAAATACTTTGAAAACCACACACAAAAGCACCATTTCAAACAATTGAAAAGCAAAAGCAAGTGATCTAAAACAAGTAACTAAGAGCCCATGGAAAACCATGGATGAAAAGGGTGCTAGCACCTTCCCTTTTCATAATCTACCTCCCGAACCCAAGAAAACATCTCAAAGGTCTTTCCTGTACTTTTTGACCTTTCCTTTGGATAAATAAAAAGTCGGTGGTGACTCTTGCTAAACCAAAAAATTTGCGAAAACAAACGCAAAACCTCAAATCAGTTCTCCCACCGCATCACAGTAGTCATCCAAGATTCCTTCATCATCCTGCTGAGGTAGTAGTCATCCAAGATTCCTTCATCATCCTGCTGAGGTAGTAGTCATCCAAGATTCCTTCATCATCCTGCTGAGGTAGTAGTCATCCAAGATTCCTTCATCATCCTATTGAGGTAGAAATCTCCCAAAGATTCCTTCATAATCCTGCTGAGGTTGTAGTTATTCAAGATTCCTTCATCATCCTGCTGAGGTAGTAATCATCCAAGATTCCTTCATCATCCTGCTGAGTCCAGATACAATCACCTTCAAATGGAATCTTTAAGCCCATCTTCAATAACTATCCATTACCTCTCCAAATGGCATCTTTAAGCCCATTCCCTACATAACCAACTAACACATCTTCGAGTGCAAATTTTCTGGGCACTCTAGTGTTCAATCATCTTCCACCTTCAAGTCATGAATGGCAGAATTACCAATCTAACTCTTCAGGTGTAAGAAGATTGAACAGGGGCAGCTGTTGTACCCCAAAATTTACCCTCTCATTTCTCAAGGAATCACCCTGGATCCTCAAGTTTGCTTCCATCCAATTCGAAGCCTTGAACTGCAATTTTTCAAGAAAGTCATCCGCAAGGGAAAAATGGTCATTTGCACACTGAAAAGTCAAACCTTGACTTTTAGATCCAAATCAAGTTTCAAAAATTATATTTCATCAAAACATGAAATTGATTCATCAAAAAATCAGAAGTCAGAAGTTACTTTGAAAATCAAGTTTTCTAAGTGTCTAGAGAATATAATACTTCAGAACTTCTGAGCCAGCCTATATGCAAGTGCATTCAGAAGTTGCAAACATGGTTCAGAACATGATGCTTCAGTCAGAACATGATTCTTCAGCATATGGAGGCTATGTTCAACGCTTTGGTCAGAACATGCCCTTTCAGCATTTGGATGTTACGTTTCTGATCTTCTGCAATCAGAACATCACCATAACACTCAGCAAATTCTGGACACTCTCAAAGCAGAGTTTGGTCAGAACTTCTGGACCAGTTTTTACAAAGGCTCAGTATGAGCTTGCAAGAGCAGTTCAATGAAGATTTACAAAGCGAGTCACAAACTTCCTGGAGAGCCTGGAAACTCCTTCAGAACATGCTGGAGCCAGAAGATACAAATATTAGAGGTTGGATGCTACATTGAAGCAGAACTTCTGATCCAGAACTAAGCCTTGGTGTAGAATCTCACGTTGCAGGATTTCTGGTTGTGATAAGTCTCATCGTAATTTAATGCTCACAACCACTTTCTGAGTCTTTATCCAAAGGATTTTCACCACATGTACCTCTACTGTCTTGGGATAGCAAACTTTGGTACTAGGCCCATGCTTTGTTTTACTTTTCCTTAAATTCGGCTGACAACTCCCGCTTAAGCATGGTTAAAAGCTGCTAATCAGCAGCTAGTTCAGCCTACGCCTGCATCCCATAATGCACCAAACTAGCATACGAAAACAGGGATGAAAAAGCAAGGGAGCAGGATGCCAAATTGATTTAAAATCCCATTTGTCTTTCCCCCCAAAATGACAACAAATTCACCTATAAATACTTTGCTCCACCACACGTTCAAGGGGCTGGGCTTAGAGGGAGAGGCTGACTTTGGAAGAGAGATTGGTAAAAAAGGGAGAGAAAAGGAAGTTGAAACCTTCATAAGAAATCCAGAAATCCCAAACAGAAAATCAAACCTTTGTTCTTCCTTTTGAATCAAAGAGCTTGGCACTCCCTCTTCCGTTACTCTTGCTGATTCCATAACATCCAAAGGTAGCAGCTCAAAGCTCCAAGCCCACGTTCCAGGTTCAAGGTAAGTCTTTATGACTTTGCATCTTTTTCATTTAGAACATCATTAAACATGTAAATATCATAGTATTGGTGTTGTCTATATCATTGCATGAATAGAAAAACTGTGGATCAGAACTTCTTGATTAAGGCTAGGCTCAGGATCAGGATTAGAACTTCTGTAAACTGTTGTGCTTTATATCCTTCTGATTTGCTGTTTGTTGAAAACTGAATAGATTACTGATGTGCTGATTGAGAGTTGAAATATGGCATAAAACTTCTGATGTTCATTCATAGTTTTAACATACAGAACTTCTATGATTTTTCTCATTGTTGAACACACACAGAACTTCTGAGTTCTCCTCCCTATTTTAACATACGGAACTTCTATGATTTTTCTCACTGTTAACATACACTGAACTTCTGATGTTTCCACTCGATGTTTTCAAACACTCAGAGTTTCTGATTTTTACATGCTGATAACGCACTGAACTGTTAATGTTCACTCACTGGCTCAACACAATTCAGAACTTCTGATGGTTCACTCACTATTCTAACACAGCATAGAACTTCTGAGTTCACCTTACATGTCAAATACACTGAACTTCTGATGTTTCCACTCGCTGTTTTCAAACACTCATAGTTTTTTATTTTTACATGTTGATAACACACTAAACTTCTGACGTTTACTCACTGTTTTAGTGTAATACAGAACTTCTGACTTGTGGCCCACTGTCTGAATACCACCCATAGTTTCTGTGTTTTCCCTCTAACGTTTCTTGCAGGACCTCAGAGTGTACGAATCCAGAACTTCTGATTCCACTGACGTTCCTTTTTGAGTCATCACGCGTCTGGCTTCAGAACTTCTGATCCATGTTGTTTTGCTTGCAGCAGCACTGTTTCTACCTTTCATTTATTTTCTTTTTCATCATTTTTAATATTAACTCTTTTTTTTATTAACATAAAAATACATAAAAATATTTTCTTTTTTTCATTAAGACAAAAAAAAACATTTTCTAAACAAATCTTTTTTCTTTCTTATATTATACATTTCAATATGGTTGTAATAGTAACTTAGGACTTATTTTTACTTGCAACCCCCATTCATAAATATGTACCCCCATCCCCTAAATATTGTAATAGTGTAGGACTTTACATTTCTGCAATTTATTGCTTTCATATATTGTTAGTAATTAGGATGTGTATGGAAAGACTAAAACCAACAAATAGATCACCATAATCACAACTAAATGCATGTAATCAAACACACTTGCACACGAGCACCCCTAGGGTAATCTCACTTGTTGCCTATCGGAAAATAGTCATGTCCCTCGAACATGGGCGTTTTAGCAAAGACCCTCGATAAAAGATCATTTTCCCTCGATGTTGCCTTCGGTAAACGATCTAGTCCCTAAAACGACATTGTTAAAACGTCTCGTAGGTTGCCTTCTATGACCATACAAATGTCCCAATGCCCGTCCCTTCACATCTAACGATGGGGCTTCTTACCAAATCAATGGTAAGATAGCAACATCTAAAGGAGGAGGAAAAGCACATCTAAGACATTTTGAGTAGGTAGGTTCGCTCTCAGTTACTCGCTTGCTCACAATAAAAACATTTTATGCACCAACACTCTCACTTTGAAACATTTTTAAAAGACAAACACTTTGTACGCGTTCTTATAAAGACGAGAACCATTACAAAGAATACACCTTTTCAAAATACTTTCAAAACACATATCACAAACACATCTTTGAACTATTTTCAAAACAAACAATCTGTATGCGTTCTTATAGAAACGAGAATCATTACAAGTTACATTTTCAAAATACTTTCAAAAAAACACACCACAAGCACATTCAAACAAAAGCAAGTGATCTAGCGAGTAACTAAGAGCCCATGGAAAACCATGGATGAAAAGGGTGCTAATACCTTCCCTTTTCATAATCTACCCCCCGAACTCAAGAAAACACCTCTAAAGGTCTTTCCTGTGCTTTTTCACCTTTCCTTAATTGGATAAAAGAAAAGTCAGTGGCGACTCTTGCTAAACCGCAACATTTGCAAACACAAACGCAAAACCTCAAGTCAGTTCTCCCACCGTATCACATCGTGGTACATCGTCTACCAACAAAAGAAGACTGCCCTCCGGTAAAACAAAAGGCCCGTCGCATGCGACCAGACATGTCAGAGAAGATCAAAGCGGAAGTCATGAAAAAATTCAATGTCAGATTCTTGGTCGTCACCTCCTATCCACAATGGGTCGCCAATGTTGTTCCCGTGCCTAAAAAGGACGGCAAAGTGCTAATGTGCGTGGACTACATAGATTTGAATAGGGCAATCCCTAAGGATGATTTCCCACTTCCCCACATCGATATTTTGGTTGATAATATAGCACAACATAAGGTGTTTTCCTTCATGGACAGTTTCTCAGGTTACAATCAAATCAAAATGGCGCCTGAGGACATGGAGAAACAACCTTTGTCACACAATGGAGCACTTTCTGTTACAAGGTTATGCCATTCAGATTGAAGAACGCTGGGGCAACCTATCAGTGTGCCATGGTAGCTCTATTTCACGACATGATACATCACGAAATAGAGGTCTATGTAGACGACATGATATCCAGATCTCAAACTAAAGAGGAACATCTTGACCATTTACAGAAACTCTTTGAGAGAGTAAAGAAATACAAGCTGAGGTTGAACCCGAATAAATGCACATTTGGGGTGAGGTCCGGTAAACTCCTAGGCTTTATCGTCAGCGGTAAATGTATCGAAGTGGACCCTGCCAAGGTGAAAGCGATACAAGAAATTCATGCTCCTTGTACCGAGAAGGAAGTCAGAGGATTCTTGGGACGTTTAAACTACATTGCCAAATTCACTTCTCACCTGACAACTACTTGTGAACCAATCTTCAAATTATTGAAGAAAGATCAAGTAGTCAAATGGAATGATGAGTGCCAAAGTTCCTTCGACAAGATCAAAGAGTACCTGCAAGAACCTCCTGTTTTGATGACGCCAGTCGAGGGAAGACCCTTGATCATGTATCTAACTGTTTTGGAAAATTCAATGGGGTGTGTGCTAGGGCAGCATGATGAGTTTGGCCGAAAAGAGCATGCTATTTATTACCTGAGCAAAAAGTTAACCGACTGTGAAACAAGATATTCACTACTCGAGAAAAGTTGTTGCGCTCTAGCATGGGCTGCTCGCTGGCTAAGACAGTCTATGCTGACCCATACTACCTTATTGATATCCAAAATGGATCCAATAAAATACATATTCGAGAAGCCTGCCCTCTCTGGGAGAATAGCGAGATGGCAGATGATCCTGACGGAATATAATATTCAGTATACTACCCAGAAAGCAATAAAGGGCAGTGTACTAGCCGATCACCTTGCTCATCAAGCTGTAGATGACTACCAGTCTATGAAGTTCGAATTCCCAGATGAAGACATCATGATGGTAAACAACTGAGAAGAACTCAGACCATATGATGGACCTGAACAAGGATCCCGATGGACCCTGGTTTTTGATGGGGCGTCCAACGCACTCGGCAATGGTATAGGTGTTGTACTCATATCCCCTGAAGGATATCACACTCCCTTTACTGCAAGACTCTATTTCAACTTTACAAATAACATGGGAGAATACGAAGCGTGCATTTTTGGTCTGAAAGCTGCCATAGATTTGGGGATCAAGTCCTTAAGCGTATTCGGAGATTCAACTTTGGTCATCAGTCAGATCAAAGGAGAATGGGACACTAAACACCCAAATCTCATCCCCTACAAAGAACGTGTGTTGACATTAATCCCACATTTTTAGAAGATTACCTTCGAACATTTCCTGCGAGAAGAAAATCAACTAGCGGACGCGCTAGCCACAATGTCATCCATGTTTAAACTTAAATGGGATAACGAGGCTCCCCAGATCACCATTGAACGAATGGATGAACCAGATCACTGTCACGAGATCAATACTGAAGAAGTAATGGACCGGCCTTGGTTCCACGAAGTCAAGAGGTATCTCGAGGCTCAAGAGTATCCGAAAGGAGCTTCAGCCAATGATAAGAAGTTCTTAAGGAGATTCTCTGCTAAGTTCTTCCTTAGTAATGGCATTCTCTAAAAACACAACCACGACTCTGTATTACTCCATTGCATAGACAAAGTTGAGGCAGAGAATATCATGGCTGATCTACATGAAGGCACTTTTGGCACCCATTCCATTGGGCATACGATGGCAAAGAAGATCCTACGGGCAGGTTATTAATAGTCTACCATGGAAATAGATTGCTATCAACACTCTCGAACTTGTCATAAGTGTCAGATCTATGCTGACAAGGTGCACGTACCTCTGGTTCCCTTGAACGTCTTGACGGCTCGTTGGCCCTTTGTTATGTCGGGCATCCACGTGATTTGAGAAATCAAGCCCATAGCCTCTAATGGACACCGCTTCATCTTGGTGGCCATTGACTATTTCACGAAGTGGGTTGAGGCGGCTTATTTCGCTTCCGTTACCAAGAATATTGTCGCCCGGTTCATCAAACAGAATCTCATCTGTCGGTACGGTATCCCAGAGAGGATCATCACTAACAACGGTACGGATCTCAACAACACTATGATCACCGCACTGTATGTGCAATTCAAGATCCAACACCATAATTCTTCCCCTTACTGGCCAAATATGAATGGTGTTGTCGAAGCCGCAAATAAGAACATCAAAAAGATCATACACAAAATGATAATCACATACAAAGACTGGCATGAGATACTACCATTCGCTCTCCACGGTTATCGTACCATGACACGCACATCAACTGGGGCAACACCTTACTCTCTGGTATACAGTATGGAAGCTATCTTGCCTATTGAGGTCCATATCCCTTCTTTAAGAATCATGAAGGATGAAGTGTTGAATGAAGACGATTGGATCCAAACTCGACTTGATCAACTGAACTTGATTGATGAGAAAAGGCTTACTGCTGTCTGTGATGGTCAAATGTATCAAAAAAGGATGATCAAGGCTTCCAACAAAAAGGTCATACGCCAAGTATATCGAGTCGGGGATTTGTTGATCAAGCGCATCATACTTCCGCAAGGTGATCCCAGGGGAAAATGGACTCTTACATACGAAGGACCATTTATGATCAAAATCATATTCTCTAGTGGAGCAATGATCTTGACCACTATGGATGGCGATGACCTGCCACACCCTGTGAATGCTGACATAGTCAAAAGATACTACACATAAGAGACCCGCTAGGTTGACACACCTAGGCAAAACAAGGGCATCCTGGTGAACCAAAAAGGTTCGGGCAAAAATTAGGGATAAAAACAAAAAAATTTATACACCCGACAAGTTGAAAACCCGAAAGGGCGACTTGGGCAAAAAAGGGTATCCCGGTGGGCTGAAAACCTGAAAGGGCGGTCCAGGAAAAAGTTAGGGAATTAAAGTGTATGACTATGTCCCGTTGGATAACCTTTACGGACAACCTTTGGCTTCTACTGACAAACTCAGCGGTTCTGATCAATCCAATCAACTTCGGACAAGGCAGCAAGTGGACAAGACACTCAGAGACACGAAGGATATAGCAGAATGGGAACCCCATGGGTTTATTGCACATAGCTATCTTTTCTTTGTATCAAATTTTCATTTTTTACGAATACATTCTCTTACTAGGATGTTCGTCTCATTGTACAAAATACTTATTCAAGTTAATACAAAGATACTCCTTTGAAAGTGAAAAACTATATGTTTTTCTTTATTTGTGTTTTGTTTACAAAAACGTCCAATGATTTATTTTTGAGCATATGCATTTCAACATAACTACTGTTTACAAATAAGAAAAAATAGAAGACAATCACTAATGGCTTTAAGAAATAGGATAATATTTTTAGACTATTCCATAAAATTCCCCACAGTGTGCAGTTTAATCCCCAGCAGAACAAAACCTCCAGTTTATCACTCCCCAATAAAGGTCATCCAATTTCTCAGGATTCCACAACAAATTTCACAGGCAGCACACGGTGTTTCCCTTACAATAGAGTTTATTTCTCTAACAAATGGGAGCTCATCAACTCATCAGCACTTCAAAACATGAAGACTTACACTCCCCATCCCCAACAGCAGTCAGGGACTTATTTTCCCTAATCTAACTGTATTACAGCAACATAGCTTATATGTCTATACATCGCATCCATACGTCATGACATTGACTACACGAACGCATACAATATAATCTCATTCATTTTATTGAGAACATCATTATGTAATGCATTTCATACATCATGACATTGCATACAACTAATCTTTCATCTCTCCAGGAAAGATCAGTCAGCAAATAGCTATCATTAACAATTTACAAAGGTCAGAAATTGATACCTGAGACGAGTCAGGACGATTATCTACACCACCAGCTGAACTTTCAGATACGCTCCAGACACAGACGCCATTCTGATACTCATTCAGATTCAGCTCTCAGATACAGTACATATACGCCCCAGATACGGATTCCATTCTGATACTCATTCAGATTATCTCTCAGATACAGTTCATATACGCTCTAGACACGGACACCATTCTGATACTCATCAGATTATCTCTCAGATACAGTTTAGATACGCTCCATACACGGATGTCATTCTGATACTCATTCAGATTCTCTCTCAGATACGCTCTAGACACGGACGCCATTCTGATACTCATTCAGATTTAGCTTTCAGATACAGTTCAGATACACTCCAGAAACGGACACCATTATGATACTTATTCAGACTCAACTCTTAGATAATGTTCTGATACGCTCCAGACACGAACGCCATTCTGATACTCATTCAGATTCAGCCTTCAGATACAGTTCAGATACGCTCTAGAATCAGACTCCATTCTGATACTAATTCAGAATCAACTTTCAGAAACGAGTCAAATATAATCCACCTATGGATATTATTCTAGTACTCAACCTGACACATCCACTACTCCAGTGTAAATCAACCAGAGGTTTATTCTGACACTTCCTCTATTCCCATCAAAAATCATTTTTGGATGGCATCTAGAAGCCCATATCCAACAACTTCTCATCTCCTCTCCAAATGGCATCTTTAAGCTTATTCCCTATACCTTCAACCATCACATCCTCGAGTGCAAATTTCTGGGCACTCTAGTGTCCAATCATCTTCCACCTTTAAGTCACGGATGGAAAATCCGCCAATCTAACTCTTCAGGTTTAAGAAGATTGAACAGAGGAAACTGTTGTACCCCAAAATTTGCCCTCTCATTTATCAAATATTTTCTCACAAAGATCTCTCTTGGTTCAAGACCACTAGGGTTAATCAACTCAAGACACATCATTAAGCACTGATGACCAAAATTAGGGTTTGAGATTGCACAAGGATAATTGAACCTTCAATGCCTCATATTACTTCCATGGATCATTATGGACCCCCAATTTTACTCATGTCAATTTTCAAGCCTTGGATCACACTTTTGCTCGGTCAATTGAGTTGTTAACCTAAAAATCAACTGTATTGGGGAAAAAGTCAACTTTGGCCAATTTACTGTCAAACTTCTAAACTTTTGATGCACATCAACATTATAAACTCATGTGTATCATTTGATCAAGTTTGGACCACAATTCCTCAATAATTTTGATCAAATCATCAAAAGGGCAAAATGGTCAAAATTAGGGTTTTGACTGAGGAAAAGCAATTTCCGATTTTTGACCTAGCAAATGGTCAATTGGTTTGAAACATGATATCAAGAGTTCAATTGCATAATTTTGACCTAATGGCATGACCCAAAATATTTTTCAAGATCAATTGGATTGATAGGGAATTTTCAATCAACTGATCAAAAGTCAATTGTACACTGAAAAGTCAAACTTTGACTTTTTGGTCAAAATCAAATGCCAAAGATCACAATTCATCAAAGCATGTCAAAATATGAAACTTATTCATCAAGAAATCAAAAAGTCAAGATTTCATTTTGAAAAGTCAAAGTTTTCTAACTTAGAAATTTTTCTAAGTGTTTAAAACTTCATGTTTTTTCACAACTTTGAGCAAATTTTTCACCATGATGCAAGATGATTCAGAAGAAACTTTTAACATGAAAGTTTTAGATCTCCATGATATCTACAACATTTCTTTACACAACTTCTTCTAAAAGTGATTAGATCTCAAGTTATTGATTCATAAATTCATGGTCTTGAAATTGAATACTTAGTGAAATTTTGCCCTAGTTTTGGTCAGGATTTTGACCTAACTTCATGGCACTTTTTCATATAGTTCTAAGGGGAATTTTCAAAAGTTATTCAAAGAGGGGTTATATAGAACATTAAAAGCTTTCCAAAATGTCAAATAACTCCTTGATATCATTTGTGAGCAAGGAGAGTCGAAGAGATGAAGTAAGGGTTTTCAAACTTAAATTACAAGCCATTTCATGATGAACAAGAATTCAAATCCAAGCCTAAGCTGAAGATGTGAAAAACACAAGAAGGGGGGGGGGGGGGGGTTGAATTGATAACTTGAATCTTGAATTGCTTAATGACATAGTAATTTTTATCCTGGTTCGTTTGATCTCAAACTACTCCAGTCCACCCGTCAAGGTGATTTCGCCTCTCTCCAACGAGGTCTTAATCCACTAATCTCAACAAGATTACAAAAGCTACTTTAACAAATGTTAAAGTCTTCTTGAGTACAACCACAGTCCGATTAATCTCAAAGAACACTTTTTCAATATAATTATACAATATGTGTTGTTGTTTTTCTAACAAAAAACTGTTTATCACAACTGTGATAAATTACACAAGTTTATAGCTTAGAAAAGTAAAATGAAATTGCTTGCAGCTTTGAATATGTGTGAGTGGTTATATAGAAAAATTGTTGTTTGATTTTGAAAGCTGACTTTGTTTATATAGGTAGTGGAATGACGTTGATCATAAAGCATGTTTAATGTCATTAACACACTTTCCTTTTGGAGAAGATCCTGTCTGAAAGAAGCCGTTGGAATTGATGCAGTCTTGAATGATCAGTAACGCTTCAGAATCTTATCTCCTTACTTGCTAATGACGCTTATGAATATTGATGACTTAGATTTATATGTTCTTGTTTAGAATCAGAGTTTACTTTGATTAAGTGCAGGTTCTGGTCATCAATCTTCATCGTATGTTCTGATTGCTTCAGCGTATAACACTTATGGCTTATCTTCTGATGCTGATATGATCAGAACTTCTGCATACATAAAACATAATATTTAAGGTGCATATTTGTTCTTTGTATTTTATAATTTATTCTTTGTATTTGTTATCATCAAAACTCTAACCAAGGGTTGTAGAATCAAACTATGTTTTAAAAATCTCCCCCTTTTTTATGATGACAAAAACTAGATTTTTCAATTAAAAACAAAGAATAAAAAGTTTAGAAGAAACTCCCCCCGAGTTGATTACTTCCCTTAAGTTCCTTGAGCATCAGATTTTAACTTTATCTTTCATCAGAGTTTGTACCTGTTCAAGCTTTTCAGAAGATAGAGGTTAAGTAGTCCAGAATGTTTGAGACTTCTGTCTCAGTAAACCCTTATTGAAAATATCTTACTTTCTCCCCCTTTTTGTCAGTTATCAAAAAGACATTGAATTATATTAAAAAAATAAGAAGCAATGATAAGTTCCATAACAAAAGTGGTAAAAAAAACGTTACAAAAAAGAGATTTAAAACAGAAAAGAATCTAAGAGGGAGGAGGAAGACATGTGAACAAAGCTTCCAGCGAGCCCTTGATCTGGGTATTAGATTCTTCTTGTTTGCCCAAGATGCTCTTGATTTATTTGTTTGTGTCCTCCTTCTTATCCAACCTTTCCTGGATAATAGAATTTGCTCTCTTCAACTCTTCCAGAGTTTGCATGACTGAGGAAGGTGCTGGAGAGTTTTCAGTATCTGGACGCTTCTCAGAGCATTTTGTAGCTTGATCACAGTGAACCATTTCCTCTGCTGTGATCATCTCTTCTGGAGCAGCAGTCAGGGAGAAACCTTCAGATTCTGGTTGAACTTTATCTGAGGGATGATGCTCTGACGATGGAGCATTATCCAGAGGGAGAATATCCTTCTTGAGCATATGGCTCAGAACTTGGTCTTCAAAAACCTTTAGCTTAGCACTGAAATTTCGTTAAACCTATTCATAGCTCTGTTCCTTTAGCTTTAGTGTTTCAGAACATAGCCAGTTTCTGAATCTTGTCCATATATAATCAGAAGCAGCAGGATTAGTCATCTCTAGACTAGCATGCGTCAAGGAATTTATCCATTCCTGTACCCCTGTTTCAAAAATCAACAAATTTGTACCAACATCTGGTGTGGTTTCAGTTGGTTTTGGTTTGGGAATGGCAATTTTGTGAGAGACAACAGCTAGTCTTTCCAGCGCAATTGGATCAATGACAAGTCTTACGTTGTCAGCTGGATTGCTATTGGGTGAAGGAGTGGGAGAGTCAGGTATGATGATTGGACTGGTAGGAGAGTTTGGTGGTGTGGATTCCAGAGAAGAAGGAATTTCTGGAATGTCGTGGATGGTGAGAGGCATACGAATGGCAAGTGGTTCAGCGATTCCGGGAATCAGGATTGTATTAGAATCTGAATGAGGTTCTTCAGATTGGTTTGTTGAAACATGGTGATGTTCTAGTTCATGGATATCAGAGGATTGATTCTCAAAAGGTTGAGTTTCTGGTTGTTGTTGTTCAGGTTAAGGTGATGATGGATGAGGAATATCTTGTTGTGGAGAAAGAGGTTGTGGAATATCTGATGTAGTTTCAGAGTTTGGATTATCAGGGAGTTGAGGATTTGGATTTTATGGTATGGGAGCTGAAAAGTCTTGGTCAAATGAATCAATATCAGACAGAACTTTGGCAAGTTCTGGTTGAGTTTGTTCAGGGTTTGGATTATGAGAAAGGGAGTGAGTTTCATTCAGACCTAGAGTTTCTGATGGATCAAACCCTATGTCAAAGTCCTCAAATGTTTGTGGGGTTGGGTGTTCTGGTTGAGTAGTTATGGTTTCAGATGTTGATAAATTAATTGATTCTAAAACAGGAACAGAGGAAGGATTACCTTTCTTTTTGGCAGCTTTTGGAGTCCTCTGGGATGATCCTTCTGATGCAGCTTTTCTCTTCTTGGTCTTCTTCAGAATAACTTCTAGAGCAGCCTGATGCAAGTCCTGGATATTTATTTCTGGTGCAGTGCCATCTGCCTTACACGCATCCATATATCTGACAATTATTTCTAGCTTGGAGTCAATCTCAAAGAAAATAGGAAAATCATCCAGAGGAATTCTTCTTGAAGTGATGGTTGCAAAAGAAGTAACGTTGGGTTCCTTCTTGATATTCTCAATGATTTTCATCTTCTTCAGATTTTTTGCATTCAAAGGCTTCCCAGTTGTTTCTTCCAGTGAGCTGATTTCCTGAGCTTCAGTCAAATGCTCTATCAGCCTATTCTCTGTCAGAATATCTGATATGAGTCTTCCTAGGGGTATCCAGTCCCTTTTGGTTCGTTCATCTTCTCTTGTTTCCTTTACACTAGTTCTCAGATGATTAAACAGCAAGTGTGGGAGGTTTACCTTAGTCTTCTTTGAAATAAAATAGATCAGAAACTGCTGATCAATATTGATATAATCAGGAGAGCTAGTTGGCTTCCTATGGTTGATACACCCCCGAATTATTTTAGTCCAAATTCTGTGACGATCCTTCAGATCTCTGATTTTGCTGGAGGGAAGACCAAGAGTAAATATTTCCCTTGCAATAGAAGCTACATCAGAGCATCTTTCAGCCATGTCGATACATCTGACACCTCCACCATTGTAACCAATAAGCCTTGAAATTAGGTATTCTGTAATGACAATTTTCTTCCCCATGACAAAAGAGGTAAGTTGATGATTTGAGGAAGAAGCATGTATCCAGAATTCTTTGACAAGAATAGGAAATGTTGGCCCTAGAAGACGGTCAAAGTATCTATTCCAACCTTGAGCATTGACGTCTTCATACATATTGAAGCCGTTTTCTTGTAAGCTTTCAAAGTCAATAATCAGTTCTGAAAGAACTTCCAGATTATCAATGGGAGTGAGTAGCATTCTGTAAGGTTCTTCGTCCTATTCCATAGAAGCAGATTCCTGAGTACTGATGTTTTGGACGCTTGAAGAAGCCATTGTTCACACAAGTTTTGAGAAAGATGAAAGGGTTTTTGAAAGTACAAACTAGAAACGATAGAAAGTATTTGAGAGAGTAAAAGTGAAGGAATGTAAAGAGTGAAATTTGAGTTTAAATAGTTTTTCTTGAAAGCATAAACAGTAAGAAAGAGAGATAATAAGTCATGATTATAAGCATTAATGACAGCTGAAATTAGGGGATTCAGAAAGATATTGGAACGGTTACCCATGATGTGTGTCTCAATGCACCCAATCAGTGCTTTTGACCTTTCAGAAAAGTGAACGCGTGTTCAGCCTCAGAAGGTAACTAATGAATGGATGACAATTGTTTGCTTATCTGAACAGCACACTTCTATCCTTGAAATGAAACATTCAGATCTTCATGGATAGATTCTGATACAATCTGTACTTCTAAAACTCTGAAGGCAGGTTGATCAGTGGTTCACAGAAAATAACAAATTTCTGAAGGTTAAGATATGTAAATAAAACAATTTATTCTGGGCATAGCTTCATGCTGAGATGTTTCAGAATGAAGTTAAACCTATCTTCAGAAAGAGGTTTTGTAAAGACATCATCCCATTGATGGTCTGTGTCAATGAATTTGAAGTTAAGAATCCCTTTCTGAATATAGTCCCTAATAAAGTGATGTTTTATTTCTATATGCTTAGCCCTAGAATGCAAAATAGGATTTTTACTGAGACAAATAGCAAAAGTATTGTCACAGAGGATAGGAATGTTACTCTCAAATATATTGAAGTCTTCAAGTTGACTTTTCATCCAGAGAATTTGTGTACTACATCCAGCAGCTGCTATGTATTCAGCTTCTGCTGTTGATAGTGCTATTGTTGATTGTCTCTTGCTGGACCAGGAGAATAGATTTTCTCCCTGAAACTGACAGCTTCCAGAAGTGCTTTTACGTTCTACTCTGTCTCCAGCAAAGTCAGCATCACAATATCCTACTAAGTTGTAATCATTTGATTTTCTATAAAACAAACCCAGATTAGCAGTCCCTTTCAGATACTTGAAAATTTGCTTAACTGCTGTTAAGTGAGATTCTCTAGGATCTGATTACAATCTAGCACAAATGCAAACGCTGAATAGAATGTCAGGCCTTGAAGCCGTCAGATAGAGAAGAGAACCAATCATACCTCTGTAGACCTTCTGTTCTACCTTTTTACTTACCTCTTCCTTTTCCAGAATGCACGTGGGATGCATTGGAATCTTTGAGGGCTTACATTCTGAGAGATCAAATTTCTTCAGAAGTTCTCTGACATATTTGCTCTGATGAATGTAAGTTCCTTCTGGAGTTTGATTTATCTGAATGCCCAGAAAGAATTTGAGTTCCCCCATTAGACTCATCTCAAACTCTGCCTGCATACATTTAGCAAACTCTCTTCCCAGAGAGGGTTTAGTAGATCCAAATATAATGTCATCAACATAAATCTGACATACTAACATGTCATTCTTAACTGTTTTACAGAATAAGGTTGTGTCTACTTTCCCTCTGGAGAATTTCTTTTCTAATAGAAAGTTACTTAGTCTTTCATACCAAGCTCTGGGAGCTTGTTTCAGACCATAGAGTGACTTCTTTAGTTTGAAAACATATTCTGGATTTTTGGAATTCTCAAAACCAGGAGGTTGGTGAAGAAGTGAAAAACACAAGAAGGGGGGTTGAATTGTAAAACTGAAAATCAATGCAATGAACACGATATTTTTATCCTGGTTCGTTTGATCTCCAACTACTCCAGTCCACCCGTCAAGGTGATTTCGCCTCTCTCCAACGAGGTCTTAATCCACTATATTCAACTGAATATACAATCTGCTTTAACAACTGCTAAAGCCTTCTTGAAGCAAACCACAAACCGGTTTCTCAAGGAATCACTTTCTTACTAAGAATTGAAATCTAGGTGTGTGAATGTTTTCTACAAAACAGTTTATCACAACTGTGATACTACACAACTTAAGCTTATTGAAACTAGATTGCTAAAATAATTGAGTAAGGAATTTTGTAGCTTTTAGCAAACTGAGAGTGAGGAAGATGATGAATAGCTTTTAGGCGTGTAGATTGATGTAGAGCATTAGCCAATTCAATCTTCATTGACTTGTTTATATAGCATTTGAATTCTTGAACGTTGGAGCAATAATTCTGATTCAATGCCAATAACAATCTTTCCTGATTAAGCAGATCTTGTCTGGAATGATACCGTTGGTAATAACTCATCTTTAATGCACAGTGCCGTTGTCACTAACGCGTATTCTGGCTTTGGCTCATTCTGACGCTGCTTAAGTGTTGATGAACTTGTTGTTGTCTTTATCAGAGTTCAGAGTATTGAGCGTAGATCTGTTCATCAAGCTTCAGCATAAGCGTAAGTTGTTCTTCTGATTCTGATATCTGAGTAGCATCTTCTGATGCTGATGTTGATATCCAATAATCTGATGCTGATTGTGATGTACTCTTACTGATACCCATCAGAGTTTCTGCAAAACAGAAAAGTAATTTTAGGTATCAAATAGTTCTTACATGAATCACATAATTAATATATCATTTCATTTTGTTATCATCAAAACTTAAACTTAGGGTAGTAGATTCAAACTTTGTTCTAACAATCTCCCCCTTTTTGATGATGACAAAAACTAGATATTTTTAATTGAAATTTAGCATGAAAAGTATCAGAGATAACTAAATGATAAGATGTATCAGAATTAAATAAGCAGTTATCAAAGATAAGGGATGGAGAGATATCAGAGTTTAGATCGGAGATACTCCCCCTGAATTTATTACTTCCCTTTTTAATTCCAAGAGTTCTTCAGGATCAGATCTTTATTGAATTTCGTTGAACATCAGAATCTCAGAGCTTTGCTTTATCTCAGAGCTTTGCTTTGGATCAGAGTATCAGAGCTTATCAGAGCCTTGGGCTTCAGAGTATCAGAGGTGATTAACTTCTTGTACCTGTAGACTTATAAAAACAGAAAACATTCAAGAATATCAGAGTTAGAATGTTTGAGATTTTTTTGTCTCAGTAATCCGTTTATTGAAAAATATCATTCTTGTTCTCCCCCTTTTTGTCAACAATCAAAAAGTGTAAGTGATGTGCTAAAATGATCAGAGCAGAAAAACTTGTTATATTAAAAATTCAGAGACAGACAAAAAAGTGCATAAGATATGCAAAGAAAACATTGAAAATATCATAAATGAAAAAAAAACTAAGGTTGGGTTGGGAAGCGTGTGAACAGAGTCTCCAGCATTGCCTTAATCTGATCAGCAGTTACATTCTGCTTGAGCACCATGCTGGCTACTGAATCTATCTTGCTGTCTTGCACATCCATCCTTTCTTTCATCTTCTGATCATTTTCATCCATTCTTTGCTGCAGACGAATATCATTCAGCTTCAGCTCTTCCAGAGTCTGCCTGTCCAAGGCAGCCTGAGAAACATCAGAAGCAGGAAGCTTTTGAGAGCTCTCTGCAACATCTTCAGCTTGTCTAACCTCTTCAGCTAGATCTTCTTCTGGCATCACTTTTGAAGCTGGGCGCTTCTCAGACCATGGCTCACTATCCAGAAGGAGCACGTCTTTCTGGGGAAGCTGACTGTCAACTTCCTTCAGCAGCTTGCTGAAGTTCTGTTGTGCCTGCTCATAATTGATGTCTTGCAATTTGAGGGCTTCAGCACGTACCCAGATTCTGAAGCGTGTCCAGAGCTGGTCTGATGCAGAAGGATCAGTCATTCCAGGACAGACTTCCTTAAGAGAAGCAATCCATTGCTGCAAACCTGTTTCAAAATTCACAATGCCAGAGCCAACATCTGGCTGTTTTGGTTTGGGAATGGCTATTTTGTTTTTGAGATCAGCAAGACGGTCAAGGATTGTTAAATCTATGAAGGTCCTGCTGTGGTCTTCTGTAGTTTGTTTGGGAGATGGAGTGGGAGAGTCAGAAATAATAATTGGACTGTTTGGAGTTTTTGGAGTGTTTGGAGGGGTAGTTTCTGGCGAGGATGGCAGCTGGGCCATGGTTACAGTTGTTCCACATGGCATCTGAATTGCCAAGGGTTGTGGCTCAGAGGGTTGAGGAGAATGAGGTTCAGGTGATGGAGTTTCAGAGTGATGAAACTCAGGTTGAGGAGGTGATGGTGGATGAATTTCTGGTTGAGGAGAGGGAGGAGGAATTGCTGGTTGTGGAGAAGGAGGTGGAATTTCTGGTTGTTGTGGTTCTTCTAGAATGGGTGAGAGAGAGTGGGCAATTTCTGGTTCAGTGTTTGGATTGGTTGAGAGGTGATCAGAAGCACGTTGATCAATGTCAGACAGAACTTTGTCAAGTGCTGATGCTGTTGATATTGTGGGTTTTGGATGTTTGGTGCGGGGTCTCCTGAGAGTCAGTGACTCAGAAGGGTCATCTTCTGGTTCGTTTTCATCAATAGTTGGTATGGGAATTGGGATTTCATGAGAGGCTGGAGTTGGGATTGATGTTGGAATAGCAGAAGAATTTAAAACAGAAGTAGCAGATAAATTACCTCTTTTCTTGGGTGTCTGCTGGGATGGTCCTTCTGAAGTGGCCTTCCTTTTCTTCGTCTTCTTCACAGCAACTTCTGGTTGAGGATGGTCCAGATCTTTAATCTTCAGCTTGGGATCTGTACCATCATCCTTGCGAGCGTCCAAGTATCTGAGAACAACCGCTGGTTTATATTCTATCTCAGAAAATAACGGAAAGTTGTCCAGCGGGACTCTTCTGCTGGTGATGTCAGCAAGAGGAGTAACGCTGGGCTCCTTTCTGATATTCTCTATCAGCTTCATTTTCTTCAGATTCTTGGCGTTCAAAGGCTTGCCAATAGTTGGTTCAAGAGTACTTAATTCCTGAGCTTCTGTGAGGTGCTCTATCATCCTATTCTCTGTCAGAATATCTGATATTAACCTGCCAAAGGGTATCCAATCCCTCTTTGTTCTTTCTTCTTCCCTTGTCTCCTTGACGCTGGTCCTGAGGTGATTAAACAGAAGATGAGCCAAGTTGATTTTTACCTTCTGATTAATAAAATAGATCAGAAACTGCTGATCTATATTTATATAATCAGGGGAGCTTGTTGGCTTCCTGTGATTAAAGCACCCCAGAATGATCTTCTCCCATACTCTGGTGATCCTTTAAGTCCTTGATCTTGCTGCTGGGAACCCCATGGGTGAAAATACACTCTGCAATGACACCAATATCAGAGCATCTGTCAGCCATATCAATACAGCGAACACCACCGCCACTGTATCCAATCAATCTTGCTATGTGATCCTCAGTGATCACAATCTTCTTTCCCATTATGTAGGAGGTGACTTGATGCGTTGCTGAAGTAGCATGAATCCAGAACTCCTTGACCAAAACTGGGAACGTTGGTCCAACCAACCTATCAAAATATCTCTCCCATTTATGTGCCCTAACTTCTTCTGTCAAGTCAAAACCATTTTCTTTCAGACTGGAGAAGTCAACAATCAATTCAGACAGCACTTCTAAATTCTTCACTGGTGTAAGGAGTGTTCTGAAAGGGGCTTGATACTGTTCAGAGGAGTCCTTCTTCTGAGAACCTGCAGAGACATTGCTGGAGGTTGCCATGTTCACACTTAGGGTTTTTTTCTGAGAAATTTTTTTTCTTTTGACAGAGATGAACACACAAGGAAAATTGCAGAGAAATATTTGTGAGATTGAAAGAAACGGTAAAAGATTAATGTGAGATATTAATGAGTTTAAATAGATTTCAAAAATGATTTTGAAAGTGTAAACGGTTTCAAGAAAGAGAAATAAAAATCATGATTACGTTTTAAAACATGATTACTTTCAATTAATGCTTGCTGATTTTGGGGGATTTGAGAAAGATACTTGAAATGGTTACCAGACATGTGTCTCAATGTACCCAATCAGCGTTTTGCCTTCTCAGAAGCGTGCACGCGTTCTGCTTCAGATATTTGATGATGATTGGATGACACTTGCTTTGATTTAGTAAGCAGCACGTCTATCCTTAAGCTGAAGCGCTCAGATCTTTAAGGATAGCATCTGATACAATCTGCATGTTCTATCTTTCTGAAAAGAGATTGATCAGAAGTTCACAGTAAAACAAATACACTCTGAAGACAAAAATATAGAATTAAAGCATTTTCACTCTGGGCAAATTTTCATGCTGAGATGTTTCAGAATGAAATTGAACCTATCTTCAGAAAGGGGTTTAGTGAAGATATCAGCCCATTGATGGTCTGTATCTATAAATTTTAGATTCAAAATTCCTTTCTGAATGTAGTCCCTAATGAAGTGATGTTTTATTTCTATATGTTTAGCTCTAGAATGTAAAATGGGATTCTTACTTAAGCAAATAGCAGAAGTATTGTCACAGAGTATAGGGATGTTACTCTCAAAAATCTGGAAGTCTTCAAACTGACCTTTCATCCAGAGCATCTGTGTGCTACATCCTGCTGCTGCTATGTACTCAGCTTCTGCTGTTGATAGCACAATTGTGGATTGCCTTTTGCTGGACCAAGAGATCAGATTTTCTCCCAGAAACTGGCAGCTTCCAGAAGTACTTTTACGCTCTACTCTGTCTCCAGCAAAGTCAGCATCGCAGTAGCCTACTAAGCTGTAATCACTAGATTTTCTATAAAATAAACCCAGATTAGTAGTACCTGCATATACTTGAAAATTCGCTTAACAGCTGTTAAGTGAGATTCTCTAGGATCTGATTGGAATCTAGCACAAATACATACGCTGAATAAGATATCAGGCCTTGAAGCAGTCAGATAAAGGAGAGAACCAATCATACCTCTGTAGACCTTCTGTTCTACCTTGTTGCTTACCTCTTCTCTTTCCAGAATGCACGTGGGATGCATTGGAATCTTTGATGGCTTACATTCTGAGAGGTCAAATTTCTTCAGAAGATCTCTGATGTATTTGCTCTGATGAATGTAAGTTCCCTCTGGAGTTTGATTGATCTGAATTCCTAGAAAGAATTTCAGTTCCCCCATGAGGCTCATCTTAAATTCTGCCTGCATACACTTAGCAAATTTTCTTCCAAGAGAAGGATTAGTAGATCCAAAAATAATATCATCAACATAAATTTGACAGACTAAGATGTCATTCTTAACTGACTTACAGAATAAGGTAGTGTCCACCTTCCCTCTGGTGAATTCATTTTCTAACAGAAAGTTACTTAGTCTTTCATACCAAGCTCTGGGAGCTTGTTTCAGACCATATAGTGACTTCTTTAGTTTAAAAACATATTATGTATGTTTTGTATTTTCAAAACCAGGGGGTTGGTGCACATACACCTCTTCTTCTATATACCCATTTAAGAATGCACTTTTGACATCCATCTGATACAGAGTGATGCCTCTATTAACAGCAAATGAAATTAAAAGTCTGATAGATTCTAACCTGGCGACTGGAGCAAAGGTTTCTGTATAGTCTATCCCTTCTTGCTGACTATAACCTTGTGCTACCAGTCGTGCCTTGTTTCTGATGACTTCACCTTGTTCATTTAGCTTGTTTCTGAACACCCATCTTGTTCCAGTGACGTTGAATCCTTTTGGTCTGGGAACCAGATCCCATACGTCATTTCTGGTGAATTGATTCAGCTCTTCTTGCATGCTAGAATCCACTCGTTGTCCAGAAGTGCTTCATCAATGGAAGAAGGTTCAATCAGAGACACAAGTCCCATGAGGGTTTCTTCAGAGTTTCTGAAGCTTGCTCTGGTTCTGATTGGATCTTCCTTTCTTCCTAAGATAGTTTCTTCTGGGTGATCCAAGCTGCTTCTGGGTGGTCTCTTCTGAGGTTTATCAGCAGCTGTTGTATGATTGCTAGCAGTGCTCCTTTCAGATGTTGAAGGAGTGCCTGTGTTGAGAGCTTCTGATGACTTGTCTTCAGAACCTGCAAATTCAATTTCCATGCCTGCAAAAACTTCATTCTGCTTTGACTTTTCAGAGTCAAGCATATCATCAAAACGAACACTGATTGATTCTTCCACAATCTGTGTTTCTGTATTGTATACTATGTACCCTCTTGAGCGTTCAGAGTATCCTAACATGATACACTTCTGTGCTTTAGAGTCAAACTTGTTCAAATAATTTTTTGTATTTAACATAAAGCAAGTACATCCAAATGGATGAAAATATGAAATGTTGGGCTTTCTGTTCTTCCACAATTCATATGGAGTCTTTTCCAGAATAGGTCTTATTGAGATTCTATTCTGAATGTAGCACGCTGTGTTTATTGCCTCTGCCCAGAAGATCTTAGCAACGTTTGTCTCATTGATCATGGTTCTGGCCATTTCTTGCAATGTTCTGTTCTTTCGTTCTACAACTCCATTTTGTTGGGGAGTTCTAGGACAAGAGAAATCGTGCAGAATGCCTCTGTCATTAAAGAATGACTCAAAATCCTTGTTTTCAAACTCTCCACCATGATCACTTCTGACTTTAACGATTCTAAGATCCTTTTCATTCTGAACTTGGTTACAGAAGGTAACAAACACAGAGTGTGACTCGTCCTTGTGTCTTAAGATATTTACCCATGTCCATCTGCTATAGTTATCTACGATTACTAACCCATACTTCTTGCCACTGACTGAAGCAGTTTTAACTGGTCCAAATAAGTCAATGTGCAGAAGTTCTAATGGCTTAGAGGTACAAATAACATTTTTAGATTTGAAAGAAGGTTTTGCAAACTTGCCTTTCTGACATGCTTCACACAGAGCATCTGAATTGAACTTCAAATTAGGAAGTCCTCTGACCAGATTGAGTTTGTTAATCTGAGATATTCTTCTCATACTAACATGCCCCAATCTTTTGTGCCAGATCCACTGCTCGTTGTTAACAGACAGAAGACACTTTACATTCTGACTTTTCAGTTCAGAAAGTTTGATTTTATAGATGTTGTTTTTCCTCTTTCCATTAAACAGGATAGTCCCATCTTTCTGACTAACAGCTTTACATGATTTTTGATTAAAGATTATATCATAATCGTTATCACTTAATTGACTTATGGATAACAGATTATGCATTAATCCATCTACAAGCAGAACATTATTTATAGAGGGAAGATTTCCATTACCTACAGTTCCAGAGCCAATTATCTTTCCGTTCTGATTGCCTCCAAAGCCAACGTGGCCTCCAGGCTTAAGTTCCAGGCTTTGGAACATATGCCTTCTTCCCGTCATGTGTCGCGAGCAGCCAGAGTCCAGGTACCATGACTGGTGTTTCTGATTCGCTGCTAAAGATATCTGCAACATGTATTATTTTATCCTTAGGTACCCATATTTTCTTGGGTCCTGATTGGTTAGCATTACCAAAATTCTTATTGAATTTTGGTTTCACAAAATAATTACTACTAGTGTATTTAATATCATGTGTGTGACCATACACAAAATGTGAATTCAGAGGAGTGCGTTTAATAATTAAATCCATGGCATTCTTTGGTGTAGGAGCCTTACCCTTGTATCCTATTCCCTTCCTGCCATTTCTGCTAACTCCATAGATCATTGAAGCCATTCTGCTTCTATCTATGCTTTCAGCAAGGAACTTCTGGAAACTGTGATCATACTCCTTGATGATCTCATCAGCACTGCTGGGAGTTTCAGAAATTGGTTCCTTCTGAGAGTTTTGTACAGTATTTTCTAATTTTGAAATTTTATTTCTTAGCTCAGAATTTTCCAATTTCAGACTCTCAGTTTTATCAGAGTCAGATTCAAGATTCCTTTTCAGGTTTCTGAATTTAACTCTAATCTGCTGGTACCTTTCCAGAATTTCGTTAAGGCTTTCAGCAAGTTCAGCCTTGGTAAAATTAACTGCAAAGTCAGGAAATACCTCTTCAGTATCTGATTCTGAGTCTGATTCAGAAGCTTCACTATCTTCTGAAATGTTGGCCATGAGAGCTATGTTTGCTCTCTCATCATCTGATTCTGAGTCAGCTTCAGACGAGTCAGAGTAATCCCATGTAGCCATGAGACTTTTCTTCTTTTCTCTTCCAAACTTCTTTTTTGGCTTTTCCCTCTGAAGCTTTGGGCAGTCACTCTTGTAGTGTCCTTGCTCATTGCACTCATAGCAGATGATGTCCTTGGTGTTTGGCTTTTTGCTTCCTGAGGAGCCTTCAGATCTTCTGTATCCAGAGGAAGAATCTGTCCTTCTGTATCTGGAAGAAGACTCGTTCTGATCAGACCTTCTGGGATTCCTGAACTTCTTTTACCTCTGCTTCCACAGTTGATTCACTCTTCTGGAGAGGAGAGGAAGTTCGTCTTCTTCTGATGAGGATCCATCAGATGTTTCTTCAACTGCCTGCAAAACTTTAGACATAGATTTTTTGTTAGATTTTAATGCTAAAGGCTTACCTTGCTTCTGAGGTTCATCAGCTTCTAGCTCTATCTCATGACTTCTGAGGGAGCTGATAAGTTCCTCCAGAGAAATTTTGTTGAGATCTTTTGCTAGCTTCAGAGTTGTAACCATTGGCCTCCACTGCTTTGGTAAGCTTCTGATGATTTTCTTGACGTGATCAGCAGTAGAGTATCCTTTGTCCAGAACCTTGAGACCAGCTACCAGAATTTGGAATCTTGAGAATATTGTTTCAATGGATTCACTTTCTTCCATTTTGAATGCCTCATACTTCTGAATGAGTGCAAGAGCTTTAGTTTCTTTGACCTGGACGTTGCCCTCATGCGTCATTCTGATTGAGTCAAACATGTTATTTGCTGTGTCTCTGTTGGAGATCTTTTCATATTCAGCGTAAGAGATGGCGCTGAGAAGGATGGTTCTGGCCTTGTGGTGATTTTTGAAGTCACGCTTTTGTTGGTCAGACATTGCTTTCCTATCAATCTTCTGACCGCTTGCATTCACAGGGGGCGTGTATCCATCTGTCACCATGTCCCACAGATCAGCATCATGTGCCAGAAAGAAGCTTTCAATTCTGTCTTTCCAGTAATCAAAATTTTCTCCATCAAAGACTGGAGGTTTGCCGCTGAATCTGTCTCTGTCCTCATGGTTGTCATTGCTGGTGTGTTGATAAGTTCCTGCCATTGTGTTTTTTCTGACGCTGGATCTTGTACTGACACGGTTAAGTGTTTTAGCTCAGAACCAGGCGCTCTGATGCCAATTGAAGAAGTGAAAAACACAAGAAGGGGGTTGAATTGTAAAACTGAAAATCAATGCAATGAACACGATATTTTTATCCTGGTTCGTTTGATCTCAAACTACTCCAGTCCACCCGTCAAGGTCATTTCGCCTCTCTCCAACGAGGTCTTAATCCACTATATTCAACTGAATATACAATCTGCTTTAACAACTGCTAAAGCCTTCTTGAAGCAAACCACAAACCGGTTTCTCAAGGAATCACTTTCTTACAAAGAATTGAAATCTAGGTGTGTGAATGTTTTCTACAAAACTGTTTATCACAACTGTGATACTACACAACTTAAGCTTATTGAAACTAGATTGCTAAAATAATTGAGTAAGGAATTTTGTAGCTTTTAGCAAACTGAGAGTGAGAAAGATGATGAATAGCTTTTAGGCGTGTAGATTGATGTAGAGCATTAGCCAATTCAATCTTCATTGACTTGTTTATATAGCATTTGAATTCTTGAACGTTGGAGCAATAATTCTGATTCAATGCCAATAACAATCTTTCCTTATTAAGAAGATCTTGTCTGGAATGATGCCGTTGGTAATAACTCATCTTTAATGCACAGTGTCGTTGTCACTAACGCGTGTTCTGGCTTTGTCTCATTCTGACGCTGCTTAAGTGTTGATGAACTTGTTGTTGTCTTTGTCAGAGTTCATAGTATTGAGCGCAGATCTGTTCATCAAGCTTCAGCATAAGCGTAAGTTGTTCTTCTGATTCTGATATCTGAGTAGCATCTTCTGATGCTGATGTTGATATCCAATAATCTGATGCTGATTGTGATGTACTCTTGCTGATACCCATCAGAGTTTCTGCAAAACAGAAAAGTAATTTTAGGTATCAAATAGTTCTTACATGAATCACATAATTAATATATCATTTCATTTTGTTATCATCAAAACTTAAACTTGGGGTAGTAGATTCAAACTTTGTTCTAACAGTTGGTGCACATATACCTCTTCATCTATATAGCCATTTAAGAATGCACTTTTGACATCCATCTGATACAGAGTGATGCCTTTATTAACAATAAATGATATTAAAAGTATGATAGATTCTAACCTGGCGACCGGAGCAAAGGTTTCTGTATAGTCTATCCCCTCTTGCTGACTATAACCTTGTGCTACCAGTCGTTCTTTATTTCTGATGACTTCACCTTGCTCGTCCAGTTTGTTTCTGAACACCCATTTTGTACCAATGACGTTGAATCCTTTTGGTTAGGGAACCAGATCCCATACGTCATTTCTGGTGAATTGATTTAGTTCCTCTTGCATTGCCATAATCCAGTCATTGTCCAGAAGTGCTTCATCAATTGTTGTTGGTTCAATCAGAGAGACCAGTCTCATGAGGGATTCTTCAAAGTTTCTGAATGTTGATCTTGTTCTGATTGGATCTTCCTTCTTTCCCAGTATTGTATCTTCTGGGTGATCAATGTTGCTTTTGGATAGTCTTTTCTGGAGTTGATCAACAGACGGTGTTGGATTACTTGCAGTGACTCTTTCTGCAAGGAGTTCATTCTACTTTGACTTTTGAGGGTCAAGCTTATCATCAAACCTAACACTTATTGACTCTTCAACAATCTGTGTTTTTGTATTGTATACTCGGTACCCTCTTGAGCGTTCATAGTATCCTAACATAATACACTTTTGTGCTTTAGAGTCAAACTTGTTCAAATAATTTTTTGTATTTAGAATAAAACATGTACATCCAAATGGATGAAAATAAGAAATGTTGGGCTTTCTGTTCTTCCACAATTCATATGGAGTCTTTTCCATAATAGGTCTTATGGAGATTCTATTCTGAATGTAACACGCTATGTTAATTGCCTCTGCCCAGAAAATCATAGCAACGTTGGTCTCGTTGATCATGGTTTTGGCCATTTCTTGCAATGTTCTGTTCTTTCGTTCTACAACTCCATTTTGCTGGGGAGTTCTAGGACAAGAGAAGTCATGCAAAATGCCTTTTTCATTAAAGAATAATTCAAAATTTTTATTTTCAAATTCTCCACCATGATCACTTCTGACTTTGACAATTCTAAGATCCTTTTCATTCTGAACTTGGTTGCAGAAGGTAAAAAACACAGAGTGTGACTCGTCCTTGTGTCTTAAGAACTTTACTGATGTCCATCTGCTATAGTCATCTACGATTACTAACCCATACTTCTTGCCACTGACTGAAGCAGTTTTTACTGGTCTAAATAAGTCAATGTGCAGAAGTTCTAATGGCTTAGAGGTGGAAACAACATTTTTGGATTTGAAAGCAGGTTTTGCAAATTTGCCTTTCTGACATGCTTCACACAGAGCATCTGAGTTGAACTTCAAATTAGGAAGTCCTCTAACCAGATTGAGTTTGTTGATCTGAGATATTCTTCTCATACTAACATGCCCCAATCTTCTGTGCCAGACCCATTGCTCGTTGTTAACAAAAAGTAGACATTTTACATTCTGACTCTTTAGTTCAGAATGTTTTATTTTATAAATGTTATTTTTCCTCTTTCCATTAAATAGGATAGTCCCATCTTTCTGACTAACAGCTTTGCATGAATTTTGATTGAAGATTATATCATAACCATTATCACTTAATTGACTTATGGATAACAGGTTATGAATTAATCCATCAACTAATAAAACATTACTTATAGAGGGAAGATTTCTGTTACCTACGGTTCCAGAGCCAGTGATTTTTCCTCTTTGATTGCCTCCAAAGCCCACGTAGCCTCCAGACTTAAGTTCCAGGCTTTGGAACATATGCCTTCTTCCCGTCATGTGTCGCGAGCAGCCAGAGTCCAGGTACCATGATTGGTGTCTTAGCCTTTCTGCTAAAGATATCTTCCACATGTATGATTTTATCCTTAGGTACCCACATTTTCTTGGGTCCTGATTTGTTAGTTTTACCAAAATTCCGATTGAATCTTGGTTTGACAGAATAATCACTACTTGTGTATTTTATGTCATGTGTGTGCCCATATATAAAATGTGAATTGAGTGGTGTGCGTTTTATAATTAAGTCCATGGCATTTTTTGGTGTAGATACCTTACCTTAATATCCTATCCCTTTTCTGCCATTTCTGCTAACTCCATAGATCATTGAAGCCATCTTGCTTCTGTATATTGTTTTAGCTAGAAACTTCTAAAAGGTGTGATGATGCTCTTTGATGATCTCATCCGCATTGCTGGGAGTTTCAGAGATTGTTTCCTTCTGAGAGTTTTGCAAATCATTTTCTAGTTTTGAAATTTTTTCTCTTAACTCAGAATTCTCCAATCTGAGACTCAGTCTTTTCAGAGTCAGAGGCAAGATTCCTTTTCAGGTTCCTAAATTTGACTCTAATTTGCTGATACCTTTCCAGAAATTCATTTAGACTTTCAGCAATGTTCAGCTTTAGTAAAGTTTATGGTAAAGTAAGGGAATACCTCTTCAGTGTCTGATTCTGAGTCTGAACTAGAAGCTTCACTGTCTTCTGATACGTTTTCCATGAGAGCTATGTTTGCTCTTTCATCATTTGATTCCGAGTCAGCTTCAGATGTGTCAGAATCATTCCATGTAGCCATGAGGCTTTTCTTCTTTTCCTTGAGAAAATTCTTTTTGGGTTTTTCCTTCTGAAGCTTTGGGATGTCACTTTTGTAGTGCCCTTTCTGATTACATTCATAGCAGATGATGTCCTTGTTGTTTGGCTTTCTGTATCCTGAAGAACCTTCAGATCTTCTATGTCCAGAGGAGGACTCAGACTTTCTGTATCTGGAGGAGGATTCATTCTGATTCTCTGATCTTCTGGTATTTCTGAACTTCCTTTGTCTCTGCTTCCACAGTTGGTTCACCCTTCTAGAGAGGAAAGACAATTCATCTTCTTCTGATGAGGATCCATCAGAAGTTTCTTCCACAGCCTGCAAAACCTTGGAGTCAGATTTTCTGTTAGATTTTAAAGCTAATGGCTTACCTTGCTTTTTAGGCTCATCTTCTTCTAGCTTTATCTCGTGACTTCTGAGGGAGCTAACAAGTTCCTCCAGAGAAATTTTGTTGAGATCTTTGGCTAGCTTAAGTGTTGTGACCATTGGCCTCCATTGTTTGGGCAAGCTTCTGATGATCTTCTTAACATGATCAGTAGTAGAATACCCTTTGTCAAGAACCTTTAGTCCAACAACAAGAATTTCAAATCTTGAAAACATAGTTTCTATTGATTCACTATCTTCCATCTTGAATGCCTTATACTTCTGAATGAGCGCAAGGGACTTGGTTTCTTTGACTTGAATGTTACCTTCATGCGTCATTCTCATAGAGTCAAACATATTCTTGGCAGTTTCTCTGTTTGATATTTTCTCATATTCTGAATATGAGATGGCGCTGAGGAGAATTGTTTTGGTCTTGTGGTGGTTTCTGAATTCACGCTTTTGCTTATCAGACATCATTTTCCTGTCTATCTTCTGACCACGTCCATCCACAGGATGCGTGTATCCATCAGTCACCATGTCCCACAGATCAGCATCATGGGCTAGAAAGAAACTCCCAATTCTTTCTTTCCAGTAGTCAAAGTTTTCTCCATCAAAGACTGGAGGTTTGCCACTGAATTTGTCCTTGTCTTCATGGTTGTCATTGAAGATGTGAAAAACACAAGGGGGGGGGGGGGGGGTGAATTGAGAACTTGAATCTTGAATTGCTTAATGACACAATAATTTTTATCCTGGTTCGTTTGATCTCAAACTACTCCAGTCCACCCGTCAAGGTGATTTCGCCTCTCTCCAACGAGGTCTTAATCCACTAATCTCAACAAGATTACAAAAGCTACTTTAACAACTGTTAAGGTCTTCTTGAGTACAACCACAGTCCGGTTAATCTCAAGGAACACATTTTCAATATAATTATACAATATGTGTTGTTGTTTTTCTAACAAAAAACTGTTTATCACAACTGTGATAAATTACACGGGTTTATAGCTTAGAAAAGTAAAATGAAATTGCTTGCACCTTTGAATATGCGTGAGTGGTTATCTAGCAAAATCGTTGTTTGATTTTGAAAGATGACTTTGTTTATATAGGTAGTGGAATGACGTTGATCATAAAGCATGTTTAATGTCATTAACACACTTTCCTTTTGGAGAAGATCCTGTCTGAAAGAAGCCGTTGGAATTGATGCAGTCTTGAATGATCAGTAACGCTTCAGAATCTTATCTCCTTACTTGCTGATGACGCTTCAGAATATTGATGACTTGGATTGATATGTTCTTGTTCAGAATCAGAGTTTACTTTGATTAAGCGCAGGTTCTGGTCATCAATCTTCAGCGTATGTTCTGATTGCTTCAGCGTATAGCACTTATGGCTTATCTTCTGATGCTGATATGATCAGAACTTCTGCATACATAAAACATAATTTTTAAGGTGCATATTTGTTCTTTGTATTTTATAATTTATTCTTTGTATTTGTTATCATCAAAACTCTAACCAAGGGTTGTAGAATCAAACTATGTTCTAACATAGACTGCATAATCTTTGCTTTGTAGGCCTCAAACTTGTTTGTCACTCTATAATTAAATGTTTACACAGCTGTTAGAGCTTTAATCCAAGCACTTAAGCCTTTATCCAAGATACATTTCCATTTATGGCACAAAGTAGCCATTCCATTCTTGTAAAGAAGCTTTAATCACAAAGTCAATGCATAGAGCTTTGCACTTGTTCCTTCTGATCACAAGCAATGTCAAAAGCAAAAGAAACATGTCTAGAGCCTCCCATAAACTCAGGTCATGCTTATACTATGCTTTGAAACCATGTTTTCACTTTTCTTCAAAATCAAGTAACATAGCCATAACTCTACATATTGTGCTTCTGACCTCCTCGAGTACTCCAACCCTTTCCTTACTTATGCACAAGTATATTGCAACATAACACACGATTTCAAGGACCCCAAAAACACTCCCAAGCACTCTGCAACTCAGAATCTTCCATAACTTGACAGTTTTGAACCTCACATAGCCATCTTCAAATACACTCGTGCGTATTGAGTTTTAACCATCCAAACACTTAATATACATCATATCAAAGTGATCTAGGCCCCTGTTTCCTGACTGTAACCCCTCCATCACCATCCACCATTTTCAAAACTAAAGCTTATAACTTGACTTGAGTTGAGAGTTTCAGCCATCCTCAAAGCAAAGTAGGAATTGGAATACACTCAAGGAGGTCCAAGCAAGCTACATAAATCATCAGGCCATCTCAAAGGTTGCTCAAACTCCATACACGACTCCAGCTGCAAGAGGTAAGTTTTCAAACTTCTATCTCTTCATACAAGCATCATTTGATTCTGATTTGTGAAGAAAAAATGTAGATACCATTGCCACGAAGCTGTACATAACCATAGTTTGCATTTATATGGTCTGAGCTTAGAGAATTTTAGAGTTGAAGTTTCTGAAATTTTTAGGTTTTAAACTAGGGCCAGAAAAATTCTCACTCATCTTGGATTTATAGCTTTAGTTATTTATATGGTTGGATTCGTGGGAAAAAATGCCACAACTTCCATGTTTGAACTTTTCATTTTTATTGAGAGATGAAAAAGTTACAGGTGCTCTTGCTGGATGAAGGTTAAAGACGAAGTACAGGCCTTGGAAGCATGTTACGTTATGTATTTATCATTTCATTTTAATAAACGGATGTATAGCCACCCCAGTGGTAAGGCAGCACGCTGGTAACCAAGAGGGCGTAGGTTCTACAACCAGCGCGCTACCTTTTTCATTTCTCATAATTTTTTCACTCTTTTTTTGTTTCCAAACAAGCAACGTCTGGGCTTCCAGCTTGGGCCTGATGATACTATTTTCTTTTTTCTTATTTTTTTATTTCTTTTCTTCTTTAATATTTTTATTTATTATTATTATTATTATTATTATTATTATTATTATTATTATTATTATTATTATATTATCATTAATCATGAAAAATCCAAAAAAATACTTTATTTACTCTTATTCATTTTACTTTCTTATAAAACAAAAATATTAAAAACATTTTCTTTTAACAAATTAATTTATCTTTTAAATAATTAAATATTTAGACTTAGGTTTAATAATTATTTTATTTTCTTAATTAAAATTAATTTAGAATTTAGTTTTCTTTTAATTATTTAATTTTTACGTTTTATTATTATTTAACTTAAAACCCTTTTCTTCATAAAAACCCTAAGAAATCTTTTTAATTTAATTTCTTTTCTCAATTAGTTTAAGTTTATTTTATTTTAATGTTAACTAATCATTTTTTAATTAGGTTTAGGTTAAACCTTTTTTATAAAAATCAAATAAAAATCATCTCTTTTTTATATTCTTGTATTTATATATTATTTATTCAACATTTGTACATGTTCAATATGGTTGTAATAGATTATTTAGGTTTAATTTTCTTGCAATACTCCTCATTTGTAATTTGTACACCCCCTCCCATAAGTATTGTAATACCGTAGTAATTTTAAATTCCACAATTTATCGCTTTATATACAAATGCTAGTAATTAGGGTTTTGTATGGAAAGACTTAAACCAACAAAATAGCAAACCCTAATCAAGACAAAAACAAAGCATAAAAATCAATACACTTGCACACATACACCCCTAGGGTAAATCCACTTGGTTGCCTTACAAAAATAGCCATATTATGCATGTGAGGTATCTTAGCTAAAACAAACAAAATACAAGATCATAGTCCCTCGATGACGCTATCCATGTTGCCTTTCAAAATGATCTTAGTCCCTAAAGAAAATGCTAAGATACCTTGCAACATTGCTAATCATGGTTGTACGATGACCCACGCCCGTCCCTTTTACATCCAAAGATAGGGTTATTTACCAAATCAATGTTAAGATAACAATGTCAAAGGAGAAAGGAAATGAACATGAAAGACTTTTTGAGTATGTAGATTTTTCCTAGTTACTTGCTCCATTTCAAAACAAAAACATCCTTGCTATTTTCAAAACAAACACCTACACTTTCAAAACATCTTTCAAAACTTGAAAACATTTTCAAAAGATCAAACACTTTGTATACATTCTTACGAACGAGAATCATTATAAAGTTTTCCTAAACAATGGCCTCTTTTCAAAAATACTTTCAAAACCACACAAAGCATGATTTCAAACAAAAGCAAGCGATCTAGCAAGTAACTAAGATCCCGTGGAAAACCATGGATGAAAAGGGTGCTAATACCTTCCATTTTAATAATTTACCCCCCGAACTCAAGAAATAATCTCAAAGGTCTTTCTTGTGCTTTTTCACCTTTCCTTTTGGATAAAAGAAAAGTCGATGGCGACTCTTGATAACCGCAACATTTGCGATAAAACGCAAAACACCCAAGTTAGTTCTCCCACCGTATCACACCCAGGTATGGATGTCAGTTCCTTCTAGTTGACAGAACCAATCCAGTTGAGTGCCAACCAAACTTTCTTGGAAGAAATAGACCCATAGCTTTCGGTCAGCAGTGTGAGGCTGGATCTTTCTGACATATGACCTCAAGTGAAGCTTGGGATAGGAAACACCATCATATTTTGCAAAGATGGGGACCTTGAACTTAGGTGGGATGACCATCCCTGGAACCAAACCTAATTCTTCGAAATCCAGACTGGGAACCATTTGAATCTCCATAGCATTGAGACGATCCTCCATCTGTTTGTATTTATCGTCAACATGAGGATATTGCTCCTCGGAATAGTCAGGTTCATCTTCTTCAGACGCTGGATTGTTGTCTTCTTATTCTGATTCCTCGTCATCTTCCTCTTGATTATCCCATCTATTTGATGGGGTTGTGAATCTAGAGCGAGGTTAGCTGGTCTTCTCCTTCCCACACTCAAAACACGAACTAGTTTCGTTGCCTTCTTAGTCTTCTTTTTGACGATCAGAACTTTCAGGTCTTCTTGCCCCTGGGTCAGAGTCAGGAACATTTGTTGGAATTGAGCATTTTGAGCCAGAAGGTCTTTGGTTGTTTGTTCAAGAGCCATTTCTTCTTGCTAAAATAAACATCAAAGGGATAAGAAGCATGTACCTGGAATACCTATTATGCAATGACATGTGTGATATGCAAATGTTTTCAAGGATCTCGCAGGGTAAACACAAGAAGATGTTAGGAGTTGAACTGCGACTTTGACTGAAGAACTTTCGTATCATTGAGTGTCCTTCTACAAGAGTCAAGCTTACCATATCAAGTGGGTCATAGCCCCTGACTCAATTTGTTGAGTTTTTATCTTCTGATGGTATTTTCTAGAGGAAAATAAATCCCCTTTGCCCCTTGCTAGACGTCTGATTTACCATAACCTGCATCATAAACCCTTGAGATCCTTGAAATGATTAAGGAAATGATGTGGCATGATGTTATGATGTGTATTCTATGCGTTAAGCAAAAGTGTAAGGTGATGTAAGCAAGTAAACCCTGCAAGAAATCCAAGTTATTAGATAATGACTGTAAACAAATCCTGCAAGGAAATCATGTTGTCAGATAATAAAACCCTGCAAGTAGCTCAAGTTGAAAGCAAATAAATCACACAAGAAGCCTTAGGTTTAGGCTTGCATGGGGTTTGTAGGTAAGTACCCTCTTGAAATTTATTTGGCTCAACCTGTCCTATAAATATTAATCGGGTCCTAAGGGATCTCAATATCACTGATCTTTCCAACAAGTTTCGTTTGATGGGCGACTGACTCGCAACCAAACAAAACTCAAGAGCCAAATCTCAATGAGTGTAGTATCGAGTATCTGCCTACTTTGGGAATAGACCAAAGGCGGCAATCTCGCTACGTCTTAATGTCCAAGTTGTTCATTTAAAGGTTCTAAGTTCAGTTGACGCTTCATTACACCACGCAGCGGCCCCGTATTCTCCTTGATTAACTCAAAGGCTACCAGTACCAACCAAAGTGTTGCATCAACGTAGCCATCGCTTCAACCATGTCGGTATACCCCGCACAGTTTTCACGATCTATTACTACTTACCTAAAAGGTTTCCCCAGATCCAGGTGTAGGATCTATAGTAACCCCAAACAGTACCCTTAAAAATAAAGCAAACAAACAGTCAATGAAGGAAAATGATCTAGACCCTAAGGTAAACCCCACTTTTATTAAATTTCCTAGAATAGTAGCCAGTTCTTTGACACGATGGCAGAACCGACTATTAATACTAGTTTTGTGTTTGTGTTTGCAAATGTTGCGGTAAGCAAACGTCGCCATCGTATTTTATTTTATCCAACAAAGGAAAGGATGAAAATAACAGAAAAGACCTTTTCGATAGTTTTCTGAGTAAGGGGGATGGATTATGGAAAGGGAAGGTGTTAGCACCCTTTCCATCCGTGGTTTTCCACGGGTTCTTAGAGGTTTGCTCATTTTTAAATACCTTTGTGCTTTGTATGTTTGAAAATGTTTTGAAAACGCCTTAGTACGGTGAACTTTGTAATGTTTCTCGGGATAGTGGAGAAAATATACAAAGTGTTTTGAAATGTCTTTTGAAAATTAGTTTTTGTGTGTAAGTGCAAAAGTAGTTTGAGCAAACTTCTAACAGCTATCTACTTTTGTACTCGAAAAGTTTGTTCTTTTCCTTTAGACAGTGCTATCCTACTATTAATGAGTAGGTAGCCTTGTCATTGGATGTTGAGGGACAATCTAAGGGACGTTTTACCGTCATAAAGGCAACATATGGAGACGCTTTAGCAATTTCGTTTAAGGGACGAGATCATTTATTGAAAAGGAAACTGTTGGGTCAACGAGGGACTATGATCTTTTGATTTTATGGGTATTTTCTAAAGTGTTCCTGCCTCATGACTGTTTTATTGAAGGCAACCAAAATGGGTGTATCTTAGAGGTGTATATGTGCAAGTGTGTTATGTTCAATTATTTTTGTCTTTTTGTTAAGTTTGCTAACATTTGATTTCACTCTTTTCATACATGCCTGGTTACTAGCAGTTAATATCTTGCAGAAATTAAAGTGCAGGAATTTAAATCTACGCTATTACAATGCTTTGGGGAGGGGAATTACATTATACAAGGATGAGGGGAATAAAGCATTAAATGTCCTAATTTTAATCTATTAGATCCAGTAGGCAGATACAGTAATAGTAAAAATATGGAATTAAATAAACGCCTGTGAAATAGAAAAGACGTCTAAAAATCCTAAAGAAAAGAAAATATTTTTTGTTGTTTTTAGTATAAAAGAAAGTAAAGCCTAAGTCTATTTAATTTTAATTTTAAGAAAAAAAATGTTAAATTAATTTATTTATTTATTTACAAAATTAATTTAGTTGGAAAAACAACTAGCCTAATATTTTTTGTGATTTTGATCTTAATGTAAAAATAAAAAGAAGTCAATAAAAACAAAAATAAAATGAAAGGGGCATCCTTGGATCCAGGGAGAAATGGGAAGCTTCGATCCAGGGAGAAAAGAGAAGCTTTGATCCAGAGAGAGTCATGGTCTTTTCGATTCAGAGGGGAAGCAGTCTTTCGATCCGGAGATAGATGGAATTTTAGATTCAGGAGAGATGTGTGTCCTTCGAACCAGGGAGAGATGATTGTCTTTGGATCCAGAGGTTGATTCTATAAGGACAACGAATCTATAAAGGTATGTTAGCAAAAACGAAAACATGACCTGGGTGCTAAGCCCAGGTCTTTCGATCCTGCGTGCTATGGCCTTATTTATGCTAGATCTACAATAAGTGTTAGAAACAAAAGGAAACAAATACAGGCTTGGGTACCACACCCAGGCCCTTCGATCATGAATGAAAATCAAATGACTATGATATGCAAAGAAAGTATAGAATTTGAACCCCAGGGTACAGGGTTTGATTCCCACGAAAGGAAAAAACTCTACTAGTGAGGGGGTAGAGAAGATCGTGAGGTAATGGTGTCGGGAACGCTGAAGGCTCGGGCTGTTAGATAAAAATATGTAACACCCTAATTCTACCCCTCGTAATTAATAATAAAATCATAGTTTCAAAATTTCATCCAAACATAAATTGAGGTATCACATATTCGTGTTTTTCATCACTTTGCATTATAATGCACATCACGAAATCAAAAGTCGGATATACCGATTCATAACATAAATCATCATATAAACATATGACTAATCACAGCACAGCGGATGTGTTCACAAAATGTACGTATCATCATGTTATCATCAATACATAAAGTCATAAGATAGTATACATAAACTATCCTATCAAAATAATAACGTCTCCTAAATCCTGAGTGTTACTACTATCAGAGCAGAGTGACTCAAAATAAAGAGACTCAAGCTAATCCTCATCATCCTCGCGGATCACCTGCACGTTACCAATATAAAGGCAACGACGAAACAAGTAAAGGGTGAGATACTCCAAAACATATAATTAAAGGCATGATAAAATATATAAATATTTTTGGAATCATAAATGATATAGGATTAATAAGAGTATGTCAGCACATATCCAAATCTCACACACTTTAAATCATCATTTAGTGTATAAAATTAACACTTTAATTTCGTCACGTAATCATCATAATCATACCAAAACAAGACATAAACTTCATCGCCATAAACTCATATCGTCGCTTTACCGTCATGTTATATTCATCGCTTACTCATCATGAAATTATCGCATCATATTCACTTTATGTTCAACACAAAAATCATCACAAAACAACGTATCATGTATCATCGCAATTCATCATAAGCCATAAAATAAAACTCAATGCCAAAAGACTCAAAAATAAACATAACCAACTCCATGAGACACGACTATGTTATGCATGTGGTACTCGTCGCTTTGTCCATAATTAGGAACATTCGGCATAAAAGCCCATCGTCGCTTTGGCATAAAAGCCCTCGTCGCTTGGCATAAAAGCCCTCGTCGCCAATGAAATGTATGTGACTCGACAACACGACATCACAAACACGACACAACAAAACATCATCATTGCACATCAAAATTGGAATAAAGCCCACGTCGCCGTATTTATCCACATCAAGATAAACATATCATCGCATCGCATATCATCAAGTATTCATTATAAATAAACTGTCGCAAATATCATGTTTAATCACACCACATCATTATCAAATAATTCACTAAATTTCAAACACGGAAAATAGTCAAACATCAATAATCGTCGCGAAAGTCATTCATAATAATCGACTTCAATCGTAATCATTAACCTCGCAATCGGATTGTCCATACGCGACTTAAACCGGCTAAAACGCAACCCATTTCAAATTAACCGTAAATTGGCCTATTTCGGGTCGCTTCATAAAAACTCGAAATCTCAAAAAACTAACCTCACCACGACGTTCTACACGTCGGAATTAGCTAGCACGTCAATTTTCGTTCAATTCGGAGCAACTAGCTCCGTCACCGAAAATTACCGAAATCGGGAAATCGGACATAATCGGGTTCCAAATTAAATCGGATAACTTATGTCATATTTGTATTTAATTAATATAAATATTAATATATACTGCATAGTACATTAATTTCTAAACTTCATCTTAATGAATATACTGCTAGTTTAGTTTCTAAACTTCATTTAAATGAATATGCTGGTAGTTTAGTTTCTAAACTTCATTTAAATGAATATGCTGCTAGTTCTTTTAGTTATAAGCTTAATTTCAATTATGCACGCTGCTAGTACATTAATTTCTAAGCTTCATTTCAATTATCCACGCTTCAGTTTTTATAGGTTAATTGCTATACTGCATTTTTAGTTTATAAACTTAACTGCTAGTTCTTAGTTTTTCTTAATTCAAGTAATATATGCTAGTTCTCAGTAAACTTAATTCAAGATATACTGTTAGTTCTTAGTTTCTCTAAACATAATTTAATTAATATAAATTAGTTTTTCTAATTTAATTTCTATTAACATAACAATAATCCCACAACACCAACACCTAAATTAACTCTCCTAATTTATCTAAACAAATCTCAAGAACCCTAACATCAATTTTATCCCAAATCAAAATATACCAAACCAAACTCTAACTATAAGCATTGGAAAATCAAAACCCTTACCTTAGATGTTTGAAATGATTCTTGATGTTCCAACCAACCCAAAACCCAAGCTTTGTTCTTGCTCCTCTTCTTCTCTTCCAAGACCTCTAGCTCTTTCTAACTCTCTCAAAGTGTGTTTTAGTGTTATGACATAAAACAAAGGAAATGGTGGATTTGGTTTGTTTTGATGCAAGACAAAAGCTAGACAAAATACCAAAAAGCACTTCTAAAAAAAATATACTACTAATTAACACTAAATAATATCAAATAATATTATTAACCCAAATAATTAAAATAACTCCAAAAAAAATTAAATATCGGTCCGAATAATATTTTACCGAACTGAACGGAATAAAAACCGGACCGAACAAAATAATTACCGGTCCCTCAAAATAAATACTGGACCGAATAAAATAATTATTGGTCCCTCAAAATAAATACCGGACCGAATAAAATAATTACCGATCCCTCGAAACAAATACCGGACCGAATAAAATAGTTACCGGTCCCTCAAAATAAATACCGGACCGAATAAAATAATTACCGGTCCGAATAAAACATCGCCGAATATATTAACAGATATAACGGTTAATTTAAATATTCTCGTCGCAAAAATAAACGTCACACGGTAACTCGAAAATATTAATATAATATAATATTAAATAAAACGGGGTATTACAATGATTGGCGCAGTTTCAAGAGAACTCCAAGAGTGTATTTGCAATTTCGTGTGACTCTCTCTGGTTTTTGTCCCCCTGGTATTGTATCCTTGGCCTTGTATTTATAGGAGTGTGATGATGCATAGTAACGGCAAAAGACAGCCATTTAACCAGGCCTTTAAAGCCATGAGACAAGAATCAGACATATTAAAAGATTTCCTTTTTGAAATATTCATGTCTCTTTTGGAATCTTGGATGAACCTGGACACCTTTAATTTTTGAATGCTCTCCTTCCAATGGCTTTGATGGCCTCCTTCGAATGGATCTGATGGCTCCCTTCGAATGTCTTTGATTGCCTCCTTCGAATGGATCTGATTCAGCTCCTTCGAATGGCTCTAATGGCCTCCTTTGAATGGCTCTGATGGTCTCCTTCGAATGTCTCTAATTTCCTCCTTCGAATGGCTTTGATTCATCTCCTTCGAATGGCTCTGATGGCCTCCTTCGAATGGCTCTGATGGCCTCCTTCGGATGTCTCTGATTTCCTCCTTCGAGTGGACCTTTACATGTTCTTCGAATGAGTCATTGTTACTTCCTTCGAATGGCTTTCTTTCAACTCAAACCAATCGAAACATCAACTCTCCCTTTTAACTGGTCGAAGGTTGCTTCAGCTCTCTACTAATCAAAGGATTTGAACTTGATTCGAATGGCTCATATTCTCAGCATCAGAGTTTCTTAGATTGGCCCCTAAACATTATTCTTCTTGATGGCGTTGTGTTCTGATTCAAAATGCTCAAGGCTCCCTCAATAGAGATTCTTCGCTTGAGCCATGGTTTGAGATGTTAAATCGAAGAATCCCTTGTCATGCCAATCGAAAGGCTTGGCCCAGGGTGCCAAACAAAAGGTCTTTCATAATTCCACTCGAAGGCCTTGACACAATTCCAATAGAAAGGCTTATCATGAGGCTAATCGAAAGACCTTGTGTCCATGCCAATCGAAGGGGTTGTCCACAATTCCAATCGAAACGTTTTTGGAATGTCAATCGAAAGGCCCAGTGACATGCCAATCGAAGGGCATTGTCCATGCCAATCAAAAGGTATGTAAACACCACTCAAAAAATTTCTTTTTTCTTAGGCAAGGGTTTATGGTCAACCATGTAGGGGAAGACCTTGTAAAACATGAGAGGGAAAATTTTGGGGAACAATAGTAGCCTAGTCCAGTTGGCAAAGCTTGCATTCTGCAATCAAGAAAACCTGAGTTCGACACTTCCCCAAGACATTTTTATTTTTTCTAACTCTTTAGCCTTATAAAAAATTAGTTTAGTTTTAGTTTTAAATTTCGATTAAATAAAAAAATATAAATTTCAAAATAAATTAATTATTTTAGTTTAGGACTTTGTAAATATTTTTATTAATTTAATTTTTTTTTCTTTAGTCTTTAAATGTTTTTGTTTAATTTCTCCATAATAAAAAAATATTAAAAGACCAAAAAATATACAAATGATTTAATTTATTTAGTTAATTATTTTCTTTAATAGAATAGAATTTTATTTTTCTTTCCAAACTTTTCAAACAAAAATATCTAGAATTTTTATTTTTTTTCTTTGTTAATTAATTTTTACTTTATATATTTGTTGTAGTTTAAATTAATTGCTCAATTCGATTTGGTTGTATTGGTTGCCTATTTGGACTTTTAATCGCATTGATCCATCCCCATTTGTAAATTTGTACCCCCATTCCCGAAAACTTTGTAATAGCGTAGAATTTTAATTTTTGCAATTTACTGTTTTCCTTATACTGTATAGTAATTAGGCATGCATGGCAAGATCTAAAATTAATCGCTAGATAACCCTAATCAAAGAACAACTTAACTTGAATCAAACACACTTTCACACACGTACCTCTAGGGTAACCTCGCTTGTTGCCTTGGAAACACAGTCATGTCCCTCAAATATGGAACGCTTTAGAAAAGACCCTTCGATAAAAAAAGATCGTAGTCCCTCGATGTTCCTCAATGTTGCCTTCGGTAAAACGATCTAGTCCCTTACGAAAATTGCTAAAGTGTCTCACAAGTTGCCTTCTATGACTGTACGATTGACCCGCGCTCGTCCCTTTACATCCAACGATGGTTCTTCTTACCAAATCAATGGTAACATAGAAACATATAAAGGAAGAGGAAAAGAACAGTATACCTTTTGATTAGGTAGGATGCTCCTAGTTGCTCGCTTGCTCACAACAAAAACATTGTTTACACCAACACTTCATTTTGAAACATTTTCAAAAGACAAACACTTTGTACGCGTTCTTATAGAGACGAGAGCCATTACAAAGACGTTTTTAAAATACTTTAAAAACCCACATCACAAACACATTTTCAAACAAAAGGCAAGTGATCTAGCAAGCAACTAAGAGACCGTAGATAACTACGGATGAAAAGGGTGTTAACACCTTCCCTTTTCATAACCTACCCCCCGAACTCAAGAAATAATCTCGAAAGGTCTTTACTGTTCTTTTCAACCTTTCCTTATTGGATAAAAGAAAATTCAGTGGCGACTATTGCTATCCGCAACAATTGCGATCAAACGCAAAAAACCAAGTCAGTTCTCCCACCGCGTTACAGTATTAAAAACTAATTTTAGTATCATTTGAATGTTACAAATTCTTTAGTAATGAAATTAACTATTGATTGAGATGTATTTTAATAATAGTCTTTGTTTATATCACATGCATATTGCCAATAACATTTTTATTACAAGTTAAAATTATAAAAGGCATACAAAATTGGGTCCCCATCCTCATCTGTACACGAATAACTTGCATAAAGAATGAGAAGGAAAAAACACATCCATTTGCAAAACTATAGATCCATTAAGGTCCATGTATCATCTCAGCTTCATCAATATTTTTTATTATTGGCTGGTGCGGTAGAGCGGCAAGCAAAAAGTAAAATATTATTTTTACCGGATAATATAGGTTATATCGTGTCCACAGAGATTGGTGAATTGAAATGTCATTCTACAAATCTTTTATTAATTAGTTTGGGGGATAAATGGGTGAAAGGAAAAGAATCAACATAAAATAAATGTATAAAAAGTAAAAAAGAAATAGCTTATCAAGCATGCATATATACTACTTCTCACAGACTTAAACATATCGACCAATTATATTAATCCTACAATTTTCATCAATGTCATCACATGTCAAACACAACCTAAGTCATTTCTAATCCATATTGAGAGGCCTACTGCAACACCTCGGTAGAGATCTCTCAACCACTTCAACAACACAGAAGTTAATCGTGCTCGTTTGTGTCGACGATCTCTCAGAGTGACATAAACAACTAAGAGGCATTAATCACAGAGACCTAAAGTGAATAACAACAATAAATCTATCTCTAGAATTCAGACACTATTAGATAATCATCCTAGATAGGAATCTAAGCAGTATATGTCTATAGCAACTCAAATCCCAAGCACAAAGCAAAAATCAAGGATAATAATCGACAAAGATTTGTAAAGCAAGTTTTATATAACGTCAAGGGAAAAAAATACATGAGTTCAAAGAAAATATACATACAATTCCCAACAAAAGAGAAATAAAAAGAGAGGAGAAGATATAAACCACAAATCTTCTGGTTTGTCAGTGTCGGTCGATGAGAAATCCACCTCCAATCATCCATAAGCAAAGCCCTAGTATTGTTTTCTAAGCTAATCCTAACAAAATTAAAGGTTGATGGAGTTGTGAGCCAAAACTTTCCCGAAACCATAACCTAAAAATGAACTAAATCTATTTTTATAAAACTCACTCAGCAGACCACGCTAAGCGGGCATGGCGTGCTAAGCGGGATGCGCAATACTTACACACTAAACCGACCTAAACCTATCTAAGCACGATATCCACCCTAAGCGGGCTTCAAAACAATGATTCTGCCAAAATGTCAAAACGCAAGCAGCGCGCTACAAAATACGTTGAGCGCACTCGCGCTTAGCGGCCTTCTGTGCGCTAAGTGGGCTCTCTTGGACATAACATCCCAAAAATGGTATTTTATTCCAAAAATGCGTATCCGGAGCAGTGTCTTCGAAACCTTATTTCTCGATGCTCCAAAATGAAACAAATACCTACAAAATGAATGGAAAAACATCAAATGGTACACTATGTACACAAAAACACAAATAAATACAAACTAAACGTATTTACACAAATGTCGGGTTTATTCAACGATATTAACAACAAAGAGTCGATAAGTGCAACAAAAAGTATATACAAAAATATATATACAATTTTCAATTATCAAACTCTCTCCAACTTGAACTTGTTTATCCTTAAACAAGGCCAAACAACTCAAAGAACCAAAAGTAACAAACCAAAAAATCATGAATCAACAAGTTTTAAAACAGAAAACAAATATATGGTTCAAACAAAAACACACATATAATGTAAATACTTACCACAATCCTACAACGAAAATATGTAAACGAAACAAATCTTAAGTACAAAAATTATACTAAACATTCTAAAATAAAACAAGCTCAATCATGAATCACACCTAGAAAAAATTCATCGGTAGATGAAGAACATACAAAGGTGAGGGACAAAAAACACGCATCCACAATCTTGCAAACAATAGACTAAATTATGCATTCATCCAAAAACTCATATTGAAAATACAAATGCAAGAATCACATGGGCTTTTTAAGGTTGTAATGTGTCTTTATTAACAAACAAGGGATAAGTCCTAAAGATAATTGAAACAAAAACATGCCTAAACCTAAGGGAGTGATCAACTCACAAAGACTCAAGCAAAATAATTTCAATCAAACTTCTTCTTCATTCTAAATTTCTCAAAACTCTTTTTTCTCTTTTTTCTTTCTTTTTCTTTTCACTTATTTTTCACAATATTTTTATTTTCTTTATTTTCTTTCACAACCTCATAGCAATCAACAACATAAGTGAGCAAACAAATCTCTCCCCAACTTGAACTCAACCAACATTAAAGTGAATACTCCCTACTTTCTAAGGTAAGGTAAAAATTCAAACTATAAATCATAGTTGAAGGTTCAAGAAAATAAAAGAATCAATATCCACATAAAAATATGAGCCAAACACTCATAGACAAGCATTTAGCAAAAAAAAACATGGATATCGACAAAAAGATTTAAAAGGGGTTAACAAAAGTTCACACACTAACAAGGTGAATTGACTATTTGGCTAGGGTAGTTGTGCTTAAAATGAAATAAAAAATTCCTTGATCATGTTCAAGCTTTCATACAATCAACACAAACAATAGATTAAAAATAATAAAATCCAGTTAAAACAAGAATTATGGCCTCCAGCATATATGAACAATGGAAAGCTTCCTCACATTTATGAGTAAAAAAGGAACTAAAGTGATTCAAGTCATGAGTAAGTAATACAAAAAGAATGAATGGCATGGTAATTATAAAAATGATAAATTTCCTAAACATGTTATGTTATAGAAAGCGATAAACAAGTACTTGGCAAGTACCAACTTCAAAAACTATCATTACCATACATTCGCAAGTTGAGACACTCAAAATCGGAAAATCACCAAATGCGACTTCAAGCTATCTAACCAAAATTTGAGTCCAAACAACAAAAGAAAGAATTAAAATTATTATTATTAATTACTATACTATAAAGCCTTGGGTGAAGTTGGAAATAGGAGAGTTAAGCGAAAAATTACAAAGAATTCAATGACTCTGCACAGGGCGCACTAAGCGCGCTACACCAGTTGTAGAAAAACAAGACAACAGCAGTGCAGCAGCACCCTCCATAATCACCTACACAACATCAAACATACAATACTTAATACATACAAACAAACTTCCATAAGCTAAACACGATAAGTTTGCAGAAAAACACAAATTGACATAACAAAACAAAAGGTTGAAAGTGAATTAACAAGTTGAAAAGTGAAAATTTTAGAATTTAAAATAAGTGTAATTTCAACTTGTTAAAACACAAGTCACACATACATAGACAAATACAAACAAAACATGCTTGTTTTACGTCATAAGCTCGACGCCTTTATTGTGCGAGCTAGTAACCTCCTCTCGTCATGTCATGGTATTGTCAGAACGTGCAAACCTAAAAAAAGTGTCCTAACATCCACACAACAAACGTTACAAAAATGAGACAATTTACATCAATACGTGAAAACAAAGAAAAACACATATATATATATATGCATAAGTATGAAAAGTAAACACAAAGCATGTAAAAGTAAAAATAGACAAGTTTATGTACACATTCTATACAACATATACATTAATTACAAAAAAAAAACTATCGCAATGCAAAACAATGAACACCAATCCCTGGCAACGGTGTCATTTTGCTGGTGCGGTAGAGCGGCAAGCAAAAAGTAAAATATTATTTTTACGCGGGTGATATAAATTATATCGTGTCCACAGAGATTGGTGAATTGAAATATCGTTCGACAAATCTCTTGTTAATGAGTTTGAGGGTTAAATGGGTGAAAGGAAAAGTATCAACAGAAAATAAATGTATAAAAAGGAAAAAGGAATAACTTATCAAACATGCATATATACTACTTCTCACAGACTTAAACCTATCGACCTGTTATACTAAACCTATAGTATTCATCACATGTCAAACACAACCTAAAGTATTTCTAACCCAAATTGAGAGGTCGAGTACATCACCTCGGTAGTGATCTCTCAACCACCTCCAAAACACAGAAGTCAACCGTACTCGCTTGCATCAACGATCTCTCAGAGCGACACAAACAACACAGAGGCATTAATCACAGACACCCAAAGTGAATAACAATGCTAAATCTATCTCTAGAATTCATACACTATTAGATAATCATCCTAGATAAGAATCTAAGCAATATATGTCTATAGCAACTCAAATTCCTAGCACATTGCAATAATCAAGGATAACAATCGACAAATATTTGTAAAGCAAATTTTATATAAAGATAAGGGCAACAAATATACGTGGGTTCAAAGAAAATATACATACAATACCCAATAAAAGAGAAATACAAAAAGAGGAGAAGAGATAAACCATAAATCTTTCGATTTGTCAACGTCGGTCGATGAGAAATCCACCTCCAATCATCCATAAGCAAAGCCCTAGTGTTGTTTTCTAAGCTAATCCTAACAAAACTAAAGGTTGATGGAGTTGGGAGAAAAAACTTCCCCAAAACCATAACCTAAAAATGAACTAAATAAGTTTTTATAAAACTCATCTCAGTAGACTGCGCTAAGCGGGCTTGGCGCGCTAAGTAGGTTGCACGGTATTTACAAACTAAATCAACCTAAACTGCATTAAGCGTGATATCCACGCTAAGATGGCTTCAAAATAATGCTTCTGCCAACATGCCAAAATGCAAGTGACGCGCTACAAAATGCGCTGAGCGCACTCACGCTTAGTGTCGTACCCCAAATTTGTCCTACCTCGATGATTTTATTTTTCAATATTTAAATAGAATAAATATTTAATTAAAGATGGTACAACAGTATCTGATATCCCACCTTTATCCAAGACAGGGGGTGTATTTTAATTCAGGAAAGTGGGGCTTTCTAAATCAGAAAGACTCATAAATCTGTTTGCGAGGCATGTTGGCCAATGGCCCATGGAATTTGAAATAAATTATTCAAGCAATTATTAAGTTCTTAAATATTGAACAGTTGTTATTAAGAAGAGAAATGAAAAATTAAAACAATCGCTAAGTTAGCCCACTTGGCATTTGTGAGCAAAATTATTATTTTGATTTTGAGTAAGAGTTTTAAATCATTTTTATGTAATAAAGGATTTTGAAAAGGGTGTTATTAGCAAGACTCTTTGGTCTTATTATTAAAAATAAATACATATTATGAAGAAAAATATAATTGCTGACAAGTTCTATTATTAAAGAAAATTGTTTATTTGTTTTTAAGTAAATGAATAAACAATATACTTTCCTTTTTAAGAAAAAAATAAAACGTTTTTAAGCCCAATTAAATTTAAAAAAACTTGCAAAAGAAAATATGTTGGGCTGAAAGTGTTGGCAGGCCCAAAAGCAAGTAATGGTTACTTACCAAGATTATGCACGTTATTTTATTGTTGTTAACAGTTTCTGTAGAAATTTGGAATAAAAAAAAAGTATTGTTGGGCTAAGTAAAAGAAAACAACGCAAGGCCCATGTAAACAAAAAAACAGCCACTGTTCCAATTCGCCTAAAATTCACACACGATTTTCGCTATTAATACTTACATTTCTACAGAAATAAAATCTCTATCCATTACAATCAACAAATAAAATCTCAATCTCAAAACAATTCCAGAATATTCACGTTAAAACTGAAATTGATATGAAATCCAGAAAATCTTTGACAATCCAGAAAATCACTACAAACACATAATACAGATCCGAAAATTACATAATATATTCTAAATCAGTCAATAGAAAAAGTCCCTAATTGGTTATAGAAACCCTAATCTAAAGCTTATAAATACTAAGCTGAAAGATACAGAAAAGGGGATTTGATACAGAAATAGGGGTTGGACAGTAGACAGAAGAACAGGATCACGAGAAGAGGATTTGGAGGAAGAATACAAGTACCAAAACCCTTGCTTGTTGAAGATTGGAAAGGGGCGATTAGGGTTTCAACGTCTGAAACCCTAATCGCGTGACCTAAATCGTCGTTATCCTTGCTAGCTCAGTCGCTTCCGCATCCACCGCCACTTCACCTCCATCTCCATCCACTTCGAAGCTCCATCGGAACCTGTAAAAACAAAAAAGAAGAAAAGATTAGCCCCGAGTCGGATAAACACTCAAAAATCCAATCGGATCGCAAAAAGGGTAATTTGACTTAGCATATTGTTTTGTGTTGTTATGGGGTTGTTGGGTTCTCGTTTACAGTGAGAAAGGTTTTGGAATTAGGTTAGCTCCGCCGGTGGTTGGTGGAGATTAGGGTAGTAAGGTTGAAGAAGAAAAGGGAATGAAGGGTCCTGTAGCGAGAGAGAGGGAGAGAGAGAGAGAGAGAGAGAGAGAGAGAGAGAAAGAAGAGGATATCATTTGATGTAAAACACAAATGAAAAAAAATGAAATTTTAATCAAAATGTATCTGTCCCAATCACATTCATGCGCGTATACCACAATTACCATGTGCCTTCAGTTTCATCCATTCAATTTTGATCAGACGGTCGTTGGGCTAAGTCTGCACGGTAAACCCATACTCCCTCGCAACACATGATCCACCTGACCCCCTCTTTAAACGTGTTGGGCCCAGGCCCACTGCTCCTCACACCATCCTTCCCTTGGATTGCTAAAACGCCAAATGAAATGCACCCCCTGTCTGAATAAATAAATGGGCCTAGCCCAGATCTACTTATAACATCCCACCTTTTTACTTAATAACAAAAAATGAACACCCTTCTGAAATTAGTTATATTCTATATTTTTTAAATAATTATTATTTTCTTACTATTATTATTATTATTATTATATATTATTATTTTTAATTATCATTTTTATTATTATTAGTTATAATTATTATTATTATTACTAGTAACTTTTATTTATAGTACTATTATTTATTATATGTCAATATTACTTATTATCATAAATAAATTATGTTTATTTAGAAATACGCATGAACATATTTTTATATATCATTTGCATTAAATTATTTTCTAATCACGCATTAATCAAGATCTTTGCAAATAATATGACTAAAAATTATTCAACAAATCATCAAATTATGTTTCGCAATAAACTAAACTAATCAACTGTCTTTTTTGCAAAAGGGTTTCAAACTAGTTTTGACTTACAGCACACTCAGTCAAAACCTCTGCAATCACTACTCTCGACCGAGTGCGAAGTGATTCAAAATATGTTTGCAAACCCCTAAAAAACACCAACCCATACTAACTACAAATTAGGACTCTGATTCCTCATAAGAGGATACATAGGCATACGATCTAAAATCATGACGAGTCTTTCTAATTAAAACTTAAAATCCAGTTTACCCCAAACCTAAACCTAGAGTCTAATATCCTTGTGAACAAGGTGGATGAAAGGTTCCTAACACCTTCCTTTCGTCTAATTGAGTCTGAAACCTAGAATCTCCGTCTACGAATTAGGGTTTACTGTTAGATTCCCTTCCCTAGGATAAAAACTAATAGTGGCGACTCTTGATTAAAAAACCAGTTGCTACAGCTGGAGACTCTGCTGGGGACTCTACTTAATCTTAGGTTTAGGTATTTTTGGGGTTTCTATTTTTTTTATTTGCTTTATTTACTTTATTTCATTTATCTACTTTGTCGCATTTATTTATTTACTGACAATATCTCTTATCAAGGTATATTTACTGCGTGGCAGGATTTTTCTATTTCAAAAATAGTTCCAATATAACCCTTAGAAAGAAGGTTCGTCTATTAGCTTAGGGGGTACATCATCCCTGCGAGTTTATGTGACGACTTCGCCTAGAGTCAGTGAACTTCCGAAAAAGGAATACTTATCAAGATATATCCTCTTGACGAGTACGACTTTAGAAGGTTACCCATGACTCTTTGTAACGACCTTAACCCAAAATCTCATGACAAGACCTTTCACGACTTTGAGACGAAAGTTTCGGTCCGTAAAGAGGATCCACCTAAGGGGGGCCCTTGTTCCTTCTCCCTCTTGTGTTATTCATGATACCCTTAAGGAAACCACCTCCTGGGAGGGTAGATTTACCATAGGTCAAACTAAGGAGCCTACCTTATAGGGGTACCTATCACAAAAACCTGTCACAAAATCCCATTACTCAACACAAGACTTATACATTCATGCATTCATATATATATATATCATATTCATCATTTGCTTCTTTTATTTGTCTTATTCATAGGGTACAATAAAAAAATATATAACAAAAATCAAGATTTCTGGTGACTGTCTTAAAAATGGATACCAGAGGGAAACAACTAGTCTGCGTCAATGCCTACAAGCCTGGCCTTTTTGAAATCAAAACTATAAAGGGGAAATTATATGAGAGAGCTCTTAAGATGTATGCCCGCTGCTATGGGGACGCCCTTAACTTGACTAAAGTAGAGGTTCATATGGATGCAGTCTCTGCCCTAATTCAGTTTTATGACCCTCCATTGAGATGTTTCACCTTCCAAGACTTCCAGCTAGCACTGGCTCTGGAAGAATTTAACAGAATTCTGAATTTTTCCAAAGAAAAGGCCTATGTAGGTATTGGACAAACTGGGGAAGTCAAAGTTTTGGCAAAAGGCTTAGGGATCCACTACCCTGAGTTAGTGCAAAATTACCAAAGAGAAGGTCCAATACAAGGAATCAAAAGGATATACTTGGAAGCTAAGGCACTAGAATTTTCTAATTACAAGGAGTGGGAATCTTGTGTTGACTGTTTAGGGTTGTTGGTATTTGGTGTAATTTTATTTCGTCGGACTGTGGACTATATTGACCCCGCGACCATTAGCATATTTTGGGGTGCGAAAGTCTTTAATACGGATCCTACTCCAGCTTTGCTTGCTGACATTTATTACACTTTGCATATGATGTATGAAAAGAGAAAAGGCATGATAAATTGTTGCATCCCGCTTTTATATACTTGGTTCATGACTCATCTTTACAAAGAAGACTATATGATCCCAAAATTGATCAGATACAAGTGGCCACAGAAATTAAGATCTCTCACTGCAAACTCTATATTATGGTATCCAAGAAAGCTGGATATTGGTGATATCACTATTAGCTATGGGGACTTTCCTAATGTCCCTTTGATTGGATTGCGAGGTTGTATTAATTACAACCCTACTTTGGCCATACGATAGTTAGGGTATCCTTTGGAAGACAAACCTTTGGACGAATAACTCCGACCATTTATCATCTATAATATGGGTATAGAAGACCAAGGGTTGCTCAACAAGGTTATTCGATCCTGGAACAAGGTTAACAAGAGGAAAGCCGAAAGAAAGAATTCCATAGCAAGAGAACCCTACACCAAATGGGTCCGAGATAAGGTACAAATTATCAAGCTTCCATTCGAGAAAGATCCAGAGTATAAATTATAGGTCCCAGAGATAACACCCATATCTTTGGAGGAAGTCGACAATCTGAAAAATGCCTTAAAGCAAGCTCAAAAAGAAAAAGAAGCAGTAGAACTCAATCTCCTCGATCTGACCAAAGTAAAGAAACAAATGCAACTTATACTTGAGTCAAAGGACGAACAAATTTAAATAAGTCAAAAGGAATTAGAGAAAGAAAGTCTCAAACGAAAGCTTACAACTGAAGGGTTGTTGAGTGCGACGTTCAACCTAGATTCCCACAACCAAAGGTTAGAAGAGGCCGCTGCTGAAATCCGAAGGTTAACTAGATGGTATGAAAAGGAAGCACGCGACAAGAAGGTGCTAGAGGAAAATATAAGAGCCCAAATCCAAAGTTTGGCATAAGCTTGATCAGATAAAGAAGAGCAAGTAAAGTACCTCGCCACTGAACTTTTAGAAAGCCAGGAATCATAGGTCAAAGCACGCCTTGAAAGGATAGAAGCAAAGAAACTCCTGACTCAGAAATCGAGAATATGAGCATGTATGTCAGAGTTGCAGGGTCTTCAAAAGGATTTCCTCATCCAACGAAGGCTTTACACATAAATGAGGGGTGAAAATATGTATTGGGAAGAGCAGTATACCAAGATCACCCAAACTGGGAGAGATAACCATAAGATAATCCAACATCTTTATCAGGAATACAGGTACTACAAAGACAAACATGAAAAGCTCATCTTCCTAGCCAACAATCTCATCGAGGACATCCCTAGAAGTTTAAAAGATGTAGAGAATTTAATGGTTCCTCTTCTAAAGGACGTTGAAGACTTTCTACAGCTTTGCCGAGCAATTGTTGATGGTTTCAGAGAACACATCCGCAGGCGCACCTAGAAGATTTAGTTCCTATTATTTTTATGCAAACAAGTTTTGATTTCAAGTTGTAATATTTTTCAATATCTGGATTATGTTACTTTTAATAAAGGCATTTTATTTCCCTATCTCGACAGAGTGTCTATTTTAAAGCTAGTCACCAAGTAAAATAATAAGTAAAAATACAAGCATGTACCCAAGTGAATAAGACATTTAAAACAAGAAATCATTTCATGTTCATGCACATCCATTCACACGCATGCATTTATAAAACACCTTCATATCATATCAAAACTCATTTTCTTTAAAAATCTCTCCAGTTAAGACATTGGTAAAAGAAGACCTCCAACTCCTTGGCCCCCATATCAAACAAGGGTTCATCAACAAAAAGCAATGGAACAAATCAAGGAGACTCAAGCTGTGTTCAAAGAGGATCTTGACCAAGTGAAGGGTGAGATAAGCTCAATGAAAGGAGATTTGAGTCAAGTTCTTCTAGCTTTAAAGAACATTATTGACAGGCAGGATCAAATTCCCAGGGAAGCTTTCGAAGAAGCAGCCCAGACTATTGGTGCATCAAGCGGTCACCAACTAAGGAAAGAGTCAGAGGCGGGACCCCAGAAGTCTGTCATAGCCCACCAAGAAGCCGAAATTGAAGGGTTTGTCCCACCACTTCCAAAAGCAGGGGCATCTCGTACCCTACAGATTGCAACCAATAATGCAAATAACTACTTGGACCTGCAATACGGAGACCACGACCCAGAGGATGCCAACTAAGAGCCCTCAAAGACGACTAGTACTCATGCTATTGATAACCCACTAGTGATGAATCAGTACAAAGCTCTGGAAGAAAGACTAAAAGTTGTGGAGGGTTTCGACGCTTTCGAAGTAGACGCTCTCGAAATGGGCCTAGTTCCTAATGTGGTGATTCCACCAGAGTTCAAAGTACCTGACTTTGAAAAATACAAGGGGCTCACTTGTCCAAGAAATCATATCTGTATGTATTGCAGGAAGATGCATGCCCATGCCCACGATCAGAAGCTGATGATTCACTATTTTCAAGATAGCATGAGTGGGGCATCTTCAGACTGGTATATGCAACTGGAGCGAACGCATATTTGAACCTGGGCAGATCTTGCTAATGCTTTCCTAAAGCATTACAAATATAACCTGGACATGGCGCCTATCCGCATGCAACTCCAAAATTTGTCCCAGAAGAGAGAAGAGTCCTTCAAGGAGTATGCTCAGAGATGGAGGGAGTTGGCATCCCGTGTGCAACCACCACTGTTAGAGAAGGAGTTAGTAGACACGTTCATGGGAACTTTGCACGGGTTGTATTATGAGATGATGGTTGGAACTATCTCTTTGGGGTTCTTAGACCTAGTAACCATCGGAGAAAGAATCGAGACTGGGATAAAAAGTGGGAAGATATCAGGGGGACCATCAAATTCTCCCTACAATTCAAAGAGGCATGCTTCAAACCTCCCCAAAGGAAAAGAGGGAGAAATTAATGTTGCAGCGTCACAACCCAGGGTACAACAACCATTAGTGATCCCACTAGGGCAGCAGCAAGGCAGAAAGCCACCCAGGAAATTTGATCCACTCCGTATGCTACCTAGCCAGTGATTACAATAGCTAGTTAAGGAATCCTTAGTGGAACTCAAGCCTCTAGCCCCTCCAGTCGGGCCACTCCTACGAAGATACAATGCCAACTCCAGATGCGAGTATCATGCTAATTCTACTAGATATACCATAGAACGGTGTTGGCCTTTCAAGCACAAGGTGTAGGATTTGTTGGATTATCAAGACATCACTTTCGAGAAGCCCAACAACACATCAGACCCTACGCCGTCGCATGATGGGATGACAATAAACGCAATTGAAGTAGCCACCGACTCTGGGGCAAGCAGACAAGCAAGAACCTTGATAAACTCGCTGGAAGAATATCCGTTGGAATATGGACTCTCCTAGAACACATTGAAGCTTTTGAAAAAGCTCTACAAAGGCTAAGAGACCACGGGATAGTCCAGTTCGGACAATACCCTGAAGGAAAATATGAAGCTACTCTGAAGGGCGAAGCACATTTTCCTCCAATCCAAGAGACCTTTGTCAACAATGGAGTAGTGCATGGCAGACATGGGGCAAAAATATCCAACAAAGCCAACACCAAAGAGGCAACTGAATTCATCCGAGAATGCGCCCCAGAAGAAGAACTCAAAAGATGGACCGTCGTGGAAATTCCTGAGATCTTTTTCTTTCCTAATTAATTTTTCTTTTTTTCGAAAGAACCTATGTCAAGCCCGAGGCATAGGGGTTGCTTGTAAGGGTTTCCCTATTTTGTTTCAGACAATATTTACGATTAATAAAAGTTATATTTTGTTTTCAATCAAGATACCTTTCTTTCTCTTGCATTTATATCTCAAATTTAAAAATGGCAATACTTTTTCTGCATATGCATTTTCAAATATTCATATACTAAATCTGCACCAAAACATGATAAAGGTGCAAATTCATGCCCAAAACCACCGATAATTCTACTGTTGCGATCCGATATAATTTTGATGCTCCTATCAACCAAGCTAAAGAGGAAGATGATAAAGATCTTGAACTCTCTGAGAAAATGGCGAGGGAAATGAAAAGAAAAGCTAACAATATGCAACCATATCAGGAGGCTATTAAGACCCTTAATCTGAACACATGGGAAGACCTAAAAGAAACCAAGCTAAGGGGATATGTTAGAGCAGAGCCATAAAGAAGCCGATAAATTTATTACGCATATCTACAGAAACATGCCAAGTCCAAATACAGACAGTGTGTAAAAATAAGCAACTACGAAATACCAAGATCTGACGAAGAACCCGGGCCAGGGGCACGTTGGGTATCCACGTTCAACAAGACTTAAAATGCACCAAGGCACGATATAGGGGTAGTATTGACTTCTCCAAAGAATGCTCACAGGCCATATACCAAGTCAATGGTGAACGGGATACTAAACATCCAAAACTGGTTCCATATCGGGATCATGTTTTAAAAACTGACTGCGGAATTCGCAAAAATCATTTCCAGTCACATCCCACGAAAAGGAAATCAAATGATAGACACCCTGGAAACTATATCGTCTATATTCAAAGTAACATGGTCAAACCACGAATCGCGTATCACAAACAACCATAATCAAGAACCCTCACTTTGTCTTACTATCAAAGAAAGACCGGATGACAAGCCTTGGTTTTACGACACCAAGAAAGGCCTCAAAAAACAAGAACATCCAGAAAATGCCTCCAGCATCGACAAGCAAACTCTATGAAAATTAGCCTCGAAATTCTTTGAGTAACAGTATATTGCACGAGATGGATCACGACATGGTCTAGTGCTCCAGGAGATTCTACTACCTCGCCTCAACTCACGTGGTAAATGGACCCCCAATTACGAAGGTCCATACGTAGTTAAAACAACATTCTCCGGTGGTGGTCTTATCCCCACAACAATGGATGGGAAAAACACTACCACATCCGGAAAATTTAGATGCAGTCAAAAAATACTCGCTAAGCTCGAACCTCAAACAAGCAACTTAGGCAAAAAGGAGCGTCTCGGTGGATCGAAAACCCTAAAGGGCGATCCAGGCAAAAATTAGGGGCATATAAAAAAGAATTTATCCCGGTGGATTGAAAACCCGAAAGGGAAATCCAAGCAAAAGTTAGAGATTTCATACAAATAACTAAAGAACAAAAAGACTACAATCTAAGAACTACGACTGCGAACCACGAAGGGAGAGATAGATCTGAATCATACAACTCAGAAGCAAAGGAGATAAGATCATTAAAAGGATATTGGGGAACAGCAGTAGCAATTATCATTTTTATTTCCATTTACAGTTTTAAAACCTTCTGTAATTACCTCTTTCTAGGAATTGCATCTTGTACTCTCGCCTATTCAGAAGCATATTAATAAAACACTGGCTTTCTTTGCATTTTTCAAATTGCATTTTTTCTTTTCTCAGACTTGTTTACAAAATAATACGATCATTACTTGTGAATATTGTCTTGAAATCATTCCGGGGGATTAATAAAATAAAAGCATTTGACAAAACATCGAAAAAACGTTTTGGTTAGAAAAATATCAAAAGGAAATCCACGTCTACGTCCACGCACATGGCTACTCCTACGTCTTGCAACACAAAAATCTATACACATGTCTACGCCTATATCTATGCATATCTACGCGCCCATACACGAAGTCTACGTCCATACATATGTTTGCGCCTATGCCAACACTCAACAATACAAAGTCTATACATATATCTACGCATCCCTACGCAACGTCTACGTCCATGTTAGCGCCTATGCCTACACTTGCAACACAAAGTCTACGTTCGCACATGCGTCCTCGCACATGTGTACTCCTGCCAATTCTATACATACGTCTATGCTTATGCTTGCGCCTACGACATACGAATCCACATACGTCTACACTTACGCCTGTGCCTACAACATACAAATCTACATACGTCTACGCTTACGTCTGCACTTACAGAGACCACACATATGCTAATACATATGTCTACGCCTGCGCTTACAACATACAAATCTACATACGTCTACGCTTACGTCTGCACTTACAGAGACCACACATATGCCAATACATACGTCTACGCCTGCGCTTACAACATACAAATCTACGCATATGCTGTTACCTATGTCTACGTCTACGTCTACGCCCGCACTCACAATAAAAAATCAATGTTCAAATTTTGCTAACATTGTCCACTGCGTTCAAGTTCAACAATGCTACGACGATACAACATACAACACCGGAAATTGGCAGCCCTAAGCCAATGGTTTAAAGGAAAAATTCCATAAATGCTCTTCATAACATTTCAAGGCATATACGCATCTTATACACATTTCACGCATACATTTTGCATATCTAAAGCATACATACTCTATACATTTCAATATTGAATACACTCAGGGTTCCATATCAATGTCAAACATCATACATTTCGCATACATACAATAGTCAATAAGCATGCATACACATGTATCACATAGCAAACAGACAAATAATCTCACCCTCGATTCAACTATCTAAGGGTAGACCAACACAATACTCCTCCTACGATTCAACCCGTCACCTCAGTCTTCATTCCGTGACATGTTCAGCCCATCACCTAAGTCTTCCCACAATGATGAGTTCCTTACAAGCCCAGTACGTTGCCTCCAAGCCGCAATGTATTATCCAAACTCAAATCATTTCCTCTAAGACGCAATGTATTATCCAAACTCATTACATTGCTTCTAAGCCGCAATATATTATCCAAACTCATTACATTGCCTCTAAGCCGCAATGTATCCTCAAACTCATCACATTTCCTCTAAGCCGCAATGTATCCTCAAACTCAACATGTTTCCTCTAACCGCAATGTATCCTCAAAAATCAACACATTTCCTCTAATCCGCAATGTATTCTCACAACTCATTACATTGCCTCTAAGCCGCAATGTTTTCGCAAAATCCAAATCATCATCTCAGACTTCATGCAGCGATGTTCGAAACAGTAAATTTATCTTATCACATTAGACTTCATGCAGTGATTCGTGAACCTAACCCATTGCCTCAAACTTCATGCAGCAATGTGTTTCAAACTCTAGACCATCGTCTCAGACTTCATGCAGCGATGTTCGAAACAACAAATTTAACTTATCACATCAGACTTCACATAGTGATTTGCAAACCCAAACCATCGCCTTAGACTTTATACAACAATGTTCGAAACCAAATGTAGCTTATCTTCTTAGACTCCACACAGTGATTTTTAAATCTAACCAATTGCATCAGACTTCGGGCAGCAATACGTTCCTTTATTCCATAAACACCGATCATCACCTCAGACTTCATGCCGCGATGTTCAGAAGAAAAAAACACTTTAACCTACTTCATGCGACAATGTGTTTCTTTATTCTGTAACACAGATCATCGCCTCAGACTTCATGCAGCGATGCTCGAAAGAAAACAAAAACTCTAGCCTATCGACTCAAACGTCATGCAGCAATTCGTGAACATAACCCATGGCCTCAGTCTTCAAGCAGCCATGCATCATCAATCATTGTTGTTGTTCATCCTCCAAATGAGTGAATGAGCCAAGACATACGAAATTGCGCTCTTAAAACCATTTGTCTCGTTATAAAACCCGGGTAAGCGATATATCATCAGCTTTGCCTACTTCCTTGAGACTCGTAAGGGTATACTATATCAGTGTAACCTTATGTTTGTCGGACAAATTTTGGGATATTTCAAGTATTCAATAAACTTCCAATCAAAATGCGTAAGACTCGAGTTTTCTCGCACTATTCGATTGAAAGATAATTGAATAGGGGCAGATGTCATACCCCAAATTTGTCCTACCTCGATGATTTTATTTTTCAAGATTTAAATAGAATAAATATTTAATTAAAGATGGTACAACAGTATCTGATATCCCACTTTTATCCAAGACATGGGGTGTATATTAATTCAGGAAAGTGGGGCTTTCTAAATCAGAAAGACTCATAAATTCGTTCGCGAGGCATGTTGGCCAATGGCCCATGCAATTTGAAATCAATTATTCAAGTAACTATTAAGTTCTTAAATATTGAACAGTTGTTATTAAGAAGAGAAATGAGAAATTAAAACAATCGCTAAGTTAGTCCACTTGGCATTTGTGAGCAAAATTATTATTTTGATTTTGAGTAAGAGTTTTAAATCATTTTTATGTAATAAAGGATTTTGAAAAGGGTGTTATTAGCAAGACTCTTTGGTCTTATTATTAAATATATATATATATATATATATATATATATATATATATATATATATATATATATATATATATATATATATATATATATATATATATATATATATATATATATATATATATATATATATTATGAAGAAAAATATAATTGCTGACAAGTTCCGTTATTAAAGAAAATTGTTTATTTGTTTTTAAGCAAATGAATAAACAATATATTTTCCTTTTTAAGATAAAACTAAAACGTTTTTAAGCCTAATTAAATTTTAAAAAAATGGAGTTTTTGCTGCAAAAGAAAATATGTTGGGCTGAAAGTGCTGGCAGGTCCAAAAGCAAGTAATGGTTACTTACCAAGATTATGAACGTTTTTTATTGTTGTTAACAGTTGCTGTAGAAATTTGGAATAAAAAAAAACAAGTATGGTTGGGCTAAGTAAAATAAAACAGCGCAAGGCCCATGTAAACAAAAAAAACAGCCACTGTTCCAATTCGCCCAAAATTCACGCACGATTTTCGCTATTAACACTTACATTTCTACATAAATCAAATCTCTATCCATTACAATCAACTAATCAAATCTCAATCTCAAAACAAATCCAAAATATTCATGTTAAAACTGAAATTGATATGAAATCCAGAAAATCTTTGACAATCAAGAAAATCAGTACAAACACATAATACAGATCCGAAAATTACATAATATAGTCTAAATCAGTCAACAGAAAAAGTCCCTAATTGGTTCTAGAAACCCTAATCTAAAGTTTATAAATACTAAGCTAAAAGATACAGAAAAGGGGATTTGATACAGAAACAGGGGTTGGACAGTAGACGGAAGAACAAAATCAAGAGAAGAGGATTTGGAGGATGAACACAAGTACCAGAACCTTGCTTGTTGAAGATTGGAAAGGGGAGATTAGGGTTTCAACGTCTGAAACCCTAATCGCGTGACCTAAATGGTTGTTATCCTCGCTAGCTCAGTCGCTTCCGCATCCACCGCTGCTTCACCTCCATCGCCATCCACTTCGAAGCTCCATCAGAACCTGTAAAAACAAAAAAGAAGAAAAGGTCAGCCCCGAGTCGGATAAATGCTCAAAAATCCAACCGGATCGCGAAAAGGGTAATTTGACTTAGCATATTGTTTTGTATTGTTATGGGGTTGTTGGGTTCTCGTTTACGGTGAGAAAGGTTTTGGGATTAGGTTAGCGTCGTCGGTGGTTGGTGGAGATTAGGGTAGTAAGGTTGAAGAAGAAAAGGGAATGAAGGGTCCTGTGGCGAGAGAGAGGAAGAAGAGGATATCATTTGCTGTAAAACACAAATGAAAAAAATGAAATTTTAATCAAAATGTATCCGTCCCAATCAAATGCATGCGCGTATACCACAATTACCATGTGCCCTCAGTTTCATCCATTCGATTTTGATCATACGGACGTTAGGCCAAGTCTGCACGGTAAACCCATACTCCCTCGTCACACATGATCCACCTGGCCCCCTCTTTAAATGTGTTGGGCCCAGGTCCACTGCTCTTCACACCACCCTTCCCCTGGATTGCTAAAACGCCAAATGAAATACACCCCCTGTCTGAATAAACAAATGGGCCTAGCCTAGATCTACTTATAACACCCCACTTTTTTACTTAATAACAAAAAATGCACCCCCTTCTGAAATTAGTTATATACTATATTTTTTAAATGATTATTATTTTCTTCTTATTATTATTATTATATTATATTATTATTTTTATTTAATATTTTTATTATTATTAGTTATAATTATTATTATTATTACTGGTAATTTTTATTTATAGTATTATTATTTATTATACGTTAATATTACTTATTATCATAAATAAATTATGTTTATTTAGAAATACTCATGAACATATTTTTATATATCATTTGCATTAAATTATTTTTTAATCACGCATTAATCAAGATCTTTGTAAATAATATGACTAAAAATTATTCAACAAATCATCAAATTATGTTTCGCAATAAACTAAACTAATGAACTGTATTTTTTGCAAAAGGGTCTCAAACTAGTTTTGACTTACTGCGCACTCAGTCAAAACCTCTGCAATCACTACTCCCGACCGAGTGCGAAGTGATTCAAAATATGTTTGCAAACTCCTAAAAAACACCAACCCATACGAACTACGAATTGGGACTCTGATTCCTCATAAGAGGATACGTAGGCATACGATCTAAAATCGTGGCGAGTCTTTCTAATTAAAACTTAAAATCCAGTTTACCCCAAACCTAAACCTAGAGTCTAATAATATCCTTGTGAACAAGGTGGATGAAAGGTGCCTAACACCTTCCTTTCGTATAGTTAAGTCTGAAACCTAGAATCTCTGTCCGTGAATTAGGGTTTACTATTAGATTTCCTTCCCTAGGATAAAAACTAATAGTGGCGACTCTTGATTAAAAAACTAGTTGCTACACTTAGCGGCCTTCTGCGCGCTAAGCGGGCTCTCCTGGACAGAACTTCTCAAAATTGGTCTTTTATTCCAAAAACGCGCATCCGAAGTCGTTCCTTCGACACCTTATTCCCCGATGCTCCAAAATGAAACAAATACCTACTAAATAAATGGAAAAACATCAAACGGTACACTATATACACAAAAACACAAATAAACACAAACTAAATGTATTTATACAAAAGTCGAGTTTATTCAACGATATTAACAACAAAGAATCGATAAGTGCAACAAAAACTATATACAAAAATAACTACAATTTGCACTTATCACTACCACCACCATCTTGTACAACCTGCAACACAAAAAGAAAACAAAAATTAGTACAAATCCATCCCACAAAATCACAACTTGCAAATTAGTACGATTGACATCCCACTATTCAACTATCTCTCCAAACTTGCTGCCTAAGTATTCATTTGTTCTTATCCTTTCTTCATAAAGACAACTCACAATCTTATCTACTCCTCAATTTCTCCATAATACCCTCAATCTCATAATCCTATATAAACACTCAATTCACGGCTCTGCGGGGGGAGAGAGCTTTACACTCATAACAATAACAACCATAACTCAAATACCAACCACACTTATAATAACAGAAACAACAAAAATATGAAAAAAACAGATAAAAATTCATCCCTCCAAACACCAACAATTATCATACAAAACCTCAACCAAAAATCATACCACAAATCTGCACAAAACCACACTGATTTACACCCTAAATTTTTTCTAAAAACCCAGATAAATCCACTGTAATCTCACTACCTGACCCACCATTCATCTTTCTGCATAATATACTCAAACTCTCATTCTTAGCTCACATCCAAAACCATTCACGAAACTTCCCTTTGCACCAAACCTCGACAACCTTACTACCCCAGCCATTCAACTCTTCAACCCTGCTCATTAACACTCTCACCACAGAGCCATCAACAAATTTGTATCACAACAACACAATCACAATAACATAAATCGCAAGAGAAGAAGAGCGAAGACGGAGAATCAGGTCGTATAGCAAAAATAGAGTACCTGAGTTTAGAGAGATCAAGTGAGAGAATATAGAGATGAGATGGATCAGTTTAATGAATAGCAGTGAGAGAATAGGAGAAGCAGACAGAAGGAGGAAAGTTAAAACGAGAGAGGCATAGGACTCGGTTCCAACGTGAAGAGAGAGAGAGAGAGAGAGAGAGAGAGAGAGAGAGAGAGAGAGAGAGAGAGAGAGAATTTGGTATTTGGTATTTAGTACTAAAACTTCATTTTAATATTATAAAAAGTCAAGGTGACATACAATTACCCGGTCAGCAAACAGTCACAAAACACGTATGTATCTCAAATGGAATCTTGGACTAAAATATTTTTTGTTTTGGAATTTATATTTGTTAAGGGGCGAAAATTTTTTTTTTTTTAAAAAGGGTAAATCAAAACTCACTACTATTGTAAGAGATAAAGTGCATTTAACCCTAAAACCTATCATGGATCCAAGGCATTTGAGCTACACTGTTCTAGTCAAACCAGTATTAGGTATTCAAAAGTTCACATTTCATTGATCATGTTTATCGAGTCTATGTATCACGAATCAATCACCACATCAACCCATTTTTTATAAAACCAAAACTCACAATTCTAGACCATAAAACATTAGAAAAAAGTTACAAATGTAATATGAGTCCAGATGATACGAGTGCTGCAGGATAAATAAAACAAAATCCCAAATATACTAATATCATTTCTGTCAGAGATTCCAAACTTAATGTGATTCTGCAGGTGGGATAGATAATTCTATATTGTATGAAAAGAGATTCCGAACTTAATGTATCACAAGTCAATCACCACATCAACCCATTTTTTATAAAACCAAAACTCACAAATCTAGACCATAAAACATTAAAAAAGAGTTATAAACTTAATATGAGTCCAGATGATACGGAGGGCTGCATGATAAATAAAACAAAATCGCATATACTAATATCATTTCTGTCAGAGATTCCAAACTTAATGTGATTCTGCAGGTGGGATAGATAATTTTATGTTGTATGGAAAGAGATTCCAAACTTAATGTGATTCCAAACTTTATATTTATAGAAAAGATAAACGCACATGGCGAACTGAGCATGGTAGGTGCTAGGGACAAAAGGTATCTTTATATGGTATTATGATTTACAATGGGTATATGTATAGGTTAATATTGTATATACTTGATAGTAGTTTTGTATTTTGCCTATTTATATATTGAATTCAAAGCAAACCTATTTTAGGACACCTAATCAACAATCAATTTTTCAAAAAAAAAAAATCTACATTTTTAAAAACTAGATCGAACTAATTGGTTGAAAGTTGAACTGAGAATTAGTAGGATTATCGGTCGGATCTGAATGGTAGATCTGATAAGTAATTGAATATGTGGGAATCAATTAAAATCGGCTAAAATCATTAAAAGTTGATAATTCAATGGATAAATTCTTATTTCTTTTATTATATTTTTAAAATATAAGTAAACATTATTGAAAACTTATATAGAACATCGAATTAAATTTCCACTACAAGAAATTTTTGCTTCAGCCACATGAATTCACGACGTAATAAAGGGGATTACGTTTTGATTATCACCACACAAATATTTTAAATTAATAAATAAAGAAATAATGTTCAACTTTTCACGTGAGAAAATGAAGACGTTTTTGAAAAAATACAGTGTCGTGTAAATCACGACGCAACTTAAAAAATAAAAATAACCAAAACAAATATTTCAAATTTTCGCGTGGTGGGAAATTCAAATTTTTTGAAAATTGTTAGTGTTAAGATAATCACGACGCTATTTTTCTAACATGTTACATTTGCGCCCACTACAAAAAAAAACTCTCATTTGCGACGTGAATTTCACGTCACAACCAATTATTAGCGACGTGAAGGATCACGTGGCTGGGGAGAGGGTGGCAAATTGTTTGCGACGTGATTTTCATGTCACAAAGTTGTGACGTGAAAATCAAGTCGCAACATATTTTATAGGAATGCCTGCTTTTGTAGGAAAAGCAGGTGGGACAGTGTAAAAGTTGCTTTATTTGTCACGTGATTTTTACGTCATAAACTAGTGACGTGAAAATCACGTCACTAAATCCTAAACGTATGACACACATATGTCTTCAGCTTTTGTTTTTATATGTTAAGTTGCGACGTGATTTTCACGTCACAACTTGTGACGTGAAATTCACGTCACAAATTCACGTCGCTAATATTTTCTTTTCTTTTATAATTTAAATTTAATAACTAGATTTATTTTTCTTTATATAATTAATTAAATAAAAATATTAATTAATAAATTCAATATAATAAATTAAATTAATAACTTTAACATATAATAAATTTAATATATAATAAATTAAATTAATAAATTCAATATATAATAAATTAAATTAATAAATTCAATATATAATAAATTCAATATTTAATAAATTCTATATATAATAAATTCGATATATTAAATTTAATATAATAAAATTAATAAACTAAAATTATAAATTTAAGAACTAATTAATTAGTATGGTACACAAATTCAAACGTGAATAAATAAAAAAAAAATAAGTTTATGGGTCATCTTGGTTGGTATAATTGTCAATGTCAAAATCATCCTCGCTTTCGTCATCCTCCAGCTCTTGACCACGAAAGTTTTGATTTCCACCAAACCCTTGCATAAATTGTCGCATTTGTTGCTCCATATCAGCATGCCTCTTCGCCATGATCTCCATTTGTCGTTGTTGATCTTGTCTCATTTCCTCTATTTGGGCTTTCATTGCCGCCTCATGTTGCGCTGACTCGCGTCTCATCTTATTAAACGTCAATTGTTTTACCATTTCAAGTTGTTCCGGTGTCAAATTTGGTTGACGTGACCCCCCTTCCCCATCTCTAACTCTTTGAAATAGAGTTCTATCCCCACTTCTCAAGGAGCCCGCTAAATTTCCACCACAAAAAAAAACCGTTAGGGCCTTTTCCACCAATGACTTGATCCCAAATATAAAAATTCACATCTGGATGAAGCGGCTCTCCCTCTCCCGGAGTATATTGAGGATTATGAATAAGAAAATTTGCGAGCAATGTCTGATAATCCTCCTATACATTCAATAAAAAAATTAAGTTAAATATTTAATAAATTAAATTAAATTAAATTAATTTATATTATATTATATTAAAAAAGTTGCCACGTGATTTTTACGTCACGACTTGTCAATTGCCACGTGATTTTCGTGTCACAGTTTATCAATTGTCACGTGATAATCACGACACAAAATTGTCATTAAATAAAAAAATTAAACAACAACTTAAATTAAATAACTTGCGAAAGCTTTTAGAGTGCGTTCGTCAACAAAATCTCTGATTTTCTTCATTCGAGTCTTTTTAACCAACTCAATCATTAATGGAGGTCTCCCCAAGTTCTTGGTCTAAATAGTAAAATTAACATTACTTAAAAAATATATTATGAATCAAAATATAAATTTAAAAAGTGATAATATTTATCATGCATCGAACATGCTCTGCGGTACTTATACTTCCAACTGCATTAACGCATCCCCCTTTTTCAGATGCCCTCATCTTCTTAAAATTTTCATATTTAGTCCGAAATTTAGGTGACTCCCAATATTTAAGAAGTTCCTCAAAAACCTCTTTCTCTGTCCAATTGGGACAGATATCTTGAAGTTCTCAACGCTCTCTAACACGCCGCATTATGTCAGAAAGTCGTCTTGAGGTTCTGCCATAATAATTTTTTTTATCATCTTCTCATTCAATGGGTCCCACATATATTTTTCCTGCAAAATTGTATGACATTAAAATGAATAGTTAGATAATTATAATGAAAAATTCATTTAAATAACAATAACTAAAAAATAAATTAATTATACCTTAAATTTGTTAAACCAAGCTTCTTTATTTTTTACATCTCTGAAGGTCTTCCAAAATTATTTATACATCTGCTGAATTATATAATTTATAACATTGGCAGTAGTCTGACATGGCGAGAAACTAAACAACAATAATTTGAATTAGCAATATTAAATATAAATTTATATTAAAAATGAAAATATATTCTTAAATAAAAATTTATAAATAAGAAACTTACGAGTTTTCTTCGGGCTAAATCCAGAATCTCCCGTCAATGACATGAATCTCACCCGGATCATCATTCCCTCGAAGATCATTTCCATCTAACACATCATCATCCCCATCCACATGATCATCATCATCATCTGGATGCACATGATCATCCTCACGTGCAGGTACATGTAGGGGATGTGGGGTGCGAGATCCTCTAGTCTGTGTGGGATGTGGGGTGCGGGATCCTCCAGTCTGTGTGGGATGTGGGGTGTTGGATCCTCCAGTCTGTGTGGGATGTGGGGTGCTGGATCCTCTAGTCTGCTGAAAGGATGAGGGCATCTGTGTGGGATGTGGGGTGCTGGATCCTCCAGTCGACTAGAAGGATGAGGGCATCTGTGTGGGATGTGGGGTGTTGGATCCTCTAGTCTGCTGGAAGGATGAGGGCATCTGTGTGGGATATGGAAAATTGGATCCTCCAAAATGCTGGAAGGATGAGGGCATTTGGGTCTGCGGGAAAAGAAAACCAGGTGGCCTAACAAAATATGGTACCTCATACGGGCTAATAATAGAAGAACTCCCAGATGGAAATGGCATACTCTGAGAGGAGAGTAATGGCACAAAAGACTGAGTACTGGCCATGGACATATGATCGACCTAACTCTGTGGGGGAGGGCATATGGCCGACTGAGGTGCCTCACATGTTACTAACCTCGGGCATTAGGACTTTTTACCACTATCCATACTCTTATCAGTTCGAGGTGGCATTTTACCTATTTATATAGAATACACAGTTAATATATATATATATATATATATATATATATATATATATATATATATATATATATATATATATATATATATATATATATATATATATATATATATATATATATATTCATAAACAAAAATACTAAATTTGAAAAATACATTCTCTTCAATACATATTCATTAACATATTCAATAGATGATTCATTATTCTCATCAATATATATTTATTAACACATTCAATAAATAGTTCATTATTCTAAATCTTCATGCTCGTCATCTATATCATTCTCATCATCTGATGTGATATTGTCCTCGGATCCAAACTCTTCATCCATATTATTATCAACCAACAATATAGACGCATCAACTTGATGCCCCTCAACTATTGTATCAAATAAACTTATAATTTGTTCATCTGCAATCACATCATTAATTTTCTCATCTTCATCAACTTGGTAAGCAGCATCTTCCACTAGATCGCCAGTTTCAATATGACCCAGTGGTTTTGTTTTTATTACAACACACTGTCCTTGTTTACGTGGTACAAATGAAGGATAAGGATCATAATAAACTTGCCTAACAATATGTGACATTATGAAAAGGTCATACTCTTTGTACCTCCGATCCATTTGAATCTCAACAGTACCATATGACTTATCTATTTTTGTGCCTCTAGTTGGATCATACCATTCATAATAAAACAAGACAACTTTATTTTCAAATTCCAAGTAATTGTATACCAACTCGTAGATATGTTTAACAAAGCCATAGAAGTCATCTTCACCGCCATCTGTAACTCCTTTTACAAATACACCACTGTTTATGGTTTTTTTCCCTTAAGTTCATATCTCAGTGTGAAATTTATATCTGTTCGCAAAGTATGTGTGCCATTCATTTGTGCTTTGAACAGGACCTTCAGACAAGTTTCTCAAATTGAGTATTTCTGGAGTCAGTGCAACACTGTTAGACAATCTCTCCTTGAACCATGTTGGAAATTGAGCATGGATGACACCGGATGTTGATTGTACACCGGCACTATGAAAATATGCGATGTTAAATTCCCTAAAAAGAAACACACTATAAGTTTCAAGATGATAAGTTTTATATTAACAATGCAAAGAAAATTAAACATTTGGGGTATACTTACTCAAAATATGGTTTAACTTCAAGGCAGTTGATCAAGACATGGACATGTGCGGATTGCATTTCTTTTTGGGTATACCAATGCACACCCTTCTTTCCAGAGGGATGACCTGGAAGCCCGAAGACTGATAAGGTGAATTGACTCCTCTCGTTGACATTTACAGGATTCCGTATGATTCTAGGAGTTAACATCAAGTGATTGAAATAATGGCTGCAAAAATGTGATGTTTCCTTATGCAAGTAATGTGCACATATAGATCCTTCAACTCTAGCTTTATTTTTTAGTGATCGCTTTGAATCACCCATGAATCTTTCAAACGGATACATCCACCTATATTGAATAGGTCCACAAAGATTAGCTTCATATGCAAGATGCACAGATATATGCTCCATGGAGTCAAAAAAACCAGGCGAAAATACTTGTTCTAACTTACAGAGAATGAGTGGAATGTTTCGGTCCAACTTAATGATGTAATCCACTCTTAAAGTTGACGCAAAAATATCTTTAAATAATTGACTAATTCCAGTTAGTGGATTAAGCACATGTTTGGGTAGTGAACCAAACTCAATTGGTAGCAATTGTTCCATAAAAACGTGGCAATCATGACTTTTCATACCATGAAACTTCCTCGTGTTAACGTTGGCACACCTTGCTAAATTTGAAGAATACCCATCTGGCATTCTTAAATCTTTTAACCATTGACAAACTGCTTTTGCTTCTTGGGAAGTCGGACTAAAACAAGCCTTGGGTTTTAATAATTTTCCATTCGGTTGAGGTTTCAACTCCAACTCTTTTCGGTTACACCAAATTTTCATGTCTTGTCTAGCCTTCTCATTATCTTTTGTTTTGTCTTTAACATCCATCACTATGTTAAATACATTATCAAAAACATTCTTCTCAATATGCATAACATTAAGATTATGGCGCAACAATTATCTTTCCAATACGGGAGGTCCCAAAATATACTTCTTTTTTTTTCAATTGTGTGTGACTCTGTATCCTTCAATTCTACATGCTTTGCCAGTATCTGTAAATTTTGGTAGTTCACAAACTTGATTACATATATCACCTGGTGACAATCGAGGCGGAGGTAGATTTGTTACTCGTTCTTCTTTTTTAAAATTTGTCTTGTTTCTTCTGTAGGGAAGATTTGTTGGTAGTAATCTGCGGTGACAGTCAAACCACGAGCTTTTCCCCCCTTTATCAAACGTAAACGCTTTGGTGTATGCCATGCAATGTGGACAACTCATTTTGCCATACGTACCCCAACCAGACAACATGCCATATGCTGGAAAGTCATTAATGGTCCACATCAAGGCAGCTCGCAAAGTAAAGTTTTGTTTACAAGATATATCATAAGTCTATTCTCCAATCTACAACCTCTTCAAATCATCAATTAAAGGTTGTAAGTGCACATCGACTCCGGCTTTTGTACTGGAGGGCCCTGGAATGACATATGTCAAAAACATGTATGGTTTTGACATGCACATATCAGGAGGGAGGGTGTAAGGAGTTACAATAACTGGCCAACAAGAATACGCACTTCCCGACGCTTAAACATATGGGGCAAAACCATCAAAGCATAATCCAAGCCTGACATTTCTAGGTTCTACGGCAAAATCATGATGTGTCCGGTCAAAGTGCTTCCATGCCTCGCCATCAGATGGATGTCGCATAGTGCTTGAACTTGTTTGGTTTTTATGATGCCATGTAATTTGACTTGTACTGTGCATTGAAGCAAACTTTCTTTTTAACCTTGGTATTATCGGAAGATAAAACATGGACTTTACTGCTACACGCTTTTGTTTGTTGTTAATGGCTCTACTGTGAACTTGATATATTACAAAACTTGCATTCCTCCAATAATCCATCTTGAGTACCAAACTCATTATCATAAAATAACATGCAACCACTAATGCAACAATCAATCTTTCTTACTTTTAAACCCAACTTTGAAACCCACTTCTTTGCATCATAAAAAACTTGTAGGCAAGTTGTCTTTCGTTGCGGTGGAGTCCAACATCATTTTTGTGAAATGTTCCAAACACTGATCAGGAACATTCTGTTGGCTCCTAAATTCGACACCTTTGTTTAGATTGATGTCAGCCATTAAAAGCTGAAAGATGCTTTCGACTGGCTAAGCCTGTCGAAGTACCCGTCGAAAGATGGGAAAATACTTAGAAGATTTCTTCCAAGGAAGAAGGCTGGTTGCCTTCGACGTCGAAGGAGTTTTCGTCGAAGACATCTCTTGATGAAGGTGTTCGATGGTCCAGAGTGGAGCAGTTTGAAATTCAAAGCTTTGGAGGGAAAACGGTTTCCAGCAGTTACTACGTGCAAACGTGCAAGGATCTGGAGCGTCGAACATGGAGAACGTGCCAAGTGGCTTGATCTCGAAGCAGTGTAACTGCCCGACGGTTACTTGGAATGTTTTAGTATAAATAGGAGTAGACATGTAGTTTCTCGCGTGTGTTCACAATCATATACATAGTCACTCATTTAGATTCAAGTACCCAGTGTGAGCGAAAGAATTGTTGAGAAATGTATGTGTGAAACACCAATTTTATCAATTAAAGTCATTTACTTTTCCAGCATTTTACTTGCTTTTCTCCTTTAAATTCCTGTCGAACCTTTACTTTAAAGCCTTGTTTATTTTACCAAGCCTTTCCTTTATGCAATTTACTTGAAACAATTTATTTAAAGCCTTATCCACCTTAATCAAACTTCAAAATCAACCTATGTCCATAGGATCAATCTGATCGATCCTGCGAGTAACCAAATAAGTAACCATTTGGAGGATCAGCGGTTGTTTACCAAAACCCAAGGTAAACAAATTGGCACACCCGGTGGGACTGTGTGTTGATTGTTGAAAATTATCTCATCTTTTCGAGTTGTATGTTATTGAGGAGTGGTAGAATATACACCAACGATAACAATACTGCCAGAAGAAGGGAAGAGATGGCGAATCCGCCAAACAACAACGAAATTCCACCACCAAGTGTGGGAGCAACGGTTAATATGACCGTGAGTGAAGCGACGAATGTTGGTTCGACACCAGCAGTGTCAGTCACAACCACGGGGCCAATAACTTCGTTAACAGGCCCCAGAATACCTTTGGGAACCCCCCCACCAAGGGGAAATATTGGCACAAGGCCAGTGGTTCCCCCAGGATTTATTCCATTCTATGGTATGCCAACTTCTGAATTGGCAAGCCTAACGAATGCTGCGTCCACTTATTCAGACCCTTTCGTGAGTGCTTCTTCGCCACTCCAAGGCTCTGGAGTAGGCATGGCGAATAGAAATAGGACCCAACTCTTAGGAGGAACGTCCCAAGTAGCCCATGGCCTTACAAATGCCTCGACAGCAGTCTTGAGGCAACAAATGGACGAAAGCAACCATGATATGGTGCAAATGTTGGCACAAACGTTGAGTACAGTGCTAAATCCTCTAATACAAAATACTACTCAATCGAATCAGCAAGTTACAGCGCAAATGACGCGTTTGGCTGATTTCTTTGGAGCACCCCCACCTATTCGACAGCCCCAAAGGGCGCAAACAAGGGGAAATCAGGGGATATTTGTAGAGGAAGAAACCACCATTAACCAGGCTCAATAGCCTGTCGAACAACCTGTCGAAGAACCTAGGGTAATAGCCCCAGAGGTAAGGTTAGTTAACAGAAACCAAAATGCTGACGAAGTGGTTCAGCATGTCCAATACCAAAACATGGGTTTGGAAAACAATCTGGCAACCATGATCGAAAGAATCATGACTCAGAATGGGATGAACATGGGCTTTCGAAGGCCCAACTTTACATCTCCATTGTCGGAATATGTGTTACAAACTGACTTACCTCCTAGAAGCAAAGTCCCCAAATTTACTAAGTTCTCTGGGGACACGACAGAATCTACTGTCGAACATGTGGCGAGGTATTTGATCGAAGCAGGAGACATTTCAAATAATGAAAACCTAAGGATCAAATACTTCCCAAGTTCTTTAACCAAGAACGCTTTTACTTGGTTCACAACTCTACCCCCCAATTCGATCCATCATTGGACCCAGTTGGAAAGATTGTTCCATGAACAATTCTATATGGGGCAAACCAAGATAAGCCTGAAAGAACTGGCCAGTGTGAAGAGACGTTTCACTGAACCTATAGACGAATATCTGAATAGGTTTAGGTTGCTTAAGGCGAGATGTTTTACACAAGTGCCAGAACATGAGTTGGTCGAAATAGCCGCAGGCGGTTTAGATTATTCCATTAGGAAGAAGCTAGACACCCAGTACCTAAGAGACATGGCCCAACTGGCCGATAGAGTTCGACAAGTCGAACGCCTCAAAGCTGAAAAAGCTAAGGCAACAAAAACTCACAAGAGAGAAAGAATAGCGTACGTTGAGATGGATGACGAAGATCTAGAATCCTTCGACGATACTTTAGCTGTCGAAGAAGGAGAAGTCGATTTAGCAGAACTAAAACAAGGGCCTCCATACTCTTGTAAACAGTTAGTCCCCTCAAATGGGAAAAATCCCATTGGTCCAGATAGGACCAACGATAGGTTCCCAAAGAAGACTTATAGTTTTGACATCACAAAATGTGATGAAATATTCGACTTGCTAGTTAAAGATGGCCAAATGATAGTACCCCCTGGGGTAAAAGTGCCTCCTCTTGATCAAAGAAAGAAGAGAGGTTTTTGCAAATATCATAATTTTTTGGGCCATAAAACTTCTCAATGTTTTCTTTTCAGGAATCTTGTGCAAGACGCTATTGAGGAAGGGAGATTAAAGTTTGCTGACAAATCCCCCATGGCTGTCGACTCCAATCCACTGAAGGCTGAAGCCCACTATGCAGAACCCTCTGAGGTGAACATGATAGAGGCAACCAGGATCCAGTCGAAGAAGCCAGGCATTACCATGGTCGAAGTTTCAAAGGACCACATCAACATGCCAATCTTTGGCAGTTTTTCTGGAAATTTATCCAGGAAGACAATTGAGGCTGTCCAGAAAGCGGTCGAGGACCCGAAGTCGAAGACTGCTGAAACACAAAAGACTGGACCAAGACCCAGTTCCCACTTGGCCACTGTTCAAGGCCTGACGGAGAATCTGGAGACACAAATGAAGCAACTAACTCTTGCTACTAAGGATACCATGAATATCAACATGGTTGAACTTTCTGACCCTAAGGCTTCAGAAGAGGCCATAAGGCAAGAGCAGGCAAATAAAACGGCTTTCCCCAGGGAAAACGAAAACTTGGCAGATTTTTTACAAAGATGCCAGAAGAAGAAATCAGAGGTGATGCTGTGTCCAAGATGCAGTTCTATCTTTGATAAAAAAGCTGCTGAGCACATACAAGGCGTGAGAGCAGCGAACAAGAGAAGGGAGAGTGCTGACCTTCGACATGATCCCAGAAGGGGTTCTAATCAAGACAAGAGGCCATTGACTTTTAGGCCTCCAACAAATGTACCAGTAGACACTTGGTACAAAACATCTGGCCGGAAAAGGCCAAGTGAAGAGAAATGGCATTCTTTCGATGTGCCAAGAGGTTCCTCTTTAATTCAGAAGAAAGAGCCTCAAGCTGCTGCACCCAAGGTTGCTCAAGTGTCCAGCAACTACAAGGGCAAAAATCCTATGTCTCGATCCCAATGGAGGAGATATCAAAGGAGGCGAAAAGCTGAAAGGGAGGCTGCCAACGAACCTAAGGCAGAAACTAGTTCGAATGTGCCTAAAAGGAAACAAAGAAAGCCTCTTGAGAGAGAACCAGTTACCAACAGGCTAGTTTGGCCTAACCAAAGTGAGGTCGAAGACGAAGATGATGCTGAGTCCGACGATACTTTGGATATAATGGTGAATATTGTTTCAGTACTGCCTAGGGAATTCAATCGACAGGTAGAAGTCGAAGCCAGTGACTGGGAGGTGGAACAAGAAATGGCCAAACATAGGCCAGTGTGCTATTTTGTCATGGACAATGGCACTACAGAGGAACAAAATGGCTTCTTCGAGCCACCTACAGAGGCGATGAAGAACCACCTCAAACCTTTGTTCATAAGGGCTAAGCTCGAAGAGACCACTGTGAACAAAATATTGGTCGACTGTGGGGCCACTATCAATATTATCCCTCATTCTATGCTAAGGAAGATTGGCAAAAGGGATGAAGAAATCAAACCTCACAATATGGTCCTGTCTAACTATGAGGGAGGCATTGGGACCACCATGGGAGTGATCCAGTTAGATATCAAAGTTGGGTCGATCCTTCGACCAACAATGTTCATGGTCATATCGGCCAAACCTAACTACAACCTTTTGTTAGGCCGTGAGTGGATTCATGGTGTAGGTGCTGTACCTTCATCGATGCATCAAAGGCTGCTTCTATGGCGTCCAGATGGGATGGTCGAAAACATAGAGGCAGATCAAAGCTACTACCTTGGCGAAGTGAATCACTTGGGTGTGGCAGATTTCGACAAAAACTTGGCTCACATAGGGCCATGTCCAACTCCTGACTTCGACATGGCGCCAGCGCCAGACACCTTTTGTTCCCTATACCTGCATCCTGAGCATGGTTTCCAATGGGACAGAGAAGACTTGTCCCACATAGACTTCAGTGGGCTAACTGATATCCAACCAACTGGTTGGGGAAGTGAATTCAGTGATAATGACTGAGTCACAATCTCTGAAGCGAATTTCGGCTTATGTGGCCGAAACCAAGATGATAACGGCTCTCGAAGCCGAAGTAAAGTACATGGCCACACAGGCCAGTGATCAACAATTATCTGCTGTTGGCCCAGGAAAGGATTTCGATCCAAGACCTCCTGATATCATGCCAGATGAAATGCAGGAACAGAGGCTCGACGCCATCTATGACGATGAGCCTTTGGGCTTCGAAAAGGATCCCTTGGCGAACAACATTAAGATGTTAGCACAAGACCCTTTAGAAGAAATCAACTTAGGCGAAGGATCAGATAAAAGGCCAACCTACATCAGCGCCAAAATTGATCCAGAACTTAGGTTGGAAGTAATCCAATTGCTGAAAGAGTTTAAGGACTGTTTTGCATGGGATTATGACGAAATGCCTGGTCTCGATAGAGGATTGGTAGAACTTCAGCTGCCAATCAAACCTGGAAAGAAGCCAATCAAGCAAAATCCAAGACGCTTCGCTCCAGAAATATTGTCGAAGATCAAAACGGAGGTCGAAAGACTTCTGAAATGCAAATTCATCCGTGTTACAAGGTATGTCGAATGGATTGCAAATATTGTGCCAGTAATTAAGAAAAATGGCACATTAAGGGTGTGCATAGATTTCAGAGATTTGAATGCTGCTACCCCCAAAGATGAATATCCTATGCCTGTGGCGGAAATGCTAGTCGATTCTGCCGCTGGCTACGAATACCTGAGTATGCTCGATGGTTATTCAGGATATAATCAAATATTCATTGCTGAAGAGGATGTGTCGAAAACGGCTTTTCGATGCCCTGGGGCCTTAGGCACTTACGAATGGGTAGTGATGCCTTTTGGCCTAAAGAACGCTGGGGCAACGTACCAGCGAGCAATGAATACTATCTTCCATGATTTTATTAACACTTTTATGCAAGTTTATATTGATGATATTGTTATAAAATCTGTTTCCAGGAAGAGTCACATTGACCACCTTCGACAATCATTCGAAAGAATGAGAGAACATGGTCTGAAGATGAACCCTTTGAAGTGTGCGTTCTGTGTGAAAGCTGGAGATTTCTTGGGCTTCGTTGTCCACAAGAAAGGAATCGAAATCAATCAGAACAAAACGAAGGCAATTTTGGAAGCGAAAGCGCCATCGAATAAGAAGGAATTGCAATCTCTCTTAGGCAAGATAAATTTCTTGAGAAGGTTTATATCTAACCTAAGTGGGAAAGCTCAGGCTTTTTCACCCTTACTTCGACTGAATAAAGAGGGGTTCGAATGGGGGCAAGAGCAGCAAGAAGCCTTCGACAAAATCAAAGGGTACCTCACTAAGCCACCTATTTTGGTGCCTCCTTGTAGCAATAGGAGTATGAGATTGTACATAGCTGCATCTGACAAAACTCTGGGAAGTATGTTAGCCCAAGAGGATGAGAATGGAGTCGAAAGACCCATTTATTATCTCAGTCGAGTTTTGAATGATGCAGAAACTAGATATAGCGAAGTTGAAAAATTGTGTCTATGTCTGTATTTCTCTTGTACAAAACTCAAGCAATATATAAAACCAGTTGATGTTTATGTTTCGTCTCATTTTGATGTTTTCAAATATATGTTGTCGAAACCTATCTTGCATAGTCGAATTGGCAAGTGGGCATTAGCATTGACTGAGTACTCCTTGACCTTTATGCCTCTTAAGGCAGTAAAAGGACAAGTGGTTGCGGACTTCATAGTCGACCACTCAATTCAAGTCGAGGATATTAATTATGTGGAGATAGAACCTTGGAAATTCTACTTCGATGGTTCCAGCCATAAAAATGGAACAGGAGTAGGAGTCTTGATTATTTCTCCAGATAAAATTCCAACAACATTCAAGTACCAAATAGAAGGTTCTTGTTCGAACAACGAGGCTGAGTATGAAGCTCTAATTACTGGCCTTGAAATATTGTTGGAATTGGGGGCAACTCGAGTCGAAATAATGGGAGACTCAGAGTTAGTCATCAAGCAAGTCACAAAAGAATATAAATGCATAAGAGAGAATCTCATTATGTACTTTGTGATAGCAAATCGTTTATTGAAACAATTTGAAAGTGTCAATATTCGACACATACCCAGAGTCGAAAACCAAATAGCCAATGACTTGGCACAAATTGCATCAGGGTATAAGATTTCAAAAACGAGATTACAAAGAGCAATCGAAGTTCGAGAAAAGATAAAGGCAACTTGTCTATCACCATCAGACTTGGAATCGACGAGGCTAGGTTATGCTGATCACTCAAACTTCGAGATTTCGTTCATTGATAATTTGTCAGAGCAAGATTGGAGGAAACCCATTGTGGACTATCTTCAAAATCCAGGAGCTCCGACAGAACGAAAAACAAAATACAGGGCGTTGAGTTTTGTACTCATGGGTAATGAGTTATTCAAGAAGACGCCTGAAGGGGTGTTGCTGAAATGTTTAAGTGAAACTGAAGCATACATAGCCCTTTCGACTACGCATGCTGGGGCATGTGGGGCTCACCAAGCAGGCCATAAGATGAAATGGTTGTTGTTTCGACAAGGACTATATTGGCCCACTATGCTGAAAGATTGTGTTGAGTTCGCCAAAGGTTTCCAAGAGTGTCAAGTTCATACAGGCATCCAGCATGTACCAGCAAGCGAACTTCACTCGATAGTGAAGCCTTGGCCCTTTCGAGGATGGGCGTTGGATCTTATTGGAGAGATTCGACCAGCATCATCAAAGAGTCAGAAATACATATTGGTAGGCATTGATTATTTTACTAAGTGGATCGAAGCTGTCCCTTTAGTCAATGTGGACCAAGAAAATGTCATTGAATTTATTCAAAAGAACATTATCTTTAGGTATGGAATCCCTGAGACAATAACAACTGATCAAGGTTCAGTTTTCACTGGTCGAAAGATGCAGGAATTTGCTCAGGAAACAGGTTTCAAACTCCTAACATCCACGCCTTACTATGCACAGGCGAATGGTCAAGTCGAAGCAGCTAACAAAGTGGTGATTGGCTTGATAAAGAAACATGTTGGGAAGAAACCAAAGAATTGGCATAAGACGTTAGACCAGATTTTATGGGCTTGTCGAACGTCCCCAAAAGAAGCCACTGGTACAACACCATATAGGCTAACTTTTGGCCATGATGCAGTATTGCCAGCTGAAATTTGTCTTCAATCTGCAAGAGTTCAGAGGCATTATGATATTCCTTCTGAGGTTTATTGGAATATGATGTTAGATGAACTGGTGGATTTAGACGAAGAGAGATTACACGCTCTCGACTTACTCAGGCTTCAGAAGAAAAGAGTAGAAGACTCTTATAATAGAAAGGTAAAACCTAAGGTATTTTTGCCTGAAGATTTAGTTTGGAAGGTAATTCTTCCCATGGATCGACGGGATCGAGGCATGGGGAAATGGTCACCCAAATGGGAAGGACCCTTCAGAGTTATCCAAACTTTTTCTGGTGGAGCCTATGAAGTCGAAGAGATAAGTGGTGATAAAAGGCTCTTGAGAGTAAATGGTAAATATTTGAAAAAATATAAGCCTATACTTCAAGAGATAAAAATAAAATAATAAAAGAACAAGCTAAACTAACCATAAAAATGCCAAAATGGAAATTTTTATTTCAGCCAAGATGGCAATTGTTATCGAAAACGATTACAGAAGTCGGTTACAAAAGAGAATCAATCAAAAGGTAAGAGAATTCTTGAGTCGAAGATACTTGGCATACTGCAGCTCCAACCTCTTTTTGCACCAAGAGTTTTCTTGCACTAGCTTGGCAATTTGAGCGTCGAGGCTTTGGGCCTTTTCAGCGAATTCCAGGCCGTGCTTGATCTCAGTCTGGCTCTCAGTGTCTGAGATGGTCGAAAGAATTTCCTCCTGGAGTACAGTGTTGGCGTTTATCTTCGCCTCTAACTCTGCGATTTGTGCTCGGAAGGAGACATTCTCTCGCTCAATGGCATCGACCCTTTCCTGTGCAGACGCTTTTTGTTTCGACAACTCGGCAATTCGAGAAGTCGAATCTGAGACAGCAGTCCACGCAGATGAGCTTTTGCCATGCAACACTTCGAGCTGACTGTTAAAACCTCGTTGGCGCCTGTAATCCGCTGAAACTTGATCAATCATAGAATGTAATTCCATGATCAAGTCTGAGATTTCTGGAGCTACAGCTTCGAAGTCAACAGCATTCAAGACCTCTTTTAAGCATGATGGAGCAGTGGGGTCCCCCTCTAAAGTCTTCATCAAATCCCTCTTGAAGAACTGGGCCTTAACCTTCGCCAACGCATCATTAAGAGGAGAAGTTTCAGTAGATTTCCCCGACAGGGTAGGAATTTCCTGACTAGTGTCAGATGAACTCTTACTCTTGATGATTGCATTAAGGTAGCTGACAGGGTCAGTTTGTTTCAAGATTTCCAAGTCCTCTTTTGACCTGTGCTTTGAGGAGGTAACCCTTGCCACAGTATTATCTTGGGCTTGAGGCTGTTGAATGCTGAGTGCCTCGATTGATTGCTCTTCGACTTGGGCTGAGGTGGTACCAGCGTCGACTTGTGGTTCTTCGTTAACATCACCCTGGGGTCCTTCGCCAGCGTCATTTTGTGGTTTTTCGCTAGCGTCACCCTGGTGTCCTTCGCCAATACCACCTTGGTGCTCTTCGTCAACAGCATCTTGATTCTCTTCGCCATCGCCTTGGTCTCTTCCTTCAGGATTCTCTTCTGACGACAAGTCCACCACAGGAACCGTTTCTGGCTGTGTTTCCTCCGCCATAGGTTCTTCTGTTGTCTTCTCCACTGTTTCAGCATTGGCCTCATTCTCAGTATGGGCTTCGTCATTGCCCAAATCTTTTTCCTGAGGCCTGCTAAGGTCAGCAGATTCTAGAGTTTCTGAAGTCCTTGGTGGAGAACTTTCAGTAGTGTCCTGAAAAAGAGAAAGAAGACAAATCTTCAGATGTCGAAAGAGGCATAATCGAATACTGGTATCTATGCCTAAGTTATAAGAAGGGTCCAATAGATTACCTGTGGATTAACTTCAGCCCCAGGGCTGGAATTGTCACTTTCGACAGGCTTGGTAAGAAGAGCGTTCAGTTCCTCCTCAGTTGGCTCCTCGATGATTACTGCAGGTGGCCTAGGTTTTCTCACAGCGACCTTTATTCTGACGGTTCGACCTTCAGGAGCAGGAGCAGGAACAGAAGCGTCCTTCGTTAACTTTCGCCTCTTTAAGGGAGTAGGAGGGGAATCACTTTCGTCGTCACTCCCAGATTCGACCACCATTGCTGCCCGTTTCTTGGGCGAAGGGGCCTAGAAAACCAACAGGAATTCGATTGAGTAATTGCATCGAAAATCAAAAAATCGAAAGCCAGAAGAAAAATGAAGAAAATCTGGTTACCGATGCAGGAGGCCTCCTCGAAGAGCCTTCCCCTTGTTGGTTGCCTGTTGTCTTCGCCGACGCTATAGTCTTCGCCGGCGGTGGAGGTTTTGTTGAAGGGCCTCCTCCTTGTGGGCCTTCTGTAGCCTTCTTGGTTAGAGGCTTTCGAACAACTGAAAGCGAAAAGAAAAGTTAACAGGCTGGCAGTCGAAGAGAAAGACAAAAAGTAATGTGAGAAAATGAACTTACATTTCTTGACTTTGTCCAACACAAGGACAAAAGACTTCTGCAACTCTGCCATAAAGTCCTTCTCGTCGAAGAAGTACTCAGCATAATAGTTTCTCCACCACTCCTCAAAGGATGGTGAGCAAAGGAAATTAAGCTGGTAGTCAAACAGCGAGAGGATTGTTCGACCAGCATATCTTCCGATATGCTTGATGGCAGCTTCTTCTGTATAATCGTTGCAGAAGTACAACATTGACTTCTCTCTTTGAAAAATAGGAGAAGGCAGAGTTTGGATGATACCAAACTGGCGAGATACCAGATTTGGTTGATAGGCAAGCAGACTCAAATGAGTCTTGGAACTCTTAAATCGAAGAGGCATAATCCTGGGTGTCAGGAATGCCTCCCAAAGTACAGTGTGCTCATCGACATTGGGACCACTCGATTCCTTTGGATGTGGCCTTGTGAACCATGCTGGCCCCACCCTCCGTTGAGCAAATGGAGCCATAGTTGAAACAAATTCCTTCCTTCGAGCGAACATCAGAACGAAGTTAGTGAAGGTTTGTTGAAACTCCAGCCCATCTTCCACAGGTGTCAGCAGGGCCAGCCTAATTCCTTCGATACGTCTATTAGCTATCGCTGGGGCTTGTTCATTTATCTGAATCTTCTTGGGTAAGAAAGATTCGAAAGTGGCGTTGAGCCACAGTTGAAGTAGCCAGAAAGGCCCAGCGAGTAGCAAACTGGCCCTATCTTCGATATGTTTCAAAAGAGTGACCCCATTACTGATCGAGTCATAAAGACTGGCCAGAATTAGTTCTGCCAAACAGATGTTTTGGCGGTGATGCAGTTGGGTGGCAAGAGTGACCATCTTTTTGGTCACTTGTAGAGACTTCGAGCAAAACACAAAGCGAGTTAGCCATAAGGCTAGAAACGCTATGTGTTCGACATCCGACACCGTGTCTGTCGACCTGTCATGATAATGGTTGATAAAGGTGGTGTATGTTGGCTTAGTCTCAGAAAAGCCAATTTGGTCCTCCGACATCTCCTCCGGGTCAAAGTAATCTCCGGTTGGTCGAAGGCCAGTAATAGCTGCTACGTCGAAGAGTGTGGGGGTTAACATCCCACATGGAAGGTGAAAAGTGAAGTGAGAGTAATCCCAGAACAACAGCGAAGCTATAAGCATCTCTGGGGAGTAGTTTAAGCCTGTCTTCGACAGCATCACTAGGTCGAAGATTCCCATTTCCTTCCAAACTGGAGTTTGATGTTTCTCCAACTTTGTTAGCCAAGCAACATAGTCGGAGGTCAGATTAGGGCAAGACCTGAAGACCCTAACACTTTTGTTGAAGAAGCGGAGGTCGATTTTTTCGCGTGTAGGGTCTTCGTTGTCTTCTGCGTCCTTCTTGGCGCATGCTACTGGCTTGAGTTTCTCGACGATGGGGAAATAGCTCTTGATCTTCAGAGCTTCAGAGATGCTTGGGTTCATAGGGCCAGACATTGCGAAGATCTGGTTGGAGTATCCAACCGGGATCATCAAGTGACGCGAGTAAGCATCGCGAACGGAGATGTCAGAAGGTTCAGGAACCCTTCGTTTCCCTGTGGAGTTCACTACCGGAGCAGTAACAAAGACCTTGGGTTTGACATGTTGTTCAGTTGGTGCATTAACCTTGGGAGCAGTAGAAGCAGAGGCCATTGTTGAGGATGAAGTTGAAGTGAAAGCGGAAAAGTTTTCTGCAAAGAGAGCAAACTTGTACGAAAGCAAGGAAGTTTGAAGGCTAGTTTGTGTAAAGAGTCCCACAATGGGATATTCACTACTATTTATAGTAGTGGGAGAAATCCCCAATAACGAGGACATTAAATGTCATTTATTGCTGCAGGAATTAGTGGGACGCGTGGCAGCATCCTGTTGTTTTGGCCGTTTCTGCAGAAACAGAGAGACGCAGCGTGCGTCCTCGTTTTTGGGATTTGTCATAATGACAAATTCTGAAGTGGCGTTTGGTACTGCACGCCGTACTGAAAGTGACGTCCTAGGATCAAATCAATGATGGTTTCTTGGGATTGCCAATAGTTGGTAAAAAGCAACAAAAAGTGCACAAGTTAAATTATGACTAAGCATAGAAAGACAGGTGTCGAATGGCGTTTTCAAAGAATGCCTTTTTCTTTCAGAGTCGAAATAAGGCATTCTTGGGGGGCAATTTGTTGGCTCCTAAATTCGACACCTTTGTTTAGATTGATGTCAGCCATTAAAAGCTGAAAGATGCTTTCGACTGGCTAAGCCTGTCGAAGTACCCGTCGAAAGATGGGAAAATACTTAGAAGATTTCTTCCAAGGAAGAAGGCTGGTTGCCTTCGACGTCGAAGGAGTTTTCGTCGAAGACATCTCTTGATGAAGGTGTTCGATGGTCCAGAGTGGAGCAGTTTGAAATTCAAAGCTTTGGAGGGAAAACGGTTTCCAGCAGTTACTACGTGCAAACGTGCAAGGATCTGGAGCGTCGAACATGGAGAACGTGCCAAGTGGCTTGATCTCGAAGCAGTGTAACTGCCCGACGGTTACTTGGAATGTTTTAGTATAAATAGGAGTAGACATGTAGTTTCTCGCGTGTGTTCACAATCATATACATAGTCACTCATTTAGATTCAAGTACCCAGTGTGAGCGAAAGAATTGTTGAGAAATGTATGTGTGAAACACCAATTTTATCAATTAAAGTCATTTACTTTTCCAGCATTTTACTTGCTTTTCTCCTTTAAATTCCTGTCGAACCTTTACTTTAAAGCCTTGTTTATTTTACCAAGCCTTTCCTTTATGCAATTTACTTGAAACAATTTATTTAAAGCCTTATCCACCTTAATCAAACTTCAAAATCAACCTATGTCCATAGGATCAATCTGATCGATCCTGCGAGTAACCAAATAAGTAACCATTTGGAGGATCAGCGGTTGTTTACCAAAACCAAAGGTAAACACATTCCAATTTGACTTGGAGGCCAATAATCTCACACACATTGATAACTTTGAGTCTGACGACCCCTCGAACAATGGCGTATTCATCTCATTCAACAACTCATAAAGTCTCTGCGCTTCCTCATTCAGTAACTCTTTCCAGTCAAAATCTTCAGGTTGATCATATGTCACATTCACAACAAAAGCATCCTCAACCATTTCACCGATCAGATTAAAGTTTTCCTCAAATTCCATAGGCGGTCGACTATTTGAAGCATATGTGTTGCTAGTCTCTGGTACGTTACTCGGTATTTCTTCACCATTATACGTCCAAACCCAATAATTTTCAATGAAACCCCTTTTATGCAAATGACGTGCTACTTCCTCCGGGTCACTAATTATTGGTCTACATTCACATTTAAGATAGGGATACCTAACTCCTCCTTCGCTTCGACAATATTCCTGAGCAAACACCCACGTGATAAACTCACTAACTCCTTCTATAAAATGGGGTTTAAGTGCACGTCTTCCTGAATACAATCTATCCTACATCCAACTACGACCATACCGATAATATTCCATATTGCACATTTATACAATCATTATCTTATTATTAACCATAAATAAATATATTAACCATAAATAATTATATTCTATTTATATTTTAACCATAAATAAATATTTAACTATAGTAAATATAATTAAATTTTATAACTATTTTGAAACATTTTGAAATAATTATATATATATAGTATATATATATATATATATATATATATATATATATATATATATATATATATATATATATATATATATATATATATATATATATATATATATATATATATATATATATATATATATATATATATATATATATATATATATATATATATATATATATATATATATATATATATATATATATATATATATATATATATATATATATTAACCATAATTTTTTTAGCAAAGATATTATTCTTTAAGAAATATAAAATATAATTATATTCTATTTATATTTTAACCATAAATAAATATTTAACTAGTAACTATAATTAAATTTTATAACTATTTTGAAATTATATATATATCCTAAACATTTTATAAATATATTGAATATATATTTTAACCATAATTTTTTTAACAAAATATTATTCTTTAAGAAATATAAAATACAAGTATATTCTATTTACATTTTAACCATAAATAAATATTTAACTATAGTAACTATAATTAAATTTCATAACTATTTTGAAATTATATATATATATATATATATATATATATATATATATATATATATATATATATATATATATATATATATATATATATATATATATATATATATGAATAAAAAATATTGTTTTTAACATATACATACACATTAAATAAATTAAAATTAATATTATATATATATTAATTTTATATATAAAAATTGAAATAATTTATAAATTAACAGAATATTCTAACCACTTCTTTAATCTCCTTCAAACAATATTTTTCTTCAATCTTTTTCTAAACTCTTCAATGTTCTTCAATTTTGACAAAATAAATTGAACAAAAATTAGTATTAGCAAATATAATAAACAATAAACAAAATTATATCAAAATATTAAAATTATATCATATAATATAATTATCAGTATCAATAAAATTGTAACTTTGGAAATTTTTTGAAGAAATTTAAAGGAAGATGTGAGATGATTTGAGGAGGAGAAGAAAATAGAAAATTCAGAAGAAGTGATAACAATGAAACTGTGAAACAATGAAACTGTGAAACAATGAAATTGAGATTTGGAGATATACGCCACGTAGCGACGTGAAAATCACGTCGCAACCTTGCCACGTGATTTTCACGTCGCAACAAACTTAACGGTCATAAAATATTCGCTCACTCTGCACATGGACTATAACTTGTCAAGTCAAAACCAAATAAATTTCCTCTTAAAAGTTGCGACGTGAAAAACATGTCACAACTTAATTTTTAAAAAAATTTAAAAATCCCCCCATCTAAACGTTACAACTTTTGTTCTATTTTATTTTAACTTTTTTGTAGCGACGTGAGTCCCACGTCGCAACAAATTTCATTTTAAAAAAATCTCTACATATGAACGTTATGTTGATTTTTTTAATATAAATTTATAGGACGTGATTATCACGTCGCAACTGCCTTTTTTTAGCCACGTGATAATCACGTCACAACTTTATGTCGCTGGGAAACACATTTCTTGTAGTGGTCGTTATTATCACGACGATTAATGTCTTCAGATATGCTTCGTTCCAGAATCATTTCATCAATTCAATCATTTCTCTCAACATTTCTCTTCTTTTTCTCATCAATGCAACCCTTTCTCTTCAAATTTTCTACTCTTCCTCACCAATTTTATTAAAGTTTCTAACATTAAGGTATAAAATTTTCCTTTTGTTTTGTTTAATATTTTAAAAGTTTTGTTTTTATCTCTTCGATTTTTTAATGAAATTATCAAGAAGTGGATCAAAGCCCAAGGATCAAGAAGTTATTCAAAAATTTGTGTTAAGAAGATATGTTTTAATTTTTATTTTTAGAAATAAATATATTGAGTTGGGACTTGTTTTTTCTCTTGAATATATATTTGTTATAATTTAGAAATATTAAGTGTTTTAATATTTATATGTAAAAACACAATTTGCACGTGAGTTGTAAATATTGTTAGTAAAAAATATTTATATATTTGTATGTTGGTTGTTTATAGTTGTATGTAAGAAGTATTAAGTGTTTTAATATTTATATATAAAAATATTAATTTTTTTAATTATTATTATTTTCATTTAGAGATATAATTATTATTTTATATTTTTTTATTAATTATAATTTTTATTTTTATAAATTTATTCTTTTATTTTGTTTTTTGAAAAACATTTAGTTTTTTGTTGTGTTTTCCACGACGCAAAATTTCTAAACAAAGTCCGTATCATGTGACTTTAACTGAACAATTTTGCAGGGTTTAAATATTTATCATGTAATATTCACGATAAAAATTTGTGGCGTGAAATTTACGTGACAAATTTGTCTGCTCTATTCTAATCTATTTGCAGAGTATTAAAGTATTTGTATAGTGAAATCATGTGGCAAAAAGTTGCCACAAGCGTTTCTATCTTGTAATTTTTCCACGATGTTAATTATATTTATGTCATGTTTTATAGATTTGCATCGTAAATATCATGAGATTGAATATTGTTTTTTATATAATGTTATATGCACAAATATTTTATTATTCAGTTTATATTGTAATTACAATTTGTTTAAAATATAATTAAATTTGTATTTTGTATAATATTATTTTGTCAAATGACTATATTTAAAATTTGAAGTTAAAGAATTAAGCGAGGTGGAGATGGAGTGGTTCCACCTATTTAATAACTATAATTGGTCATAGATATCAATTTATTTAACGAGTCATTTGGTTTAATCATCTAGCTTGATCAACAACTCAATAATTCTATCGATAAACTAATAATTCTATCACCGATTTGATTACTTGTCCAGTTTTCAAAAGATTGATTTACGTAATTCTATTAGCATACGTATACATTTATACGTAAACCACCCTTTTTCTTTTTTGGTACAATACGTGAAAACACAATTATTTACTCACAGCATTCTCTACCGTTACTCGTTTTTAGTCCCTACAAAAACCCATTCGTCTTCCTCCCTCTAAACTAAATAATAAATGTTAAATCACGACATGTAAATTTTTTTTTTAATAACTATGTATTAAAAAAAAATTTCGCAAATGACCGCGTTTCGGAAAAAATTACGCAAATAATCATGTTTCAGATGACTCCCCAAAGGAGGAGCCATCTGAATTGGCGCATGCACCCATTTTTTAAGGGAGGGCGCCATCTCACTTGGCGCCTATGTGCTTAGGGCATGCCCTAAGCCAAGTGAGATGGCGCCTAGGTGTTATTTTAGGGCAGAATTTGATTTTTTTTGTCCGGTGCGTTGCGTGTTAGATACAGGATCAATAAAATGGACTTTTTATTAAAAAAAAACAATTACATCCAACTGTATTACATTAAAATAACAGATAAAAAAAACAGATAAAAAAAAACGGATAAAAAAATACAGGAAAAAAAAACAGATAAATCAGTGATCCCCCGGAACCCGGTAATGACCCCCGGTTCCGCATCCCCGTCCTCGTCTTTCTCGTGCTGGGTGTCGTCGCGTTTCCTGCTGCGGTAGGGTCGATGGCCCAGCGAAGTCAATGCGGTCTGGATCCATAAAATCAGTTAGATCTCCATGTCTAGAAGATCCGCTTTGGTACAGTCGGTTACCCATACCCTCAAAGTTTGGTCGTGTTGGCGGTGGGTGGGGTTCCATGGTGGGTCTGTAGCATTGATCGTCTGAGTACGGTGGGTAGAAAGGAAATGGATCTTGGGGTGTTTGGTATTGAGGATGTTGGGTGGTTTGGTGATATTGTGGTTGATGGTAGGCTGGGTCGGTTTGTTCGTAATCTTCCGACATTCCCATATCAGGGCTAAGGCTGGAAGTTGAGGGGCCCATATTGGGATATACGGAAGACTGAAATTGTGTGTGGGGTATGTGGGTGTGCTGGTATTGTGATTGGTATTGTGGTTGGGTGTGAGGCATATCGGGGTATTGGTAGTGTGGTGGTGATTGTGGTTGGTTGTGTGGCATTTGAGTGTAATTGTGTTGTGGTGGGGACTGTGGTTGGGTGTTTATGGGTCTGTTTCTTCTTGGGGGTTGGTGGGAGGTTGATGGGTTTTGGGTTTGTTGTTGGGGAAACGAGGGTTGTGCCCATTGTGTGCGTGGGTCAACCAAGTACCTTGGATGAGACACGTGCATTTCAAGGTTACTAACCGACCTGTACCAAGACAAATATTGATCCGTGTGTCTCATATTACCTTGATTAATGAAAACCGGGAATTGCAAGACATAGCGGTGACGCCTCTGCCACATCTTACACCATTCCGGAGCAAAGTCTTTCCAGTTGGTAAGACCCCACTGTGCGTCGACCCTTTTAAGATGCCACGTGGACAAACAAGTTGGATCACTTGGTATCTCTTGATGCATTCCGAACTGCATCTTCACACGGTCGCTGTGGTGCATCTCCACAATGTTGAACCGAATGATTGCAGTCTTCGCGGTCCAAGTTGTTGCATCCTCCGGGTTTGGATCATGGTCCAAACCCAAATATGGTCTCCATACGAACTGCGATAAAATTTAAATCAAGTTAACGCAAAAGTAATGTATAAATAATTTAAATGAAGAAAAGTTAAAAGCTACGACGTACGTCATCCGGGCCTAAGTGATCCAACAGATTGCGGTATAGTGCGACATTGAATCTTGGATTCTTGCCGTAATCCATACCCCTCACGCAGTACCTAAAGGAAATGAAAAACATTTTATTCTTAGCATATATTTGGTGAAGAGATGAATAGTAATAAATGATATAACTTGATGACTTACTTTGTTGCGTACGGGAAACCGAAAGTGTTGTTGTTGACGGGGTTTAAGGACTCCATCCTCCACCAACCCCAAGCTTGTAGTAAAAAAGCGCACCCATAAAATGTACATTTTTCCTTGACTGCATTTTTGCACAAGGAACTGTATAGGTGGGCTAAAACTGCAGAACCCCAACTATATTTTCTTGTTTTTTCAAAATTTCTTAGTAAATGTAAATACATAAAATTTACACTATTTCCCGTACTTTCGGGAAATAAAAAGGTACCAAATAGTATCATAAGATAAGTTCTGGATTTTACTACCCTGTCTTGCTCGGAGGAATTTTCGTTTAATTCCAAACTTGCATAATGACTTTTCAGCTCAGTGAGTAGTATTCCCTGACCTCTCGCACCACCACGTTCAACCATATCCCTGCCCAACAGTTCTTCACATTGAGAGTTGGGTTGTTGAACCGACCCGTTCACGGCCTTACCGTCGACAGGGAGACCTAGTAGCATGTACACATCCTATAGCGTGATGGTACATTCACCTATTGGTAGGTGAAATGTATGGGTCTCTGGTCTCCACCTTTCCAACATTGCAAGAATGAACTTCGAGTCAATGGTGCAGTTGGAGATCTTTATGACATCTCCAAAACCTGCGTATTCCAGATATGGTACGATAAATGGGTCGGGATCTAGGTAGTTGTGAGAACGGATTCTGATCTTTTTGTGTCCTGAGTTCATAATGTAAAAGGTGTAAGATTAAGTAAGACGAACAAAGCATTATCTGAGGGAGGTGGCAGCCTAAGGATGTATCACAATTGGACAATAAGGGAGGCTCCATTGGACTTGGCGAAAGAGTACAAAAATGAATGGTGTCGCCACCCCAATTGGAGAATAAGTGGTGTCCTTTGTTGCAGGCTAGGCTCAGGCTACGTGACAGCCTTTGGGATGCCTTGCCTGAATGCATGTAACCCCATTGGAGGTGATGGGAGGAGACTTACAACATACAGTATAGGTGCAAAGTAGGCGCAGGCTAGGTGGCAGCCTAGGGGGTTACATATCTGCATGCATGTATCACGATTGGACAATAAGGGAGGCGCCATTGGACTTGGCGAAAGAGTACAAAAATGAATGGTGTCGCCACCCCAATTGGCGAATAAGAGGTGTCCTTTGTTGCAGGCTAGGCTCAGGCTACGTGACAGCCTTTGGGATGCCCTGCATGTAACACTATTGGCAGCCTTGGGGGTTACATCCTTACTTAATTGAAATTTTTAGTCTTACGTTTATCATAACATTGATTCACTTAATCTGTCAAATCTTCCAACCTTCAAACGTTTTTACAATCAAACCTTCAAACCTTCAAACAATCAAACATATAAACTTTCAAATAACTCATAAAGTTCAAACATTCCAACCTTCAAACCTTACAACATTCCAACCTTCAAGCTGAGGTAGATGCAATTGATGATGAAGAAGAAGATGACGAGTTAGAGTTTGATGAAATGGTGAATGATGATTCCGACGATGATGGAATCCCTAGTATTCCTGCAAACGAAATCTACACACCACCTCCGCACATGACAAACTTCAACATGGGCGGAGATGAACCTTCTACTGACTTATTTTTCAATCCGTATATGCAGTCGGATGAAAATTTAAAAGAGAAGGACAAGTTTCGTAACAGAGAGGAATGCATCAGGGCCATTAAAAAATTCCACATACTCAACTCGGTTGATTTTAAGGTGGACCGTGTCAACCCGGAAAGGTACAAGATCAAGTGTGTCCACCCTGACTGTATGTTCAAGCTGACTGCATCATACAGATTAAGAGGTGGCTGCTGGGTCATAGGTTCCATGACTACCCACACTTGTGTAATTTCCACTCAATCATAGGACCACCGAAAACTCAACTACGATCTCATCTGTCAAGAAATCCTACCCCTGGTCAGCAATGACCCATCTTTGAAGGTGAAAACAATCATCTCCCACATCACCATAGTTTTTAACTACATTTCGTCTTACCATAAGGCGTGGTTAGCAAAGACTAAGGCGATTGAAAGGGTGTACGGAAACTGGGAGGAGTCATACCAAGAACTTCCCTGCTACCTGAATGCACTCAAGACGTATTCTCCAGGTAGTGTTTACGTTCTGGAAATAGTGCCAGCATACGCCCAAGATGGTAGTCTACTAAATGGAAACGAAATATTCAGTCGAGTGTTTTGGGCATTTCAACCATGCATCGCAGGGTTTGCATCATGCAAACCAATTATACAAATTGATGGGACTTGGTTGTATGGGAAGTACAAAGGCACGCTACTGATGGCAGTTGCACAAGATGGCAACAACAACATATTCCCCATTTCCTTTGCCCTTGTCGAGGGGGAGACTGGTGGTGCTTGGAGCTTTTTTCTGAAAAATCTGCGGACACACGTGGCTCCTCAACCAGATCTCTGTTTGATCTCGGACAGACATGCCTCCATTGAAAGTGCCTACAATAATCCTGTAAACGGTTGGCATGACCCTCCTTCTACGCATGTCTATTGCGTTAGGCATATCGTCCATAATTTCTCGAGGGAGATCAAGGACGAAAAATTGAGGAAAGCGGTTATGAATGCGGGATATGCATTAACACAACCCACATTCAAATATTACCGCAACGAGATCCGTTTGTCAAATCCAGAAGCCGGTAGGTGGATTGACAATATTCCGGTGGAAAAATGGACTAGGTCATACGACAATGGCCAAAGATGGGGGCATATGACAACGAATCTTATTGAATCAATGAATGGGGTATTCAAAGGCATACGAAACCTCCCAATCACTGCCTTGGTAAAATCTATGTATTTTAGGATGGCTGCGTTATTTGCCAAAAGAGGTGAAATATGGAATGCGGTGTTGTAATCTGGACAACTATGGAGTGAAAGCTGCATGAAATACATTAAGGCTGAATGTGCTAAAGCCAACACTCATATGGTTATACGGTTTGACCGACACAGCCACAACTTCATTGTGAAAGAGACAATCGACCACAATGAAGGCCTGCCAAGACAAGAATATAGGGTCATGCTACCTTCTAAATGGTGCGATTGTGGAAGGTTTCAAGAATTTCGTATGCCTTGCTCTCATGTCATTTCCGCTTGTGCTCATACCCATCAAGACGCGTTGCAACTTCTGTCAAACATTTACAAATCTGAAACGTTGCTCAACGTTTACAACAACAACTTTCCTTTGGTAGCAAAACCAGATTATTGGCCTGCATACGACGGCGAAATAGTGTGGCACAATGACCAAATGCAAAGGAACAAGAAGGGTCGTCCCAAAAGTAAGCGCATCACAACAGAAATGGACGATCTTGACAAGTTGGAAAGAAAGTGTGGTTTATGCCGTCAGGTCGGACACAATCGCAAAAATTGTCCGAATCGGGCGTCTGCCTCGACCACATAAAAATTGTAATACATAAAATCTTTCCTTAATTGTGTTGTAAACATTTGGGTTTTCCGTTAACATATTTTGCTACAATTAATAAAACGCGTACAAGAATAATTAACGATATTCCGTCTACGAAATTACAACTGTTAACACAATTTCATCTGACCCATGCATCATCAACATTACATCGCTGTCTGTTTTGACTTCCTCCAACCATACATTAGGTCTTCCTGTCGCATGTGAGGTTGTTGTTCGTTTTCACTGGATCCTTCGAATTTTCCCCCCTCCGCAATGTCTCCATCTAGCCATCGCATAAACTCCCGCTTCAGACCCTCCATGGAGTGAATGTGCCAGAATTTCATTTTCATCGCAGGTTTCATGGCGGAGAAGATAACGTAACCATCTCTTCTAAAAATCATAGGCGACGTCATGACGCAAATAACAGAGTACAAAATAAAAATACAATGCGAGAAAGTGTGTGAAATTTCGGAGAAACGGACGAATTATTTATAAAACAACATTTTGCCCTAGTTTTTGCCCTAGGAGCCAAATGAGATGGCGCCTCCTCTCACTTTTAAGGAGCATGCGCCATCTCACTTGGCTAAAAGCCAAGGGAGGCGCCAAGTGAGATGGCGCCTAGGGCAAAAGTGGGGGTGCATGCGCCAATTCAGATGGCTCCTCCTTTGGGGAGTCATCTGAAACATGGTTATTTGCGTAATTTTTTTCGAAACCCGGTTATTTACGAAATATTATTTTAATACATGGTTATTGTAAAAAAAAATTCACGATATGTGAACAAAAAATAAAAATTAACTTTTATGTGTTTTTAAAGTCATTAATTCATGATTTGTTTTATTATTATTATTATTATTATTATTATTATTATTATTATTATTATTATATTAATAATAATAGTTAAAAGATGATTTTTTTTTTGGTTTAGGTATTATTGATTATAATACATCTTCTAAGAATATTACACTTTTTAAAACACTCGTTTAGTGTCTTGAAAACAGTGTTTTAAAAATTGGATTGAATCGATTGGTCACGTCAGTTGAACTGAGAATAAGAGTGGTCATCGGTCTGATCTGATTGCTGAATTGGTAGAAATCAGTCAAAATCAATTAAAATTGACAAATTTTGATGAATCAACGCTTTTGGAGAGTTGGCGGGTCAAAAACATATATGTTTCGTATAAAACGATGTCTTTTTCATATTAAAAAAATTAAAATATAATTAGACT